>MU228523.1:290130-329706 GCA_018584345.1 Thuja plicata | reverse complement strand
AGATATCTAAAGGGAACTATAGACTATGGTTTATGGTATCCTAAATCAGAGAATGTAAAACTTCATGTGTATACAGATGCAGATTGGGCAGGTTGTATTGATGACAGAAAGAGCACTTCAGGAGGAGAAATATTCCTTGGAGACAGGTTGGTTTCTTGGATAAGCAAGAAGCAAAACTATATTTCTCAGTCAATAGTAGAAGCTGAATATGTTGCAGCAACACTGAATTGTTCAACTATGGTTTGGATCAAGCAAATAGTTAAAGACTTTGGCATTCAGGTTGATTATCCTATTGTTATTCATTGTGATAATACTAGCACTATCAACATGTCTAAGAACCCTATCATGCACGCAAAGAAAAAACACATAGAGATCAAGTACCATTTCTTAAGAGAAAAAGTTGTAGACAAAGAAGTTAAATTGGACTATGTGAACACCAAAGAACAGCTGGCAGATATTTTCACAAAGCCTTTATCAAAGGATACTTTTGAGTATCTTAGAGAGAATTTGGGATTAATTCTCTCTCCTAAATTTGTTTAGAAGAAGCAGCAAAGACATCAGTCATTAAGTGACTGATGAATGGTTGACTACTCTACTTTTGGAGTAGTACCTGTGCCTAAAGGACTATGGCGCCCTTTTCCATTGATGTCAAAGGGGGAGTATATAGTAAGGAGGAGTATGTACTTAGGGGGAGCATATACTCTGGGGGAGTATATAGATGGAACAAAAACACAGACAAAGGAACTGCAGCAGTTTAGAGAAATCCTTGATGAGGATATTAAGAAGATTGTAAAAGAAAGAGGACACCATGAACAGAGGATGTTTTTGATATCATATTTTGCCATCAATGTCAAAGGGGGAGATTGTTGGAGATTTGATTTAGAGCAATTGATTGATTGTATGTTTGTCATTGATGACAACATATAATACACAGTAGTAATTTTGTATGAACTTATGTGAATGATGACATGAAGACTTGCGTGGATAGATACATGTTTTTGACATGTTTATTATGTCATGTTCATACACATAGACCTAGATATGATGTTTCAGTAAAGTTATGCAATTCTGTTATTAGCATTTACAGTTTTGGATGTATAACGGTTTAGGGCTGACGTATATAACGTGTCTCATGTGTTGCGTCTATCTTCAGGATATGCATGTGTATATGCATGATTAATTATGAGTTGATGATATAAATCTAAAGGCATCAAATGTGTTTCAAGATGATTGCAAAGTTATGGTTAATTTGGTGAGGCCGACTCAGTGAAGCGTCGCGTCTGTTCAGCATTGACTTGCGTGGACTTAATATTGTTTGCATGCTTAGTTAAGCCAACTAAGATATTGATGAAGTGTTTCTAAGAGCCAACATGACCTTCTAATTTGGAGAAGATACTTATAGCAGTTCAATTGTGATACGCCAAGTGTGAATGATACAAAATGTAAAGAAAGATGTACATAGCAGATTATCAGAGTTGGTTCATTCATCAAGGATCTGTGTGAAGAAGTGAAATATTGTAATACAATGGAACTGATAAAGAAAATAGGTCTACTCTATAGTTCATCATCAGATATAGTGCATATCTTTTATACAAAAGGTTGTAGCCTTTACCATCAAGCAGTGAGCTTTTGGATAGTGAGTCCACCACCCCTAACAGGGTTACTTGTAAAAGACTCCTAACAGGGTCCGACCCTTAACCAGGTCACTATACTTATTGCATTGTATTGTAAAACTTCTAATAGGGTTGAAATATCTTCTAACAGGGATTACTACAAACAAGTATAGTTTATTGTGGGTGCTAATTCCCACCGGGGTTTTTACCATTTGGTTTCCCCGTAATCAAATTGTGTGTTGAGTACTGTGTTATCTGATTATGCATTTACTTTGTTGTATACTAAAGTTAAAGAAGTAAAAATAACTAAAGTTACTGATAACTGATTCACCCCCCCCTCTTAGTTATCCTTTGGGACTATTCTAACAATTTCTTGTTAAGGGAAGATCCTTAAGGATTTTGATAGGAGACTTGATGTTAGTACAACAAGAAACCAATGATAAATGGAGAGAAATTTTTGACATCAAGAAGATAATAGAGCCACAAGAAGAGCAATGAAAGGATGTCAAAATTGATGAGATTGTCAAATAAGATCAAAGTAATATTGACCCTATTGATTTGACAATTGAAAATGATGATATTATTATTGAAGATATCACTGAAAAGGATCCAACAGAAGAGATATGACAAGATGAAGATGTCATGGCCACCAAAGACACATATACAAACCAATGGATACAAATGTTAATGCTACTACTGATACAATCATGAATCCTATTTTAGAAAAAGTACACGATTATCCTAAAATTCATGTTGGTATATCTAAAGTTTCTATGGATACAAAGGAGATGGCCACTAAACCAAAAAAGGAGACAAAACATAATACAACCAAAGAGCCTAAGATAGCCGAGACTACCAAAGAATAGAACACCGAGTCGGTTCGCTGCACAGAGAATGCAGGACAACAACAAGAGAAAGCAAATGAAACACCAAAGGAACAAGCATAGGAGAAGATAGAGGAAAAATAGGAGGTAGAGAAGAGAGAAGAAAAGAAAGAGGAGACACAGGATGAGAAATAAAAAGACAAGCAAGAAGACAAGAAATAATAGTTGGCACTACCGAAGCTACATTTGATGCACTAAAGGCATCATGTTCCCAAAAACTTTCTACTGGTGAGAGTATTATTATTGGGGAGAAGAAATAAAAGAAAAGAAAGGTATTTGAACTGAGTGAACCTATTATAGTACCTAATTTAGACGTCACTACATTGAAACCAAAAGAATTATCTAAATATGCAGAGTTACTGATGCAGGAAGCAACCCAAGAAAAATTAGTGCAAAATAAATGAAAGACCGCTGTACTAGAAAGTGTTAAGGATATACCATAGGTGATTTTCCCTAAAGCTGATATCAATAAAGAAGGAAGTATACTTAGTCAAGTGGAAGAGCCAGTGTAACAGACCAAAGAACCAAGAAAGGACACTACTGAGTATATGAGGAAAGTTCATGAGAGGAACATGGAACTACAAATGATTGAAAACATTCTAAAGAGTATTGCACTTGATAAGGTATCACTTTATGAAGATTGTACAAATATAGATAATGAGTTGTCTATTATTCTTGTTAGGAATGGGAACATTGAGAGGGGTGGAGGGGGTGAATCAGTGTTCAACAATTTATTATATTTCAACAACTTGAAACTTATCCCAATAAATAGATAAAAAATTCAATAAGAAAAGCATATAACACATAACACAAGATATGTTTATGGGGAAACCTTGATAAGAGGAAAACCCCGGTGGGAATTAGTACCCACAAATTATTGCCCTAGTTTTATGAACATGTTAGAGTTCCTTTGCCCTGTTAGGAGCAGTCATTACAATGCTGAGTACAATGAACCTGTTAGGAGTCTATTAAAAACCCTATTAAAGGTGGATGGCACACTACCAAATCTCACTTCTCAATAAGAATAAGGCTACAACCTCCTGATAATAGATACTCATAATATCTAAAAGTTGAATTGCTATTATGACACTGCTTGTCTGATCAGTTCCTTTTGTGCGCTAAAACTCTAATCAATGGTAGAGATTTATCTCATGCTGATTATGCTTCTTTTACTACTATCTTAATTTCAATCATTATATATTCACCATTTGACACTCTAGTACAAAATACATATTAAGTATATATACATACTCAATAGATGCGACCAAAACTAATACTTAGTCGGCCCAAAATCAACATACACAACGCTTCCAAGTTAATTAGCTTAAGCGTGTGTACATGAGTGATAATAACATCATTAAAAACATATTAAAATAGGTGCATAGCCATAAAAAAATAATTTAATATGCGCTAATCAAAATCTGTAGTCGGTTCCATGCTCTGTTCTGCTGAACTGCTTGTGACACTTAGTTTTCCTGTAACTTCATCATACAGACATATCTGATGCTGTGTGTGTAGAATTAGTATAATTTTGTATCCAAAATATTATATCTGAAGGAGTAGGTCATGATGAGTTCATTCACACGTGCGTTGGTTCTCTGATCATTGGGTATATCTCTGTCTGCACTGTCTTCTATACTTAGCCAAAATCTGATCTTCAAAGTTTATGAACTGACTATCAAAATTTCATATGACTTTGTTACCATAATGAAAAAAAAAACTAGTCATATAATCTTAGTAAAGTCAACTTTCCAACAATCTCCCCCTTTTTCATTAATGGCAACAAAGGAATGTGGCCAAGTTACTAAACTTTGACTTCATAAAAAAACTATACTTATACTGATATATCTACTCATATTATTTTAAATTTGGCTATATACATTATGATTCTTTATACACTATACTCCCCCTTTGACATTAATGACAAAGGTGCCAAAAAAGGAAAATCTCTAAGTACTTACTTAGAGTACACATCTAGATATGCAATCTACAGGTTTTTGACTTCTTGCTACCAAAACACCTTGAGTGCATCAACTGTCTGAAGATGGGCACATAATGCATAGGTGAGTTTCTCCATCTTTATCAGATCTATGCAGGGGCCTTGATCACATGTGATAATAGTTTCATCAATTTTATTGATATTCTCATTCAGTACAACTAAGGAGGGCGCAAGTGCATTTCTCAGTTGTGTTTGTCTGGTCCTTATCTTACTAATCTCTATCTTAGCTTTCTCAATTTTATCTAACTGCTCTTGATAGATGTTGTTACAAACATTGATGTCTTGAGAAGAGACTTCAAATGATTTTCTTATGGTTTCAATCAAGATGTCTGCTTCCTCAATCTTCTTTGTATGTTCTGAAGTGATCTTACCTCTGTCCATACAGTTAGCTATCACTTTTCTGCCTTTTGCTGCTAATTATTTCAGAATTGCTTGACCAATCTTCAATGAGTTAAGATCTAATGAGAAGTTCTTTATTAATTCATCTAGCCTTTCCTTTTTGTACTTTTCTTTTGCAATTTTAGTAGTTGAGTCTACTAGACTTGTGAAATTTTCTTTAAAGCTTGTCAAGATACTATCGACATCATCAACTGATTGGATATTTGCCAATTTCTTATCTGCTGGCACTAAGTTGTTCAAAATGCTGACTGACTCAAGAAAGAGAGGATTTATCATTACTTGTTTCTCTTTAGATTTCTCCATGGCCAATACACTTATTTTGATCAAATCTTCTTCTCCCCATGCATCTAGGTTTGTTGTGTCGGGGGTCAAACTTGACAACAATGATATTGATGGTTTGATAGATGGAGTGAATATTGCATTTTGACTCACATACATGCATTCACTCTTCATTGGAATCTCAACAAAGGGTAGTTCATTAGGTTCATCCTTTTTCTGTTTATCCTGACCTATTGTTTCTTCAGTTGGAACTTGTTCTTGCTGCAAAGAAGCTTTATTAGTGCATAATGTCTCAGATTCTTTACTACTCACAAAGGCTTCCTCAAACTTATTAAAATCCTTATCTGAGGCTGACATGGTTATCTCAACATCATTTATCATAATGGTTTCATATGAATCTTTGACTGTATTATAAGGTGACAAAAATTTGGGCGTAGAATCTCGTGGACCTGTCATTGGTACATTTAGAATCTTTGATTCTTTTTCTTGCTTGGAGGGAACTGGAGTCACTTTAGTTGTAGGCTCCATTGATGGATGCATGTGTCTATCCAAAAACACTTTCTTGAATTCTTTCTCAGTCTCCTTTCCAACCAACTCATACTCTTTATTCATAATGTGTAGAGTTCTTGTCTTAGTTCTTAGATGAGGTTTTACCAGATCTAAAAATATCACCTTCTCATCATGTGAGAAAATAGGAAGAAGATTATCTAATGTTTCTTCTCTAATCCTCATATCCTCTTCTATGGCTTGTATTTTTAATAAGTCAAGTATGTTCCATAATATATCTGGAATGAATGTCTTAAGTTCCAAAACAGACCTTTTGAACTTGATCATATGTGAGATAATCATAGAATGTATCTCTGATTTATCAATCTCTTGATATTTATCATAGACATTTGCAATTGAATCTAATCGTCCTTCATTAATGATTCTGTTTCTCAAGATTTCAAGACTAGGCCTAAATCCTACCTTAGGAGGAGCTTGAGTATTCTTTACTTTGCTTCAAGTTGTCCTTGAGGATGGGTGGCTTGTGGGGACTTGCTTCCTTCTTCTAGTCATCTTGCTTGGCACATAAGGTGGAGAGGATTCCATGTCAATAGTGGTAGAGGGCACAGATATGCTCTCACCAGACTTATTCCTTTTCTTCTTATGGATATCATCATATTTTTCAATTTTGACTTCTGTAGGTGTTTTCTTAAGTTCTCTAACAATTTTAGCTTCCCTAGCTTTATCTAGGTCTTCTTGGGTGACACCATGAACTTTCAGAATGTTAGAGGTAATCCTTGATGCTTTCCTCTTATTATCTACACTGCATAGGATATAATCAAATTGATTTGTCTTTTCTCTATATGTGCCCCATCTAGGCTCATTTGGATCTTTAGGCGCAGATAGAAGGACTTGTGCATATCCTTCCAAAATATGTTCTTCTACCTCATAACCAAGTGGGTGAATCCATTTGGTTCTTGTCTCAACTGCTTCCATGCATGTACAATCTATTTCTACCATAAAGCATATGGTGTCCTTGTATTTGTCCACTATCTTCTCAGGTATTCTGAACCTCTTCTTCATCTTAATTTTGAATGTCTTGATCTCCATATCCATATAATCCTTTATACTACTTTTAGATGTAGCTTTCAACAAAATTTGAGACAAGGTAGGTTTGCTTCTGTCTAGGTAAAGATTAGAAACCTTACCAACAATGTGGAAGTACATGTATATAATCAAGGAACCAAATCTGAATATTTTTCTTTTGTGATGCTTGATAGCTTTAATATTCTCAATTAGCTATGCACGTAATATATCACAAAGGTTATATTGAGTGTTATCTCTTACCATCCTTATTGCTGCCAAAACTATAGCTGCAGATACACTATTTAGTCTGCTTGTGTGCTGAAAATTGTAACCAAGTATCATGGTGATGATTTTGATGTCTTTCTCCACAATAGGATCAACAATCATTCCACGCCTATCACTCCTAGATAAGCATGCCTGCTCAACCTTTTTCTTGACATCCTTTCCAGTGGGAATAACGGGACCGACCTTAGAGAGTCCAATCATCTCATGAATGAGATCGGTAGTAATACAGACAGGAGCTTCACCAATCCAAAATAGATTAGCATGAATCCTACTGAGTAGAATTTTAACCCATTCTGGTTCATAGAACTCATGCGCATTTGTATACTCAAAGATAGGGTTTTCTAAGAGATATGAGAATTCATCCTTGAATGAGTAGTCAGGGTTAATCATAGCTGCCATGAGATTTTTTATGCTGTTATCACCAATAGAATCCTTCTTATAGTAAATGTAAGCGCATATATCCTCAACATGCACGACTCCTAACGGAGTCTTGGAGAATTCCCCTTCAACATCATCCAAAACTGACTTGAAAGGATTCTTCTTAAACACATATCTCTTCTTCTCAAAGATATCAAAAACTATAGGAGTTGCCATTACTTACTTGTAGCTTGCTTAAATAGGGTTTCATAGAGATTCTGAAACAACACATCTACGCTAGAGTTTCGTTATAACTGCAATCCACTTTGCTAACCAACCAATGATAATTAGTCAATACTAAGACGCTTGAATCTCCTATGCTCTCCAACTTCTTGATCTCAAATGTAAAAGTGAAGACATTAAATATTTTAGTGACTTATAAATGAGTTACTATAATTAATGCTTGTTATCGTAACACGGGTTCCACTGTGAATTCCAAATTTAGTTCTTGCTTCACTTAGAACCTTGCGCTCTTGCATACTGTATCAAAATGTTACCAATAACATAAAATTGAAGGCGCATACTTGGAGGTGAGTATACCTGCCACCCAGGGGTTTAGAGCTTGTCTAGCTCCCCCTATGACCATGAGGGTCATCTATCCAGAAGTAGAAGTTGCATCCACTGTGGATACATCTACTAATTTGTCAACACCATCATCTTTCTTTACTTCAACCTATATTTTTCCCGAATCTTCTGTAGCTTTCATAGACTTGACTTCTCTAGATTCTTCAAATAGAGATCCTTGAGACTTATTAGGTCTTCCTTATTTTTGTGCTCTAGATTTGCAAAACCTTGAGATGTGTCCAGCCTTGTTACAAAAGTGACAAATCAATGGAGGCTTGTTGACATGATTAACCATGTTGCATTGTTTATCTATGTGTCCATTCTAGTTGCATATCTGACATATAATGTTCTGATAATTTTGCTGTGAATGATTCCTCTGATTGTACTGAGTATGACTTCTTTGATTTTATTGTGTCTGATTTCTTAGATTTTATCTACAGTGTAGGGATCTATGACCAAATTTATTGCATGAGTAACAATAACCATTGAAAAGTCTTATCTCTTTACAATCCCTTGCCATATGTCCTTGTTTTTTACAGGCATAGCAAGTGTGTTTAACTAGTTTGTGTTCATCTTTAGGTGGTTCTACCTTAGCTTCTGAAAGATTCTCAGTTGTCTTTGCTTCTGTAGATTCATCTTGTGCTTTCTTTCTTTCTTGTATTGCATTCATTTGAATTTGTGCTTCATTGTATCCAACACTAGTGGTATCACCTCTTAACTTTTGTGCATAGAGATGTGATTGTAATAGATCAAAACTTGTGTGTAATTTTTCAATATGATTCTTGGCTTCTGTCAACTCAGATTCTATCTTTTTCTTGATGTTCTCCAAATCCAAGATTTTCATGTTAAGTTCTTCATCTAATTGTTTAATTTCTTTAGTCCTTTCTTCAATAGCTATCTGGCTATTTGTTAACTGTTCATTCAAATCTTCAATCTTATCCTTTAGAGACATGTTTTCTTCATTCAATTTTTTGTCCATTTTTCCCAAATCATTTATAGAGCAATCTTTCAAATCTTTTCTTAATTTTTTGATGAGCATTTGTGAGCCATCAAATTTCAATTTCAGTTCTTCATTTTCTTTTTCAGATCTATCAAGATCTGATTCAAGATTTTTTTTCAGATGTTTCACTTCTGCTGAGTCCATGATCTCCTCAAGTGGTTAAAATTCTTTCAGAGGACCAAAGCTCTGATACCAATTGTTAGGAATGGGAGCACTGAGAGGGGGGGGGGGGGGGGAATCAGTGTTCAAAAATTTNGGGGGTGAATCAGTGTTCAAAAATTTATTATATTTCAACAACTTGAAACTTAGCCCAATAAATAGATAAAAAATTCAATAAGAAAAGCATATAACACATAACACAAGATATGTTTATGGGGAAACCTTGATCAGAGGAAAACCTCAGTGGGAATTAGTACCCACAAATAATTGCACTAGTCTTATGAACTTGTTAGAGTTCCTTTGCCCTGTTAGGAGAAGTCATTACAATGATGAGTACAATGACCCTATTAGGAGTCTATTACGAACCCTATTAAAGGTGGATGGCACACTACCAGAGCTCACTGCTCAATAAGAAGAAGGCTACAACCTCTTGATAACAGATACTCTCAATATATGAAAGTTGAACTGTTGTTTTCCTTTTGTGCGCTAAAAATCTAATCACTGGTAGAGCTTTATCTCATACTAATTATTCTTCTTTTACTTCTATCTTACTTGTAATCATTATCTATTCACCATTTGAAAATCTAATAAAAAATACATATTAAGTATATATACATAGTCAATAGACAAGACTGAAACTAATACTTAGTCGGCCCAAAATCAACATACACAACACTTCCAAGTTAATTGGCTTAAGCATGTTTAAATGAGTAATAATAAAATCATTAAAAACATATTAAAATAGGCACATAGCCATAAAAAAATAATTTAATATGTGCTAATCAAAATCTGTAGTTGGCTCCATGCTCTGTTCTGCTAAACTACTTGTGACACTTAGTTTTCCTGTAACTTCATCATACAAACATATCTGATGCTGCGTGTGTAGAATTAGTATAATGCTATATCCACAATCTTATATATGAAGGTGCAGGTGATGATGAGTTCATTCACATGTGCACTGGTGCTCTGATCATCGGGTATATCTCTGTTTGCATTGTCTTTTATACTTAGCCAAAATATGATCTTCAAAGTTTATGAACTGACTATCAAAACTTCATATGACTTTGTTTCCATAATGAAAACAAAAAATAGTCATATAATCTTAGTAAAGTCAACTTGCCAAAAATTCTTTCATTATTTTAGAAATTTTTTTCTATTTCACAATTCACTGAGGGTATCAAGAAGAAAGACAAATATGTTGAGAAAGAGTTGACCAAGCAAATGAAGAATGTAACAACTAAGCTCGGATCACTACAAGTATATTAATCAAGGTTAAAAAATTTGATGGGAATGAATCATGAGCTTAGAAAAGAATAAAACAAGATAAGGATGGAACTCCTTGAGTTGCAAGCTATTTTGATTCCCCATATTGAGTCTATGCAAAATCATTTAAAGAAGGCCAAGGATTTGGTCAATACTCCCGATGGAAGTTCCCTGGACACCATTATTGGATTGGAAGCTAATGTTTCTGTATAGATTGTTGTAATTCATGCACTGAAGGAGACATGGGAGACATCCCCAGCTGATGTAAAGATGAGGTATAAACACATTTTGATAAGTTATATCCGGATGAGCCTAGTAAGTAAATTTTGTTTTTGGCATATTTGTCAAAAAAGGGGGATATATATTATATAAATTAGAAATGGGGATATATATGTATATATGCATATTAGAGGAGATATAGTATAGAGGAAGTATTATCACAGGGGGAGTTATAAGGTATAAGTTATGAAAAATTTGACGACTTTGAAGTTTTTAACAAAATGCCAAACTAATGCCAAAGGGGGAGATTGATACTCCTATAGAGTTATTTTTTTGTCTTTAGTTTTATCAAAGTCATATTGACTAAGTAAGTCAGTTAGTGAAAGGAGAGGAAAGTATAAGGATAGTCGATAAATAAGAGAGAGTCACACCAAGTAAGTCGGTAATACATCGAGCAAGCCAAGCACCGAGCAGTGCATAATAGTTATTGAGCCACTGAGTTTGTGAAGTATGTTATCGAGCAAGGAGAAAAAAAACAATTTTGGTAAACATGAGTCAGAGCAACATTTAATGCAATACCATGAAAATATAGAAGATTTAAAATCCAAAGAAGAAATTAGTTACACGATCTAGGATTGAAAAAATTCAAGGTAAAGATCTATGGTGAAGACCGAGTGGCAAAAGTAATGGTTTTATTTCCAAGAATAGTGCAAGTCCCGAGGTAATGGTTACACGGTTCATCGAGTAACTAATACATTGAATATATTCATGAAGATGATCTAACGGTTGAGAGTAAAAGAAGGAAACCCTAAAAAACAAGATTAAGAGGCAAAATACTGTTTATATAAAAGATGTTTTGAATGGAAAATTGTGTGTGTGTGAGCATAGAAGTTGATTTGAAGAAAATTTGATGTGTTGAGAAGTACCAAGTACATATAAGTTACAATAGAGCAGATCAGTTGAATGAGTTTGATGCTACCAAGTGTAGTATGAGGTAAAGAAATCATTGAGCATACAAAGTCTTCTAGCATATGTTGATGCATTTTCACAAACACTTTTGCATTGAATTTTATTCTACTAAGAGGAGTGAAAATCCCATTATTGGGTAGACCCTAATAGGTCTCATTTTGTAAATCCTTTAACATGGTGCATCTCTTAGATTGGATATTATTAAATCCTTTAGCAAGGTAGACTGCACATAAGTCTTATTGTACTCTAGGGTAAGCTATCAGAAATAACTAACATTGTAGCTCTAGCCGAGCAACCCTTTTGTTGCAGTAGTGAAGGATTGTGGGAGTCACCCCCACTGCAGTTTTTCCTTTAACAAAGGATTTTTGTGTGACCAAAAATTATGGTGTTATGAGTTGTGCTTACATTATTTAGTTTATATGCTTTACAATGTTTACTTGCAATACATTCAGTTCGGTAAATGATCAGTTTGTATGTTTAAAAGTTTTAATAGTACTGATTCACCCCTCCACTCTCAGTACTTAAAATTCCATAGTTATTACAACAGGTTCTTACCCATAATAAAAAAGAAAAAAAATGCAGAATATAATAAAATATAATCATGATAAAATTTCATGAGTTCCACAAGAACATCAGATTAGTACATTCAATGTTTAGGAAACCACTCATTGCCCCTTAATCTACTAGACAATCCTAAACCAAATTTAGGTACTTAGATGGATTCATAACACATAAAAATTGCATCAAAAGGATTAAAAACAATATAAATTCATCAATAAACTCATAAAAATAGGAATCATAACAACATAGTATCATTTTATTAGGTTTAGGTGATCACTGGTTTCCCCTAGTCCATCAGACAACTCTAAACCAAAATCTGTCATTCATAATGCTTCAAAATACTTAAGGAGGCATAAAAATGCACCATAAATGACATAATAACAATATTTACTGTAATAGAAGGTTAAATGCATTAAAATTAAGATCCTATCAGCCTCTGATACCTATTTAGGCCCTGAAACTTAAAAAAATGGCCCTAAAACTGACTTTCTGAGAGTTCTATGCACTTGGTCACTTTTTTTGCGCAATTAGGGAAATAAGTTGTGAAATTGATCATGAAATATGTGCACTTGATCAAGTAATTTTTCACTTGGTCATGGGAATTGTGCACTTTGGGATTTGAGTTGCGCAGTTGGCTCCAGACTGTGCTGTTTTAAAGGAAAACAAGCTAAATTGACATTACGACTAAAACTGGGAAAAATGAGGGCCCTAAAAGTAAAATATAAGGGATGTCCATTTGAGGTATCCTAATTTATCTTCCAAAAATTTCATAAAACCAATTCCAACCATAATATAAATCAATATTTTTGTCCGTAACTAAGCATAGGTTCATAGGAAAATATAAAGTAAAATATAAAGTATCAAACACAAAACTTATAAACCTATTTACAAAGATCATGAATTGATCTTGTAAAAATATTACATAAAAAATAAACCTAATTAAACTTCATCTCTAAAGGTAAAACCATTCCATTGAACAGACAAGGAGAAAACAGATAGAAAAAAATAGAATTAACAGTAACCATTGCAAGCATATGCGAGAGATCTCTTCCATAAAATTCTTAGACACAAGAAGATATAATACCAACAAAAAGGAACTTAAGAACACACACCATTCTCCTTTATATGGTCATATCACTCATCAAAATACAAAGAAAATAGAATTTACAACAAGCAACATTTAGAGGAGGATTTCTTCCAGGGATAGATCCTACTTGGAGTCCTGCAATGAAAACTTTGATGGAAGAGGTTGATTCAACAAAAAAAATCAAATATACCTCTCCTTTATATCAATTCCAACAAGTAATCCTTCAGATAAATTCCAGATCCAATCCTTTGGTCTCACACTATTTTTCTTCTAAGAAGAATAATTGATAAAATCTCCCTATCAAACAACTATTATGAAACTCTCTCTCAGAGAGTTGATCTAAAAATTGTTTCTCTCTGTAAGATTCCTTGTATGCCCCCCTCCTCTAAAAAATAATATTTATCTTTTTGTGCCTTCTTCCTCCATGTCCAAATAGTTAAAATTAAAATTTATTTTCTATTCGTATGATGTGGAAGGAGTTTGAGAAGTTGCACGGGAATCCGACTTCCTCCAATCATGTCATAACAAATGGTTTGTTAGCCTTTGTTATGTTATAGTTCATTAAAATTATTTAATAAATATTTATTCATTATATTAACAATGATAGGGGTCTAGACATCATGTGGACCTCACTAAGTGAGTAAGTACGACTTATCCCCTAGTCATACAAGCATGTATTTAAGAATCCAAATACATTATGTATCAAATATAGAATAAGGGTTAGATTCAATCCATATTATAAACTATCTCATGATCAAGGTTAGTCTCATAATTAAAATCCACAACTCAATAAATGATCAAATATAATCATAGATGACAATAATCATGACAATGTATAAATCTAAAGTATATGAAGAACATAATCATCATATGATTTAGTTTCAATAATCATAGTCATCAATCATTAAGGAATTTTTGAAAATAGATTATTTAACAAGTAACAAGAACATAAATAACATTCATATATCAATTAGGATGTAAGATCAAAGTAACATAATCAACCTTAAGGTTGCTCGCCCTTATAACTAATTTATGTAATAGTGGTCATTGCCATCAATAAGGAGAACACATATAAAACACACATAGATATGTCAGGTGACCGTATACATCAAGTTCCTGAAACTATCATAAATGTATAAGCATAGATGACCACAAGAAGTAACTAAAATCATCGATACATTTATCATTGTCATTACAAAGTTATGGTTAGATTAGGATGGATGGACAAGCACTTCAGACAGATTCACATTTATGTCGACAACGAAGGCATAAAAGTCTCTAAAAATTTCCCTAACTTCCAACATGCATATCAAGGTCATGTTAGGGTTGGAGGGGTATTACACCCCCCCCAAATATTTTACTTACTCCTTGAAGTCAAGAAGTACTAAACTTATCATCATTCATAAGGAGTAAATAATTAGCTAATTGAATTGTAACCATTCATATTCTAGAAGAAAATCAATGATCTCATTGTTAATAATTATATCAATTTTTTTGATAAATCCTATCTTAATGAAGATTACCGAAGTCCAACATAAAAAGAGTTTCAAAAGGGCTATTGTATTGCAAGAAACAATGTATAGATAACAAGATACCTAAAATCAGAGTATATTTCCAAAATTTATATTATTTTACTCTTCTTACATCAATTTGTAACTCCTAAGAGTTCCTTCTTACTCACTTCTACTATAGAATAACATCATTGTATTAGGAAAACATATGATTTACATATTGAAATGCTTACTTTTATTTATAATAAGAAAGTTCCTATTTATTATAGCTAATATAAGAGGTAATAATTCTTGATAACATCCCAATTCCTAACAAAATAGAAATATAACTTAAAAAAGTATGAATTCATCCATATTATGGAATAACTTGAGTCCACTATACATTCATTGGCATGACATAAAATATCAGTTTATAGGATTTATACCTCATGATTGATTATAATAGGACACTTTTAACATTCGTAAATACAACATGCAATTATAAATAGGAGTCCCAAAATTCACGCTCTCTACTAATATGCAAGGCCAATATAAGAGGGGAATAAAAAATGATATAAGAGATGATTTATTTCATGAGGGAAGTGCATAACACATTAAACTTCCTTTTGTAACCAAAATACTAAAACATTGCAGACACTCAAAACTTACCATTTACATTAATACCTAGTTCTATAAGCAATCTTTTAGAAGACACCATGCAAATTTCATTTATGAAACAAAGTTATTTCTTACCATCAAAGGTCTACATTGCGTCACAAAATAATACCCAATGTCATAATTCCCACATACACCAAGAAAATAATCTAACATCTATCTTTTATAATTCTTCTATAACAACTTTGTTTGTATTCAATTGCAAAAACAATATCCATACTCATAGAGAAAATCTAAGAAATTTAACCATTAGTCTTCAAGTCAGGATTTCATTCCAATCTTCACTTATTAAACTAGATATATTGCTACTTACAAATTCCTGAAGTTTACAGCCAGATAGTTTTTGTATAACATACTTAATTCCAATCAATTTTCAAATAGTAATATGAAGAGTTCAAATGTCAAATTTCTATTTCAGGAATAATTATAGATAATTAATAAAAAGAGAAACACATGAGTCCTACTACTACACCCCTTTCAACCAATTCCTTCAATAACAATTAATATAATGCACATAACTTTTCTAGCTATATTCCATTTAATAGGAGCGTATTTAGAGTAACCATTCGTGCCATTAATCTTATATACATAATTTTTTAAAGTTTTCTAGTTGAGAAAGAAATACATTATTATTCCAATTTAACATCATATACATATCAACATTCTTCTAACAAAATCTAATGCTTATATCTATTCTAATAACATTGCATTCCTATTACCCAACTATTCTATTTACATTCTATAACCCAACATCCTTATATACCATTATAGACAACCAATTAGCAATATTATTAGTTTCATACCACTGAGGTGGTTCTTATAATGCACACATAAAATGAATTCATTTTGATAATGCTCCAAGCATCTAGAAAGATAAGAATTATAATTTCACTTCAATCGTTAGGATAGATAATCGATTTCCTTTGTTAATACCTACTCCAAAAGAAAACACTTAGACAATGCTACACTCTTACCTTAGACTTGCTTGCTTATATTCATTTAACATAACACATACAAATGATATAACTCTTATAATAACATTCATAAATCATTTCTCCCTTCTACATAAAGCGAGCTGTAATCCTATGTATAATACAACCTTGGGGACATAGGTCTTTTAACCAAGGGTTTCCATTAATTAATCACATCCATATTATATGACACATTGTTTTGCCCAATAAATTTAGCCTTTAAAGGTTATCCTTAAGAGGGGAGATAGGAAAAAAATTACATTTATGTTATAACTATAATTAGCTCATTATCTTACTTCAAGGAAGGTAGAGAAAAAGAAAGAGAGAGTCAATGATTACTTTTACCAACTCTTATCAATCCTTAGCCAAGGATAAGAAAGAGAGTAATTTTTTTTTCAAATTTTAATCTAGATATGATACAACTTTTCAATTTGAGTATGAACCCACTAACCTAGTTTATTAATTATGAAAATAAGATATTATTATTTCAACTCTACAAGAATAAAAGTGAGTGCTACCTCAACCACGCATCTATTCTCATTTTATAGGTAGTTACCTTATGAATCTCATAAAACATATTGACTAGTATAAATACTCAAGACAATTAAAACCTGAATACAACCAAGCCTTTAAGGGAAAATAGAGTTCTCATTTGTGATAAAAAGATATAATACACATAAAATTAGGTGATAAAGTTAGCAAATATTGATAATTTAGAGTTTACAGGAAGTCGAATACTTCTACAACAAGAATCAAACAAAAAGGGTATAACTGATGGATTTCAATGTCACTAAAATTTTAGAAAATATTTATTTGAATATAAGATTTTTCTCAAAATGCACAAAAAGCTCTTAAAAACACAAATAAATACTAATAGACAATTCAACTTGGCATACATACTCTCACAATTTTAAACGACACCGTCCAGAGAAAACATATTTTCAAGTTCACAGTGATGTTAACATCAATAAGAAACAACACAAAGCACTTAAAAAATATTCATAGGTGCATTTTTTAGAAAGTGATGCATTATGGAGTGTTATGGAACACTGATTCACCCCCTCTCAGTATTACTTAATCCTAACAATTGGTATCAGAGCTATTGGCCCTTGGAGAGAAAGTTTAATCGCTTAAGGGAGATCAAGATGGATTATGAAAGTTTGGAGGAAAACTTTGAAGCAGCACTTGAAGACTTTGACTAAGAAAAAGTAGAGAATGGTGACTTGAGATTCAAATTGAGAAGAGCTGAGGGATTCATTAAGAAACTAAAATATCATCTTGAACTTTACAGAATTTAGAGACAAGATCTTATGGTTTAGATAAAAGAGGATTCAGACAATGATAATTCATACCAGATGAAACAACTTGAACAAGAGAATGATAATTTAAAAATTAATCATGAAATGATGGATAAAGAGATTTGAAAAGAAAAGGATGCTAAAAACAAAACTGAAGAAGCTTAGAAGGATGATAATATTTTGATGGGACAAATGAAGACTGAACTTGATCACTACAAGAACAAGTATCTGGAATTAAAGAAATATAATTAGATCATAAAAGGTGAACTTGTTGATGCAAAGAAATATATTGAGAGAATTCACATGAGTAGAGACTTGATTGATGAACAAAGAGAAAGACATAAACCTAAAGGAGACATGACTGGTATTGGATTCAATGAAGCTGAATGTTCTAAGAATCAAGAAGAAAAATCTGATATGAAGATTGATGGAGAAAAACCTACTCTTGAAGAACCTAAAGAACACATCAGAACCTTCAGAGGTAGATGTTTTGGATGTAATATGGTTGGACACATGAAGAGATATTGTAGAGGTAAATACCCTTTCAAACCTTTTTATGGTTATTGCTTTAATTTTCATGCATATGTGCACAAGAAAGTAGAATGCAGGAAACTTGATCAATCTAGACACAAACAAGATAACATTAGGAAAGAGTCAGCGGATAAAACCACATGTTAGAAATGTAATAAACTTGGGAACATCGCAAGGTATTGTAAGTTGCAGATAAATCAGAATAGATCACCTCTTATATGCTACAAATGTAACAATCTAGGTCATATAGCAAAATTTTGCAGGTATAATAGAAAAAACAACATAAGAGTACTACCTCCTATGGATACAAAGAAGAATGAAATTGATATTGGTAAGAGTCTTACAGAGTAAAGAAGTAAATTTAATAGTTGTTTCAAGAAAGCAGAAGATAACAACAATAATAAAGTATGGAAGGTAAAGGAGTCAACTGAGGAAAAGATTTAGGGAGAATCAGTAGATGCTACTGAGTCTTTTCTTGATGCTAACATTTCTACATCAATCTACATGGACATGCATGACCTTAGGGGGAGCATTGGAAGAATACATCTGAAATCTATCCAGCCCCTGAATTTGTGGAGTAAGCTCTTGCGAGCTTAAGGAGAGAATGTAGAAATTTTTTGGAATACATATTTGTGATCGCATGGTTTGAAAAGCCTATATCCGATGATCGCTAGATTATTATTTGACTGGTTTATGTGCAGAAATAAGTTCATTGGGAACTATGTCATTTCTTTACTCATCAAAGTATAAGGTGAATCAAAAGATCATAATTGAACACCTCTTGTAGAGAAGAATACTAAGAAGATGGTAGAAAACCTAATGCATTTATAATGGGACAGGAGAGCGATGACGATAAACGACATATTGCAACAGGATGTAAGATTGGTTACTATAATTTTAGGCTATAAAATTCATTATAGTAGCCAACCCAATTCAATATCAACATGAGTAATTTTAATGGCCTATAAGATGGTAAAAGAAAACATAAAGTATAAATTTTGTGAAGTCCTAACATAACAATTCTTGGAGAATGTAAAGCAGATTAAGAAGGATAAATCTAAAGGATTCAGATTTGGATCTTTGTTGATACATATGTACATTCACATTGTTCAGAAATTTCCTGGCATGCACCCTAGAGCATGGAAAGACAATATACCTATTGGAATTCACATATCTCAGAGTTATAGGAGACATAACAACACATGGGTAGATGGAGAATTATTTGCTATGATAAAAATCCAATAGAGAGAAATGAAGGAAAGGGAAAGAATTCATGTGATAATGGTAGAAAAATACAAGGACTCAATCTATTTCATGGTTGAAACTGATTGTGTATGCTTTGAGGTAGAAATACCTAGAATGAAATGGTGCTATCCACTAGGCTATGAGGTAAGTTCTGAAGTTTTAATCATGCAAGTATAATGCATTTTAGCTTCAAAAGTTGATTCACTAGAGGAGAGATGAGGAACCTATGAGGATAAATCAGAAAAGATTAGAGAAGAGAAGACTAGATCATCAAGGAAGAGAAAATAGAAAATGTAGTAGAATACTTGGAAGCTAAGGCCAAAATAACCAAAAAGGAAATGAAAGAAGTGAGGAAGAAGATAGCAGAGAGATCTTCTGTATTGACAAGCACTTCTACTACAACCCTTCCACCTCTAGAAGTTGTGCATGTAGTTAGTCCACTTTCTACTATGATAGATGTAACTACACCCTCACCACCACAGAAGACATTGCCGAAAGAGATAGAAAAGCTTGTACCTTGAAGAAACATAAGGTCCACTAAACTAGACTCACCTCCTAAGAAACAAAAGGATAGAAGGAGAAGAGAAGAAAGTTGAAAAAGAGACCACCAATGTAAAACAACTATGGAAACCAGATATGAAAATGCTAGAGAAAAGGGTTATTGAGTAATGGAAGCTTGTTTCATTGGCTAAATACTATGACAGGTATGAGGCATCTGACAAAATTCTGATTGAGGACATAGTGATTAATCATTTACTTGTTTTTAAGAATAATTTGTTAGAGATTGGAGGCAGTGTACCTGAGGAGTTATATGAGAAACTGGAGATAAGGAAAAAATCTGCACAAAAGGAAGATGAAGTAATTAGAGAAAAAGCAATTGAAGGCACATTTCCTATTGTATCTATTAAAGAGATGGAAAGGATATTGCAGGAACTAAAACCTTTATTGAGAACAAAGACAAGATTAGTAAAGATAATGGGAATAAAATTTGATGAAGTAATTGAGGAGACACATAGAGTATTGGAGAAATTTTTGATGGGAACTGAAACTAAGGACATCTCACCACCTAACGCTCCTAAGCCCAAACCAATTGTGATAGGCGAATCATCAAAGAAAGCTGAAATAGATCTTGATAAATCATTGAGAAAAGATGCTAGTTAGTATGTAAGTACTATAAAGAAACCATGTTTCTATGTTTCTAGTGTTCTTGTGTCATTGGACACTTTGTAGGATGTGAATGACCCCTTTTTTCAAGATACAACCTTTGAGGAAAGTAGTGACAAGGATATGACAGAGAAAGAAAAATAGAAGGAAAACATTGATGAAATAATGGAAGATACAATGAATAAGGTTAAAGTGAAGCAAGAAACTGTGACATTTGATTCTTCACCTTTGTTGTTTCCAAGTGCAAATAAGGATTTGAGCACTGACGTTGAGAACATGGATGTGGATGAGCTGATGAAGTTATCCTACATTGCATTTGGTAAAGCTAAAGAAATATTTGAGTAGAAAGGAGAGAATAAGGTTAAGGTAATGACAAGAGAAGTTGACACTCTGAACAAACTACTTCTAGCACCTATTGTTTTTCAAGGAAAATATGATGCAAAGAACTTGAACATGGCACTATATAACTTCGATAGTCACTATGAGTCATTAGTGAAGATCACTAAAGAAAAGGCTGAGAAGAGATATCTTGAGAAGAAATTAGAAGAAGTTTGCAAGTATATTTATTTTGACTTGGGAATACTTGAATAAGATTACATCTGAGGCTAAATATTGTGTCACACAAGGAAGGAAGTTATACAGTTACTGTATCAACCCTATTAGACATATCAAAATCATTGAAGACATTATAGAGAAGGACATATCTACTCTAGATAAATTAATAGACAATTGTGAGACCTCCTCATAATATCTATTGGAGATAGATAGAGAGGTATCTAAGATTTTGGAAAAATTGAGTGTCCTTGATACAGAAAGGGGGAGAGTTATGACAAGGTTTAGTTTGCTGAAGAGTCTAATCACTCCCAAGCTATCAATTCTTGAGGTTCATATTTCTAATATGGAGAAGACATGACATGACCTTACAACACATATGCCTAATGATCTAAAGGAAACAAAGGCTTCTTCATTTGCATTGAATGAACTGATTCATGTGAGTCAGATTTTGGTGAAGACTTGGACAGAGGAAGTGAAGATCTTGGAAAACTCTTTTCGAGATGTACTAAAGATGGTATAAATTTTCTACTAATAAGTTGTATTCTACATGTTTGTACACCTTTTCCATTTTTTTCAAAGGGAGAGAAGATAAGAGATGAAAAATGTATGTAGATGTATAAAATATATGGAGATATTTTTTGTTGAGTATGGCCACTTAGTCATTTTTCACTAAGTGTTGCCATCAATGCCAAAGGGAGAGATTGTTGGAAAGTGATACATTATGGAGTTTATGGAAAACTTGAGGGTTTTCATTATGTCAACACATCTATTATGATGACCACTTGGAGTTGTTTACAATTTTGGAGATGCAGATAGAAAAATGACTTAGTACAATAATCAGTAAGACAGAGTATAGTGGTACCATTTTGGAAAAAAAAGATAGTATATGATGTTTGATGACATGTGAGATTAGAGGAAGACATTTTGGAATGTGTATGACCTTTGGTTAAGGTCGATTGAGTTTTGGTATTGATCGCAGTGAGTTACAGTGTTTTGAAGTCATGTGAAGATAGAGTAACAGAGAGATATGGTAGAGGAACAGTCACGATGATTAAGGGAGTATGAGATGGAATCCAAATGTGATAAGTTAGATTGAGAATGTGGATTACATATTCTTTGGTCATTTAAGGTCTTCAAATTTGTATTTACTCTTTACATAAGTATTGATTCTATTTTTTAATGTAATAGAGAGCCGACTGAATGATGTATCACATATATGAATTTTTTTTTTTTAAGTGAAGAATGGAAGTGTGTGTGTGTGTGATAAAGAGGCAGTGATGAGATGATATAAAGAAGATTGAATGTATATCAGATAGTTGCAAACTATAACAAGAACTATCTAAGCATAGCTGATGCTTGTAATGTTCATTTCTGAGATTGTAACAAAGCTATTTCTGATTATAAGAGCTGTGTGCTCAGTGTACCTTTAACAGAGTTTTGTATTCCCCTAACAGGGAAATGTGCTAATGTAATACTCAGCTCCTAACATGGATAGGTCTCCTAATAGGGACACTATATTTTATTTCATATTTATGGGTACCATCCCCACCGAGGTTTTCCCTTGGACAAGGTTTCCTCAACAACAATTTATGGTGTTATGAGTTATGTGTTATGTGCTTATGTTCATTTCATTTTAGTAATTATATGGTTAAGTTGGAATTTATTAAGTTCATGTTTAAAGTGCTATAATAATTATTCACCCCCTCTCAGTATTACTTAATCCTAACAAAGTTATGAGTCCCCAAAGTTCCTAGTGTGGCAAACTAGGGTTCTGATACCAGATGTATCACCCAGCCAGGAAATCAGGAGGACAAGCCATCTAACCTCTAAAAGATGCAAGTAATTTTTTTTAACTAATAACTAATATGATATGCATAATATCTAATACATAGATACAAAATTGTTTACAAAAATCAAATGCGAGATTACTAATCAACCTAAGCCCTCACAGGTTCCCTAACATTGCTACTCAAGCAACATTGTTTAAGTAATTCACCTTATAGAGTTACAAATTGAATTATAAGTTTTACATTCTTCATAATGCACTGAGGTATATGTGTTCCTATCTCATTGAACATAATCCAATCACTTATCATCAATATTTGATTTACCAAATCAATTCACCACTTTATAGCTAATATATGAAATCATAAAAGTCTACTAATCTATCCTTTATATTAGTCTCATTTAAACATTAGGGTAGAGTTAGGTATTCGTTAAATACTAAACTATACTATGGAATTTCATTACCGATGGTTCATTTTAATACACCAAATAAGTGATCCTAGTACAATATTTTCTATATAGGTTAACCATCTGTGGTAACTACTCAATTTACTAAAATTACTATCTCATTTTACATTGAATAAAAGATATCATTTGCTTCTTATCATACACAATCATTCCTTAATACTAAGAATTCATAGACATCCATTAGTTACAAATTCTATTACTATCCTACCATTTCCTAACCCTTCCTCCTTATAACGGTATCATTTATCTAACATAACTAGTCAAATTACCATTTCATTTTATTGAGAACATAACCATTTTCTCCCAAATTCATTTAGTGAATCAGGAACCAATACAACTTAATCCTTTTAATCCAATATTAGATTATCTAATCTGATTGCAAGCATGAAATGAAAAGCAATAAAACATTTAAAATAGTTGACACAATATTTGGTTACCCAGAAACCTTCCAAATAGAAATTAAAACTAGGGTGGGGATGGTACCCACAAGATTTATTAATGCAGTATAAATTTAGCCTGTTAAAGCTTACAATTGACCACTTTTGATGGCCTGCCCTGTTAGGAGCAATAAGGACTATTAGGTCCACCTTTTGAAAGGATTTAATACAATACAATAAAGTAATGTAACTCTGTTAGGAGATTTGTAAAGGACTGTTAGGTCCACCTTGTTAGAGGATTTTGCTGATGCACCTATTAGGATTAACCAACAGATGATCTTCAATGCAACTCTAATTTTTTGAATAAGATCCAATGATATAAACTAATCACCTGACTGTGATGGATGAGTTTATGTTGTTCCTTATACTACTGTAGCCTCTTAAACAAACTGTCTCTTTATATTCACATACATGCTCTTACACATATATTCACACATACTTTCTCACTTTTTGGATAAAAAAAATACTTTATATTTATGCCTTATCCAAACCAAATGCAACTGTAAGTTGGCTTCCATAAGATAAATTAACATCTAACAATATAAGCTAAGTCAGCCCAAAACTATCACTCGGGTCCAGTGATCCATTCTGGCAATACAATGGCACTTGGGAATTATGCTATCACTCAGGCAACATACTAATCTCTATCACTCTGGCCAGTCTGTGTACTCAGGCTACTCTGATCACTCAGGTACTACTGATTATCACTATCTTCTCAATCGACACTGCCACTACTCAGGTTACATAGTAGCTGCTTGGGTTACACTTCTGGCGTGGTCAACACTATGATGACTAAGTGTTTTGGCACTAATTGACAATATGTCTTTCCATAAGGTCATCAGTTCTCCCACTCCCATCCCTAGTCTGTACCTTCCTGTATCAATACTAGTGGCATGGGTGAGGCATCAAAAATGTGTTTTCCCCCCATTCCCACTTCATTTATTAAAGTTTGCACTTGATTAAAGAAACTCATTAGTGGGTTACCCTGGCAACCACTTAGGGCCCCGATCCCTCACTGTGAGCCACTCACCTAGAGTACCTAGGTTCTTACCCATAAGAAACAAGAAAATAATGTATAAAAGAATAAAATATTATCATGATAACATGCCATGAGTTCCATAAGAACACCAGATTAGTACATTCAAGGTTTAGTAAACCACTCGTTGCCCCTTAATGTATTGGACAACCCTAAACAAAAATTAGGGACTCAGATGGATTCAAAACACATCCAAATTACACCAAAATGATTTGAAACAACATAAATGAATCAAAAGTCATCAAAACATAAATAATAACAACATAGTATCATTTGGTTAGGTTTAGGTGATCACTGGTTGTCCCTAGTTCACTAGAAAATCCTAAACCCAAATCTGTCAATAAAAATGCTTAAAAACACTTAAGGAGGCAGAAAAATGAACCATACATGACATAATAAAAAAAATTAGCGTAATAATAAAATTCATGCTGTGTTTGGGGTTCCTACAATTTTTTTTGCGGATGGTGTTTCTGCTGCGTCTGCAGCTGGGGTGTCTATTGCGACTACGACTGGGGGTTTTTTTGTAGCTGGGGTTTCTGATGCGGCTGGGATTCCTACAATTTTTTCTGTGGCTAGGGATTCTACTCTGGTTGGGGTTCCTACAATGTCTACTGTGGCTGGGGTTTCTACTGTGGCTGGGGTTTCTTTTGTGGCTAGGGTTCTTGCAATGTCTATTGCAGCTGTGGCTAGTGTTTCTGCTATGACTACGACTGGGGTTCCTGCAATGTGTGCTACAGTTGGGGTTCCTAAAATGTCTATTCTAGTTGGTGTTTCTACTGCGACTACAGTTGGGGTGTCTTCTATGACTACGACTAGGGGGTCTGTTGTGACTGGATTTTCAGGGTCTTTTGCCAACGTTGTTTCCAAGTCAGCTACGACTGGGAAATGACTTAGGGATCCCATTTATAATGGGACTTCCATTTCTTTGGTTCTTGTTTGCAGGTCTCTCTCTATCAAGATTTCCTCTACTAGAGATGGGGATTTGTTGAACATCAATGATATCTTTAAGTCTCATGGACTAATTTTCCATTTTTTAGGATTCTATCCTAGCCTCCCCTACTGCATGACTAAATTTCACGAAGGTGGAAACAAAAATTATTAGGTACTGTGAATATATTTCCAATGAAAAAAGGGGTTTTCATTGAAAAGTTTGATAATGTTGAGGATAGAGCTACAATCCTCCGTGATTACTTCTTTTGCTGGGAGGATGAAAAATTTATGCTTATGGTAAAGCCATGGCACCTTGCTTTCTATCCATCCAGTAAAGTCTTTAGTAAGATCCCTATATGGGTTAGACTCCCCAACCTACCCATTCATCTTTGGCGTAATTCCATCCTTGAGGAAGTGGGTGGGGATTTGGGGGATTTTTTGATGACTAATAATGATTCTGATAATATGTATTGTTCCAACTTTGCTTGCATACTGATAGATCTTGACACCTCAAAGGGACTTCTAGCTGAAATCAATATTGAATCATCCTTGGGATCTTGGACCCAACAACTTGACTATGAAGGTATCCCTTTTAGGTGTCGCAAATGTTTTAAGACTGATCATATATCTTCCCATTGAGGATTTGATACCAAGAAGAAGAAATATTCTCCCTCTTGGTGGAAGGGTTCTTCTACCCAACACTACACTGTCTTGAATAGCTCCACTCAATCTGGGATGGAGGCTGCTCCTGATAGAGATAATTAGTTTCCTATTATTGAGGAGGTTGGATCAGGTCCTGATCTGCCTCTTTTTTCTCATGTTGGGTCTATTGGGATTGCTAGTTCTGTTCCTATTGCTGGTCCTGGTCCTACTTTGTTGGCTGATGCCAGGCCTTCTAGTGGTGGTTCTTCTAGCCTTGTTGGTATTTTGACAGTTGTCAAGGTTCCTAGGGTTTCTAAAACTGTTCCTTCTACTGGGGTTTATGATTCTATTCCTATTACTGGTCCTGGTCCTGCTTTGTTGGATGATGCCAGGCCTTCTGTTGATGGTTTTGAGGGTGTTGGTTATGCTGCTCCTGTTGGTATTTTGAAAATTGATGGTTTTTACTCTGTAGTTCCTTTCCTTGTTTTCTCTTTGGCTATGGAAAATGTCGGCCTTGTGTTGGCTGATTTACTAGAAGTTTCAACTCCTTTGCTGGGTGCTGGATCTTTAGCTTTGGATTCTTTGTGCTGGGAGGATAAGTTTGCTAGTGTTGAAGAAGGTTGGATCACAGTTAAAGGAAAATATTAAAAGAAGTCCTCTCCTTCTTTTGACATGACCCCATAGTCCCATTTTAAGGGGACAAAAATATAGTTCTTCCTCCTTATGTTGCAGTTTTCTAATGGTTTATCTTGTGCAGTGGTTTGGGTGTTTTTTCTTTGGGTTGCTGATTTCCTTTTTGGATGAGTTCTTTTGTGTGTTTCTTGAGGTTTTTAGGCCTTATGTTTTGGTTGTTCAGTTGTGTTTTGGGTACTCTTAATGTTCTATCTTAAGCTTTATCTTTGTATAGGGTTTTGGGTCCCTTCAAAACCTATTTTTACCTATTAATCAAAACAAAACAATGTAATAAAAGGTCAAAAACATCAAAATTAAGATCCTATCAGCTTCTGGTACCTATTTAGGCCCTGCAACATAAAAATGATTCTAAAACTAACTTTCTGGGAGTTAAACACACTTGTTTACCTATTCTACATAGGTGGGGCTAGAATTTGTGCACTTGGTAATGATAAATGCACATTTGGGGCTCTGAGTTATGTAGTTGGCTCCAGACTATGTTTTGTTAAAGGAAAACAAGCCAGATTGAGATTACGACTAAAACTGGGAAAAATGAGGGCCCTAAAAGCAAAATATGAGGGAGACCCATTTTATATATCCTCATTTAAATTCCAAAAAACTCATAAAACCCATTCCAACCATAATTTCAATCTAAATTTTTGTCCGAAAGTAAGCACAGGTTCATAGGAAAATATAAAGTAAAATCTAACGTATCAAACACAAAACTTATAAACCTATTTACAGAGATCATGAATTGATTTAGTAACAATATTAAATGAAAAAAAAACCTAATTAAAATTCATCTCTAAAGTTAAAACCATTCCATTGATCAGGCAAGGAGAAAACGGGTAGAAAATAATAGAATAAATAATAACTGTTGCAAGCATATGCAGGAGATCTCTTCCAACAAATTCTTAGACACAAAAAGATATAATAACAAAAAAATGAACTTAAAAATACACACAATTCTCATTTAAATGCTCATATAATTCATCAAAATACAAATAAAATAGAATTGAGAAAAAACAACATTTAGAGAAGGAGGATTTCTTCCAGGGATAGATCCTACTTGGATTCCTATGGAGAAACAATTGATACAAGATGCCGATTCAACATAAAAAAACCAAAGATCTCTCTCCTTGAGATCAATTCCAACAAGAAATCCTTTAGAGAACTTCAAGAATCCAATCCTTTGGTGTCATACTATTGTTCTTCTAAGCAGAATAATTAATAAAATTTCCCTATCAAACAACTACTATGATACACACACTCTCTCTCTCTCACACACACAAAATTGATCTAAATTTTTTTTCTCTTTATAAGATTCCTTGTATGCCTCCCTCCTCTACAAAATAAAATTGATATTTATATGCCTTCTTCCTCCATTTCTAGATAGTTGAAATAAAATTTTATCTCCTATTTGTATGATGTGGAAGGAGTTTGAGAAGTTGCACATGAATCCAACTTCCTCCAACCATTTCATAACCAATGGTTTGTTAACCTTTGTAATGTTATGGTTCATTAAAATTAATTGTTGGCATATCTGATGTAGTGATGGTAAGTGAGTTTTGGAGATGTCATGAAGCAGATTTGATTATAGGATGGTGAATTATTATGTTGTCATTGATGTCAACTATTGACCTTGTGTTCTTAGTGTTTTTCAAAGCATAGTTATGATGAATGAAGGGCTACAATGAGTTTCAGTGGTTTCTATCTTTATAAGAGACTTAGGTGTGTCTCTAGAATCTAATGCATGACCACCACTACTGAAGTGATCTTATGTGAAAGTTGTGATCAGTTGAAGTATAACAATGCAACTGCTAGAATAGTTAATGACATGTGATAGATGATTTGAATGTCTTGTCAAATCTTTGTTGTATCTTGTGGTGTGGTCATAGGATATAGTGGTCAATAGTGTTCAGATGCTACAGTTGTGACTACTAATTTGAGTGACTAGTGTGAAGGATAGGTGATCAATGAGCTGAGATAGAGTTGTTAACATGTTAAAGTGTTTGTGTTCTTAAGCGACAACTGATAAATATTTGATCGACAATCGATGTTGAGGTTATGGTGGAATAAATTGAGTTAGTCATGAACTGGTGACATGTCTTCATAATTGCAGGTGATTATTTGGAATCACATTTTTTGATGTGGAGAAGATTCTAGAGGAAACTTGTGTTTGGTCAAAACCTTCTTGACTCATTAACACAATATTTTATGTAAATCATTGCATTGGATAACATGATCTTGGAAGTGTGTTTTGTACATTTAAATTTGTTTTGTGGCACGTTGGATTTGAGCGGGATGTTTGAAATTCTAATTTAGGGCTTGGTTAAGGCGATGGACTTAAAAGTTCAATATATAATGTATGAAGTTGAAGGTTAAGTGTGTTGAACATGTGTTGGACAAGTGCAGTAAAAAGTGCGAGTTAAGATCAAGCTAGAGAAGAGTTAAGTGTGTTTAGAAGATATTTTGTGCTTCAATAGATCTAATCAAGGAAAGGTAGTGCTATTCTATAGATCATTCTTTATGTTTCTCCCTAACAGTTGGCACATCAGGTTAAATCCCTTAACAGGGTAGATCTTAACATATCTTTTTTGTAAATAATCTAGAAAGGTGACACTTTGTCAAGTGTTCAAAGTCCTATAACAAGGCTACTCTTAACAGGGTATATGTCCTAACGGGCCTAAGACAAATTCCTTAACCAGGTAACACCTAATAGTGTTGTTGTAAACTCCTAACATGGTTAAGATCCTCAAAAACTGTACTTCAGAAGAGTACATCATTTAGTGGGTACTAATTCCCACCATGGGTTTCTCCCGATTTTGGTTTCCATGAGATAAATTTGTGTGTCAACTTTGTGGATGGAGTTGCATGTTTATGATTTTCTTTTGCTATAGTTAAGGTTAATATTGTGAATGTTGGTTTAAGTTTAAGAGGTTAAAAATTTGGATTATTTGGTATATTACTGACTCACCCCCCTCTTAGTAATCTGATCTTAGGACTAACAATTGGTATCAGAGCTTTGGTCTTATGTTTTAGTGAAGCTTAACATCTTGAGGTAAAGATCTAAAGATGATGAGAAAGGAAGGTCCTAAATTCACAAGAGAGAACTACTCAGTTTGGTGTGGTTGGATGAAGCTCTAACTTAAAGGTATGGGTGATCAATATTGAGATCATGTGGTTAATAAGTATACTGTCCCTTGAAGAACCTTGATTACAGATCAATTGAAGGTAAGAAATAGGACAGTGATACTATGGAAGCTATTTCTAGTACTCTTTCAGATGCAGAAATTATTGATATCAAAGACTTGGATACTACTAATAAGACGTGGGAGAAGTTGAAGACCTTCTATGGTGGAGATCCACATGTGCAGAAGATAAAGGTTGACAGTTTGAGAGGAAAGTATGATGACATGTGGATGCAAGAAAATGAGAATAATAAACAATAGAGTTAGATAATCAAAGAAGTTGTTGCTTCTATCTGAGGTGCTGGTGGTAATCTTCACGAGGAGGATGTGGTAAGAAAAATCTTGAGAACCTTATTTCCTCAGTATGATATTAGGTATTCATCTATACAAGAGCTTAGATCTATAGGAACTTTTACTGTTACTCTTGATGCATTAATAGGGAAATTAACTTCATTTGAGTTAAGCAATTATGATAATAGTATGCTAAAAGTTGAAGTTGATTTCAAGTCATCATTAACTCTTGCACCATCTAGGAAAGGAAATGAGATATATAAAAATTCTTTAGCATGTTACTCTAATGATTTTGAATCTATCTTGTCTGAAGAAAGAGAACATAAGGAATTGGAAGCTTTACTTTCTAAAAGGCTTCCTAGATGGAAAGGTAAATATAAGGGTAAGTTGCCTTTGAAGTTCTTTGCATGTAATAAAATTGGATATATTTCCTCTAGATGCCCTGAGAATGATAGGAAGGACAAGCCAAGAAGATTCAAGGATAAGAACATGAAAGTATGCTACCTAGCCGAGGAAGGTGTTACCGATGAAGAATCTAATGGAAGAGATGAAGAAGAAATTGTGTTTGATGTAGTAAAGGAATAACCCTCAGAAGTAGGTGATAAAGCTTTGGTTTCTAACATAAATCACACTGGTAACAAGAGTGTTGACAGTGGGTGCACTGACCATATGACCAGTGATAGAAGCTATTTCTTTGAATGATAAAAAAAATTGTGATAATGTTTACTGTGTTGATGGCATGAAATATAAATTTTTATGTGTTTCTTAGTTGAATAACAAAGGATATAGATTGGAGTTCAATAGAGATATATGTAGGATTATTGAGAAATCAAGAGAATTGATTTCTACCAGTGAAAAAACTAAAGGTAACTTGTTCCATCTGAATTCTACTATTAAGAGTTGTCTGACTGCTAAGGTAGAAGATGTTTGGTTATGACATAAGAGGCTTTTTCATGTAAATTTTGATAACTTGATCAAAGTTAGTAAGATGAAGATAGTGAGAGGTTTTCCCAACCTAGTGAAACCAGACAATGCAATGTGTAAAGAATGTCATCTTGGGAAGTTAACTAGTTCTAGTTTCACCAGTAAAAAAATTCTTCTAAAAGTATTTTAGATCTAGTTCATACCGACCTGTGTGGTCTAATGAGAACTCAGAGTTAATATGGTGATAGATATTTCATGTTTCCTTTTTACAATTATTCTAGAATGATGTGGGTTATATTTTTGTGGGACAAATTTGAAGCTTTTCACATGTTTAAGATCTACAAAGCTAGAGTGGAGAAGGAGACCGGTAAGACCCTAGAATGCCTTAGATCTGATAGAGGAGGTGAGTTTACTTCACATGAATTTACTACATATTGTGAAGAACATGGAATTCAAAGGCATATGTTAGCTCCTAGAACACCTTAGCAGAATGAAATTGCTGAAAGAAGAATCAAGTCTATCATCGATTGTGCTAAGACATTAATGATTTAGAAGGGTGTTTTACAAATATTTTGGAGAGAATCAATGAGCACTACGCTTTACACATTGGAAAAAGTTTAGTTGACGAAAGGTAAAAAAAAAAACTCCCTATGAACTGTGGAATGGTCAATCACCATGTGTAAGTTATTTTGAAGGATTTAGAAGCAGATGCTATATAAAGAGAGATGAAAATACATGTAAGTTTGACCCAAGAAGTGATGAGGCGATATTATTAGGATACTCAAAGAGAAAATCCTACAAGTTCTTGAACAAGAGAACAAATAAGATAGTGGAAAATGATAGTGTAAGAATAGATGAATTTTATGAGAAAAATGATGAATCTAGCAAGAAGGAATCCAAAGACTATCATGGGTTTTTATATGTACAACTGGTGGAGTAGGACACTACAAAAATAATAATGGAGAGACATGTTAATGAACATGAATTGATACACGAAGATGAAGAAATTCCTAGAACTGAATTGGTATTGCCAAAGTATGTAAAGTTGAATCATTCCCCTAATCAAATTATCAGTGATAGAAATGCAGGTGTGTTAACAAGAAGGAAGGTGAGATAAGGTACTTTTTTTCTGTCTGAATTTGAGCCTAAAAAAATGAGAGATATATTGAAATATGAAGACTGGGTGAAAGCTATGGAAGAAAAATTGGAGCAGATTGAGAAGAAAAAAACCTGGACACTAGTACCCAGACTGGTGGATAAGAATGTGATCAGTACTATGTGGATTTTAAGAAACAAGATGAACAAGACATGTGAAGTGATAAGGAACAAGAAAATATTAGTGTGAAAAGGATATGTGCAAGAGGAATGCCTAGACTATGATGAAACATTTGCATCTGTTGCCAGATTTGAAGGTGTAAGGATATTGCTTGCATATGCTAATTATAAAGGATTCAAGGTATATCAAAAGGATGTTAAGTCAACTTCTATTAATGGTGTTTTGGAATAAGAGGTATACATTGAACAAATTGAAGGATTTTCTAATTTAGCAGGTAAGAACATGGTGTGTAAATTAAAGAAATATTTGTATGGGTTGAAACAAGAACCTAGGGATTGTTATGATTGATTGCATTCATATATGATTTAGATTGGTTTTCTAAGGACAAGTGATAAAAATAATGTGTATTTGAAGATCGAGAAAGAAGACAAGCTACTGATCACAGAGATATTTATAGATGATATCATTTTTGGTGGCAATGAAGCAATCAACATATCATTTGCAAACTAGATGAGAAAATAATTTGAGAAGTCTATGATCGGTGAGATTAAATTATTCATTGGATTGTAGATTTAATAGATGAAAAATGGTATCTACATAAGACAATCCAAATATATAAGTGTAATACTGAAGACTTTTGGGTTAGAAAACTCAAAACTGGTTGGTACCCCTATGGTAACTAGTTCCAAACTATCAAAGGAAAATGATCTAAAGGGGTGGACGAGACACTGTAAAGGTCCATGATCTATAAGCTTCAATATGTGGTGTACAAAAAACAAGACATAGCACATTAATTTGGATTAATGACCATATTTTATTTTAATCCTAAGGAATCTCATTTGATTGAGGTGAAGAGAATATTCAGATATCTTAAGGGGACTAAAGAATATGGTCTCTGGTATGGACATAAAGGTGATTTCTCTTTGAATATGTTTACTGATGCTGATTGGATAGGTAATGTTGATTATTGGAAGAGAATAAGTGGGGGAGAATTATTTCTCAGAGATAGGCTTGTATCTTGGACAAGAAAGAAGTATAAATGTATATCTCAATCAACAACTGAAGTTGAGTATGTTGTTTCTGCAATTAATTGTACACAGGTAGTATGGATCTGTTGGAATTGTTTCTGTTAGAGGTTTGACATTCATGTTTTTTCACTGATGTCAACATATATTTTAGTTGAATATTATAGAAGTATCAGACATAATGGTTATCACTGGTACAGGAAAGAATGATAGATGTGTAGAGATATTTTATGTAATTTAAGAGCATGCAAGCATGGATCTATATATTGGGATGAGCAGATATCTTATATATAAGATTACTTGTCTTGATATTCCTGTTCGCACCATAGCATTGGACTGCTTATTTAAGGATTGGACACCCTAAATGGTTTCTAATTAGATCATTTAGTCTCATTTAATTATCGACCAGGGACGTAAACTTGGAATGGCATATGCACAGTATATGCTTCAAACTCTCTTGATTCTCATGGCTAATCCTATGAAATTGAAATGCATTAAGCTTCAGGAAATCTATGCTAACTCAAGTAAATGTGCCTACTCTAGGAAAACAAGTAATCATGGATAGGAACTGCTTGACCCACCTATGATGCAGGAAAAATCTACTAGCTCTGTTAGTAGTGGCTGCAGGAACAACATAATTCTACTTTACTTCTTAATAAGCATGGAAATGATTTCCACTCTAGAAAATTAATTCACTCACCAAGTGGGCCCCCTTGGATGAGTGAACAAAAACACAATAAAGATAAAATAATTTAACTCAAACTGTGCATTCCATTCATTCATGGAAAATACACTTGGATAAATAAAACAAAATTACAACTATACCAGCTTCTATTCAGAAATACCAACTAACTCGACTAACTCCAAAGAGTTACAATAGTCATCTTATTTAAAGAAAAACTACAACTACTCCCTAAATATAATATCACTCCATTAATGAGGATCGTTACAGATACATAATTTATCATAACAAAAATATCAGTCTTTGAGAATAAGTCTTCCTAGAATATAGTACATGGTGGGCTATACATCCACACACTGCATTTAACAAAAAATTATATTGACTCATTCCCCATGCGAAGATCTTGCAACAACACCTTAACTTACTCAAACACTTTCTCTACTTCTTCAATGTGATGGCGTCTTTGCAGCAACGACTAGCTTTGAATTCTTCAACATCACTATGCTGATCTTGAATACGCCATGACTGATCCCTGGAAAATGATTAATGCACACACAACCTTTGATACATACATATTCTCATCACTAATATTAGGAAAGAAGTGTTAAGTTCTAATTAATACTCTTGCAAGGCACATGGCTACATGAAGGAAACTACCCACAAATATAGCATAGGAAATATGATCATTCATTAGCATATAACTGTTGCATTATGTCATTTCTATCCATCAGTTTCAAGAAAATATACCATGTTCTTTTATCATCCACCTTCCTACTTATGTCTTTACACATAAAATATACATATAAAACCACAAGTCTAAGTATTTATTTTGCAAGTAAATTGCTGAAAAGAAAATAAAAAGCACTTGAAAAGATGACCATTTAAGAGGCTCATCATTCCCCCAACTATCCTATTGCTGGCCCCCAACAATCATAAAGTTGAGGATCCTAGCCCGTAGCCTCAGGTCACTGGAAATATTCTCCCCTGACTCATCAAAAACATAGTTTAAATACCCATGATTTTATCAGAGTCTTTCCCAGCTCTGCACTTCATTAGCCATGTCTTTTTCTTCTGCACTTTCATTTACTGCTAACAAGGGTTGCAGGAGGATAGGCAGTTGGAACCTTAATGGAATCCAATAATTAAGTAGTGTCTTTCCCAACATTATATACCATGGGGCTCGGCGAGTGGCAAGAGTCAGGTTCTGTAGAGAATGAGGTTCTTTAACCTTCAGAGCATGTAAAATCCTTACCTATCTATGCATATAACCAGTGATTGCAACCTCAATTGTCTATGATGAGTATTGATCCCAGTCTGTATATTATTTCTCTCTGACTAGGTAGACCTTGCTACCTCCACTTGGGTTCATAGTGATTGAGAGTCAATCAAGAAGATTTTGTCTGGAATGCCAAACTTCAGGCCTCATCAGCAAGGGTGTATCTATTTCATTATTTTTGTATGGAAAATCCTGATGTTGCCTTCTTATCTCATTCTACATCCAAGCCATCACTACTCTTAACTAGACATCTCCCACATATAGTAGTGAATTCCAGTCCCTGTCATCTGGTACAACAATATTATGCAAATACAATTCACACAATTTTTTTTTTTATAGAAATGGTAGCTGATTGAAATGCATCATAGAATTCATGAGGTATTGAAATAGAAGGATTCAGTCCTTCTACAATCCTAATTAATTTAAAATTAACAAATTTCTCCTTAAGGAATAGAGCATAGACTGGAGACGGTGACTTGCATGCCATAGCTTCAGGAATTAACTCATTAATCTGCTTAACCCTTATTTCACACACTGCAATTTGATCTATTTTGTGTTCTAATTGATGAGCTTTCTCATCAATGGTCTTGTTCAATTTTTCTTTTCTAACTTCCATTGTGCCCTTTCCTATACAAAATTCTGATACAAGCTCAACCCTCCAGCTAAGGGTGTAGATAGGTCTGGTGGTGGCATGGGTTCCTGATTAATAATATCAATACATCCTTGTGCAAGCTGAGGGGTTTTTATTACTTTTTCCTGAGTGGAAGTATCCCCTTTCCATATGATAAGAGTTTTTATTGCATTATCATCTTGAGAGGATTCAACATCTTTAGCCAGTGTGTCTAACCCATCCTTGTTTATTTTTTCTAACACCTTTTCAACAACATCCTCATTAATTGAAAGGAATTCATCAGTAGGCAAGTTTTTTGAATTATCAGCATTATCTTTTCCAATAGATTCATCAAAAAATTCCTCTGCCTCCTAAGAATATTTATCACTATCTATGAGGATATAATCAATATCAGGGTCGGCTATTGCTTCAAAATTCATATTGTGGGAAATGGTATCACTATCTGTACTTTTCTAAACTATTTCCTCAAAAGAGGACTTCTCTATAGACTCAGAGGTTTCTACATTCACAAATTGAACAGGAGACTTGTTATCCCTACTGATGTTGGTAGAAAGTATTTCACTCTTCCTAGCAGGGGTTTGGAAAGAGAATGGAGGATCTTTGTGTTTCCTCCTGCTGGTGGAAACCTCCTCCATAGTTGCTACAAGAGGTTCTTTTGGCATCACTTCCTCATAAGAGGGAAAGGTTTCATCAGCTGTATTACTAATATTATCATTGTGTGGTTGCTATTCTGGAATTACTTCCTCTGATTCTAGGGTTTTACCATTGTCTCTTCTGGAAGCAAAACTAGTTTTCACAGAAGGTGGGGTGTTAGGGATGAAATCGACTTCCTTTATTTTACCTCTCTTCCTATTGGAAATAGGAGTACTAATATTACAAGCTCTTTTCCTAGTTAGGTTAGGGTTAGAGGAAGAGGCTTTAGGAACAACTTCTATTCTTTGAATTACTTTGCGAACCCCCATTGTTGTGTTAACCCTTCTTCCTATACCCTGGCCTCTAGGGGCGACCACTCTAGGAACTACTTCATCCATTGCTAAGAATTCATCCCAAGTCCCTATAAATTTCTTATTTAATTCTCTTTCCATAATTAATTTCATTAAATAATGATGGGAAACAACTTGATCTTTTCCTGATTGAAGTAGAGAAGCTTTCTTTTTCACAATGTTAAATAAAAAGCTAGGTAAGTTTACTGGTCTATTGTCATGGCGGAGGGCGCTCAAGAACTTGAAATGAATCCCATGGAGATATTTGTAACAACCTTCAAAAATAAAATATGATATGATAAACATAGCTGGCTGCATACAATCCATGGGTAATGATATCCTTGAGGTGCCCTTCTTATTGTCAATGTCTAACCGCAGATCACATGCAAGGTGAACTGTGCCCTAGTTGAGCATTAATCAATATCTTAAGACAATTTCTCTCCTTCCTGTGGCAATCTTGTTACTTCTGCCACAATTTCCTCTGTGAACTCAATTCATAACCCTTTTACCACTGCAACCCATTATGCAGAGTGTTTGGAAATTGCAGAGCAATTTCTTCATCAAAACCATTAAGGCTAAGATAGTAATCCAACCACTCTTCAAAAAATTTCACAGCTATGTGGTTCTTCAAGAAAAACTCTATGATCTGTCGGCTCCTGCCTCTGAAGGTCACCTCCCATTGCTATAGGCAGGTTTTTTTTGTAGAATCTCTACAAAAGATAAAATAAATGGAAAATTCTATGGACTCAAGGTGTTGCAGATGAGAAAATTAGAGTACAAAATAACATTTACTCCCAGGAAATTAAAAGCATTTTTATGAATGATATTTCATAATACCTTGACATGTGTTAAGGCCTGCCACCCTAACACATCGCAAAAATATCATCATTAATTGAACTTCAGCTTTTAAAATCTTTTATTTACTTTCAAATCATGATGACGCAATCACCAGATGATAGATGGTTCCACACATGATGACAATCATCTCGAAAAGACAAGAAATAAATTTCATCTTTTACATGATAATGTTTAAATTTGAAAACAAATATTAAATAATCCCTCCACCCAACTAAGTTTAAGGCATGGGTCCCACTAGGCCATTACATGCAAGAGTAAAAAAAGTAAAAGAACACTTAATCCTAATAAAATGAATAAAATAATATACGAACAAAGGTCTATGTCACTAACCTGTGAAGCACTGCAAGAAGAGTGTTTTGATATGTGACATGCACTGATAAAATGGTATAGAAAAATGGTAGAGAGAGGAGGTGAGGTGGATTTTATTACGGAGAAATTATTTCATAGGAAGTGAACTGTTTATTACAGAATCGTTGATAAAAATAAATTATTAGTGGAAACCTGGGTGGAAGAACCAGATGCTTCTACTATAGGAGTGTTATTTTCATTGCTTTGTTGGAATTTCTACAGGAAGTCTTTGCGACTCATGGTCTTGTGATATATCTTGAGGCGATGCCCATTGACAAGAAATTTGAATCACACAAGATCAATGGTAGATACACTAGTAGATTTGACCTCAAATTTTGAAGAATCTTGGTCGAAATTTTGACAGTAATTGGTCGAATGTACGACCAAAACTTTCGTCGGTCTTTTTTTGTCAAATTTTTGATGTATTTATAATTCGTCAAAATTTCAACCAATAAAAGGTCAAAATTTCGACTATAGCCAGGCTTAAAATTGCTTTCATTTTTTTAGTGCATTGGTCGAAATTTCGACCATACCATTGGTGGAAAGCATAGCATTCTCGTCGCAAACTTTTAATGGAATGGTCAAAATTTTGACCAATCATTGGTGGAAATGAGCCGTGGAATTGGTCGAAATTTCGACCATCCCATTGGTGGAAAGCATAGCATTCTCGTCGAAAGCTTGAGTGTAATGGTCAAAATTTTGACCAATCATTGGTGGAAATGAGCCGTCGTATTGGTCGAAATTTCGACCAATGTTAATTTTTTTTTTAATTTTTTTTTTTTTTTAAATTTTTTTTTTTACTTGGATTCAACTATGTACACGGCTGGATCATAATCCTATTTGTTATATGTGGATCCCATGATCTGTTTGTTTGATTTGTTTTTTTAGATTAAACAAAATTCATGGGAGTGTGTTGGAAATA
>MU228523.1:269902-290030 GCA_018584345.1 Thuja plicata | reverse complement strand
AGCAACATGATATGGATATGGAACAGGGACTGGATATGGCCAATAATCTAAAAGGGGATGGCAGGGATGCTTCTTACTCTGTCTGTGCTCTACCGGGCTTTGCCTATAAAGAATAGTAGGGGCCTCTATCTATTGTGTTGGAATAGGATTGAAACGAGCTATCGAATAGGGGAGGGATACTGAAGGTATTGGTTGGGATGCTCGATCTCTAACCGGAAGGTATGTTGCGGGGACGAGATCTCCAAAGAATGGAACTGAATCTGCGCTTGGGACTGGAGGATCCCCATAGAATAGTAGGGCTCATTCCATCACCTCTGGGCTGTCGTGGCGCGGTAATAGCTAGGAAGTGGTAAAATGCCCAAAACTTTTCTTTTTTTTACTTTTATGCACGTTTTGGTCAAAATTTTGACCAACACGGGCATAAAAGTAAAAAAAAGAACAGTTAACTTTTATATTGCGACCAAAACAAACAATTTTGCTAGTTGGTCGAGAACTTTGGTCGAAATTTGTGGTCAAATCTATTAGTGATAACTGAACTGCTCCATTGGAAAAAATAGAAACTATTTACTAAGGTCCTAGCCACCGGGTCTGAAATTTTCTTGAGGTATGATGGTAGCATAAGTCATAGAGCAATGCCAAATCACCAACAGAAAATTTCTTATCCTTGATGAATTTTTCATGCCACTTCTTCTGTTGCTTCTGAATCAATTTAGTATTGTGAAGTGTAGACTTCCGATACTCATCCAGTCCATTAAGCTACAAAAGCCTATCTTATTGTGCCATGGTAAGGTTAATGTCTAATTCCAATGCTGTCATGAGAGTCTTGTTCTAAAACTCAATAGGATTACATGCACATTTTATATAAACCAGTTCAAAAGGAGTAAAACCAGTTGTTGTTTTCCAAGTTGAGCTGTAAGCCCAAATGGCTTCAGGAAGGTGGGTAGCCCATTCCTTCTTGTGAACATCAACTATTTTGGTTAGGATTGCTTCAATATCCCTGTTTGTTATCTCTGCCTTCCCATTGGCTTGAGGATGGTATGGTGAAGATTTACCATGCCTCACTATGTATTCATGCATCAACTCAATAATAAGATTAGAAGTAAACTGTGCACCTTGATCTATTACTATATCACAAGGTACACCAAACCTTGTAAAGATATATTCATATAGAAATTCTTCTACCTTATGATCTCTAGCATGCCACATTGCTTTGGCTTCTACCCATTTTGTTGCATAGTCAGTGCACACTAAGATATGACTTACCATGAGAATATGGCTCGATAGGTCCAATGAAATTGATGCCCCATTTGTCAAATGGTGTCACCACCACCTGAGGCTGTAAGGGAATTTCATTTGAGTCAGTTGGGCATCCCATATGCTAGCATTGGTCACAATTCCTTGTATGCTTAGCTGCATCCTTATGTAGATAGGCCAATAATACCCCGTTAATATCTTGTATGCTATCCCCTTTCCTACAAAATGGTCACCACACAGCTCATCATGACAAGCTCGAAGGATGTCATAAGTCTCATCTTCATGAACACATCTTCTGGTGACTTGATCAAGACTTGTGTAGAACATAAATCTTGAGATCCATGAAAATTTGAAGCTTTTCTCAACCATAAGTCTATACTCTCTAGGCAAGAAATGAGGTGGTGTCCTTCCTATAGAAAGGTAGTTGGCGATGTCAGCATACCATGGATTGTAAGTATCAATAGAGAATAGGTTCTCATCAAGGAAGCTGTGATCAATAGCTATAGGATAATCTAGAACTTGTAATCTAGAATAGAAACCAGCCACCACATTAGCTTTACCTTGTTTATCAACGATTTTCACATCAAAATCCTACATGCGGATTAACCATCTTGCTAACCTACCAGAGATGGAAGGCTTGTTCATCAAATACTTGATTGCTAAATGATCATTGTATACAAATACTTCATAACCAGTAATGTAATGTCTAAATTTATTAAGTGCATAGATTACTGCAAGCAATTCCTTTTCACTAACAATATAGTTCAGTTCATCACCTTGGAGGTTTTTACTAATATAATAAATAACATGCTCAACTGTACCTTCCTTTTGTCCTAGCACTACTCCAATGGCATTGTCAGATGCATCAGTGTGAACATGAAAGGGAAGCTTCCATTCAGGTCCTCTAAGGATAGGTGTCTTTGTCAGAACATCTTTTAGCTGCTAAAATGATAGTTCACAGTCAGCTGTCCATTCACACTCAGCTTCTTTCTTCAACATGGTGTACAATGGGGCTGCAAGTTTGCTAAAGTCCTTAATGAATCTCCTGTAGTAACCGGCATGACCAAGAAAATTCCTGACACCCTTCTGCTTTACTAGATTTGAAAGTGTAGTGGTGACTGCAATCTTTGCAGGATCAACCTAAATGCCAAAGGATGAAAGGTAATGTCCTAAGACAACTCCCTCTTCCATCATCATGTAGCACTTCTCACTATTAAGGGAGAGGTTATATTCCTGAAATATTTTAAGAACTTTCTCCAAGTTAGCATGAGCCTCCTCAAATGTAGTTCCATAAGCACTGAAGTCATCCATGTATATTTCAACACAGTCAGCAGAGATGTCAGACAAAATAATGATGACTGCCCACTGAAAAGTAGCAGGTGCATTGCACAATCCAAATGGAAAGATAAAATAAGAAAATATTCCCTCGGGATAGGTGAATGTTGTTTTATCCTGATCTTCAGGTGATATCTGGATTTGGTTGTAGCCACTAAAGCCATCTAGAAATGAGAAATACCTTTTACCAGCAAGGTTTTCAAGTACTTGGTCAATGAAAGGTAATGGAAAATGATCTTTCTTAGTGGCTTTGTTAAGCTCCCTATAGTCCACACAAACTGTCCATTTCTCCCCTTTTTTTGGAACAATTAATAAAGCATAAACCCACTAGCTATAAGAAATAGGATATATAAAGCCAGCTTTAAGGAGTTTTTGTAACTCAGTCTTCACTATATCTCTCAAAGAAGGGTTAATTCTTCTCTGGGCTTGTCTAATTGGTCTAGAATCAGGACTAATGTAGATCCTATGGGTACAAATATTTTTGTCCAACCCCTTCATATCGGTATAGTCCCATGCAAAATCCTGCTGACTTTCTTTCAAAAGTTGGATAAGACTAGCCATCTAAGATGTAGCGAGGTCCTTATTGACATTCAACTCTTTTCCTAAGGCAATTTCTACCCTTTTTACTTTATCCAACATCATAATTTCTACAAATGAGGGTGACTTTATGTCATGTGGTAACAAGGTATGAAGGTAATCAGGTGCTGCAGGAAACTTAGGTGAGTTCTTCTTGGGAAGTATGGTTTGGAGGGAACAATTAAGGACATGACAAGAGGATGCATTAGAGCCATACTGATTGGTGAGAATTGCCACTAGTATGTCATCTTCCTCTTTGGAGACCATAAATGGATCTCTTCCAATAACCATGAGCTATTGCACAAAATTTTCTTTAAGGGTAGCATCACCTAGGTCTGGCCAGATAAATTGGTCAAGTTCATCTTGGGGTTTGGCTAGAGAATACATAGTTAGTTTCTTGGTATAGATCCCATCACATATTGTCATTTTTCCTGAGCAACATGCAATGCAAGCATCTGCTATGGCTAGCCAAGGTCTTCCTAAGATTAATGGATATCCTCCTAGTGTGGCTTTGGGTGAAAATATTACGAAATCCAAGGGGTAATCCAAGGAATAAAGTGTTACAACAATGTCCTCTACCATGCCATCCAACTTAATTGTAGAATTATCAGCTAACTCTAGAGTATTGTAGGTGTTTCCCTTAAACCAATGATGCTAAGTCTTGTTATGCCCTGCATACCCATCCTTACATTTTGTGTGCAAAATGTTGGGTCCCCCTTTTTCACTTTGGCTCTTGCCTTGTCTTTTGTTTTATTTGTTTCCTTCTCTGGGATTTCCCTCCTGGGGGGGGTTTGTTTTCTTTTTTCCATTTGTCTTTTGTGTATCTGGGACCCAGTCCCAGAGTTGGTTGTTCTTTCGAGCGGGATTCTGGACTTCGGGATTCTTCGCCATGATGTCTCCTCCTCGCAAGAAGGTATGGTGGCAGGGAATCCCTGGGCCTGGAGTCTGGAGGTTTTCCTATTCCAGAGTTCATGGAAAAGAGGGTAACTAGCTTTTTACCTCAGGTATAAATAGGAATTACACGCCACTTTTATAGTTACCATGATTAAACACTTGTGCATTCAGACCGATCCTTAGGCGACCAAATTGTGATTAAGATATGATTACTCTGTGCTTAGTGGGTAATTATCCAATGATTCAAGGTACCTGTTCATGATTAGTTGAAGGTAGGGCTCACCGCAGACATGCTCCTTGTGTTTTCCGTCCCTTCTCCTCTTCAAATTTCTAGGTAGGTTCTCTGGTTTCTGTTTGTTTCCGTGTTTTCCTTGCTTTTCCTCCTTTGCTCTTTGGTCTTTACCGGTTCTGCTAGTTTTGTGCTTTGTATTTTTCTTTGGTTTTTGCCACCTGTTGGTGGGTTGGCTCTGCCAGAAGGTTGTCTGCCTTCTACGCAGATGTAGATTAATTTCAATAATGTACATTTCCTTAGATTAGTTCATGCATATATGTGTATAGTTGTAAATTTGTATAAGTCTATAAATGTTGTGTATTTTATGTGTATCGCATGTATATATGTTTTGGCTCTCTATGTTTATGTGTATATGCCTTGTATATCCTTCTGAGCTTGTGAGTTCCTCATGCTTCGGCATTGCATTTTAACCCATGAGACCAAACCCATTGAGACGGAGTCACCACGGTTCGAACATGGCACCTCGCTGGTTTGAGCCATGGCAACTTTCTTTCTCCTCCATCTCATCAACTTAATGGCGGGATTAACTTCCCATGAGTAGGCATTCAAACCATGTCCCATCTGGCATTTATTTTACCCTATGTCATCCCACTTGTCGCCATTAATACATTTATGTCACCTACCACCTGACCATGTGACAACCCATGTCAGCAAAATATGGTTTCTTACTGGTCACATTGGCACAACAACGACTAGATTATCTGGGATCCGGGCCCCAAGTTGTCCTGTGTTTCCCCTTGTCATTTGGTTTGATTTCCCTCAGAGTCCTATTCACATTTACTACATGTATTCTGGGACTTTTTGATATATGCTAACACTTGTTGAACAAATGCAGGGTGGTGACAATTTCCCTGGAGTTTTAATATTCTTTTATATATATCACATTCTAACTATTCTCTGGTCTTGTAGGTCGCGGATAAGTTGATCAAAAATGTCTGAAGTGATCACCCCTCCTTCTAGCTCAGATCTTCCTACCACGTCCACCCGAGCAGCCACCAAAACTAAGGCCGAAAGGTTATTGGCAAAGCTTCCCTTGACCTCCAAATACCCCAAGGACGGTGCCATCATGGGGTCAAAAATAGAGTCCAAAGTTCAATAGTTAACGGACACAGGACCCGAACCTTGGGCAAAAGTGCAAGGCTTGATTCAATCCATTTACAGATTAAAGGCCATTGGAGATAATCTGGCCACTCAGATTGCCACCTCTGGTATCATCAAGGTAGCAAAATTATCCTATTCGATGTAATCACCAGAGTTAATACTCCAATTGGAAACACCGTACAATGCACCAACTCAGACCGTCCTACTCCTGGATCCCTGACCACTACACTACCTAGAAACAATCATCACCTCTAATGTGGAAAATTTTGCCTCGGGGTTGGGGATCCCACAGTTCAATGGAACCATTATCCGTAATCGACTCTAGACATTGTAGGAGTTTTAGGGCACTGAACTCATTTCCCAGCAACATATCAACAACCACTGGCTGAAATTCCCAAAGAGGGATTACAAGAGGATGAAGTTTGAAATTCCCCACGGGGAGTTCAAAGAGCCCATTCAGGCAGGCATTGTGTTTTTATGCTGGATCTTTGGATTGCCCCATGCCTAGGATTTCTCAGCATGGATGTACTACTTTCTATACTACATCACCACTCACAGTTAGAATTTCAACTGGGCAGCCCTCATATCCAATCACGTAGACAAGCAGCTGAAGGAAATTGCCTAGAATTCAAAGTTTTATATGATGTCATACGTGCTATGGGCGCTAGCACAACAAAGATTGGATTTTCCAAGTTTGGGAATAGTTGGAGATCTTGGAAACTGCCTGGGCCAAATGACACCATGTGATCATTATCCCCAAGTGCAATGGGAACAGTTGGAGATCTTGAAAACTGCCTAGGACAAATGACACCATGTGATCATTATCCCCAAGTGCAATGGGAACTTAGTTTGTCAAATTTCTGATGGGTAAATGATACTTTCATCTACCACAATATTCAAACACTTACTCAGGATTCTGGGTACAGACTGTCACAAGCGGCGATGACTCTGGTCAGCTCCTACAACTGCTATTTCATTCAATTCCAACATCACACCTACATTCGGGAGAAAGGCTTCAACAGGAAGCCCCATCTTCTTCCCTGCTATTACGGGGATAGAATTATTCTTTTAGAGTTCTGTCAGAAGATGACTGATCTGCACGCCTTCTTCACATTGAAGAAGGTCATCAACATTTCATTCCCTTTTTCATGTGGGAATTATACATGCAGCCTCGCTACGGCCTAAGAGGCAGACATTAAACTGAATAACCTGGGGCTGGTGGAATTCCACCATGCCCGGAAGATCTAAGATCCTCTTAGAAATATTGCTGCAACACTTCCCTGGGAATCCCCATTGCATGAAGTAGATATCAAATAATTTTGGGAGGACTTCCAAGATAATTTTGTTCTCTGGGCCCGACAACATTCATAGATGAGCAAAGGGCTCATGAAAGCACTGGACCTTCAGACCTTCCTGAAAGGCTTTAAAGATGACGGGCCATTGGAGAATCCAACATATAAAGAGCAAGGGTTGGATAAGCTAGATCTTCCTCCAGTGGATTGGGCCACTCCTGAGGACCTAACAATTGAAGGGGTATGTCACCCCATTATAGAAGCAAGTCACTAGTATTTTTCCTAGGTGTATCCCAAGAGTGCCCAAAAGAAACCAACGGTCAAAAGGGCCATTCCCTCTTCAGCCGGTGCTGGACCTTCTTCATCTTCCATGGTCGCTGAACCAAGCACAAGCAAGGGGAAAGAAAAAGAGGGTGTCCCAGTCCCCAAAGTGCCTCCTAAAGTTTCCACCGTTCTGATGGCTCAACTACATCAACAAATGGAGTTAGCAAAGCTGACCAGCCAACAACTAAGTATGTAGGTATCATTTAGCCTCCTTGTAGCTCCAATGGCATCTGCTCACCCAGTGGGATCCCCGTTGTTGGCAGCCATGATGAGTAGATAGAATTTTGCTGAGGCAGAGCTTACTAGTATTCTGGACACCAGGGCTCCCCAGATAAGAAATAAGAAGAAGAAGGTGATCCCACACCCAGCATAGCCGCTAGTCTCAATATGCCAGAGATGCCCCCAGTGGATGTCAGTTCAGACTCTCTCAAAGTGGAGGATATTTCAGACTCCTTGCCCCCGCATGATGATTTTGATGACACTTTCTCAACGGAGGAACTTATGGAACTCCAACAAGATATGGGTCATGCGGTGGAGGAGATTGCAACTCAGAAAAAAGAGAAGGCCCCCATAGATAAGGAAATCCTGGTAGAAAAGGATACATTTGAGAAAGAGGCTCAGGAAGAAGTATAAACAGGGCCCGAGGAGGAGAAGATACTAGTCCAAGAAACTGAGAACACACCAAGGAAATACATAGACAAGCAACCGATGATTAGGGAGCCCGAACCCACGGTATCAACCATACCCTTGATCATCATGCTCTAAACACCTTTGGTAACTCTGGGTGATCAAGTGCCCTAGAGCACTTTTGGTGAGGTAGTAATGGTGGCCGCCTTATTAAATTTTGGCCAAAGACCTCACCCACCTCCGAAAGATGTTCTGGTGGAGGAAAATGTTCCAGTAGATGAGGCCAGTAAGGCCCAAGAGAAAAAACAACAGATGGATCTGGAGGTCCTGGATAATGAAAATACAGAATCAGCTGATGCCGGGAGGGATGAAACCCCTAAAAATATAGAGAATATTGAGACCCAAGAAAAGGCTCCAAATAGCACAATGGAAGATGCCAGTATGGTAGAAAACATCGAAGGTTCCAGAGAAAAGGAAAAAGAAAAAGAAAAAGAGCAAGAAAAGGAACTGGAGAAAGAGTGAGAGAAAGAGCCTGAAGACAATGTACATTCTGGGAATGTGCTGCCAGATTCTTAAAGGAATCCTGGTGAACAAGTCCTAATAGCAAGGCCACCCCAGCTGCCCCAATGGCTAGTCAAATCAAAGAAAAGAAATGCCTCAGAGGTGACCTCAGGCACCATGCTCTCATTGGCAGAAATGATGGCCAAGAATACAGAGGCTAAAAATCCCAAGAAAGCACAGACAATCGATACTCTCTTGACTAATCCAATAGGTAGTGCAATTGCAATTATCGCAACACCCCCACCAGATGCCGATGTGGCAGTCGTAAGGCCCAAGGATTATAACATAGCAAAAGTAGAATTGGGGAGGAGAGAAAAATAGGGTGAGCTAGATTTATTGAAGGAAGCCACCAAAGCAATAGTGGCTAGATACATCAAGCAAGGCCAGAAGCTAAAGGAGGAAAGAGAGATAAATGCCAATCTCCTCACGCTTCTGGCAGAACTTAAACAATCCTTATCTGAGATCCACCCCAGAACCCCTTCTTCTGGATTTCTGCTTGCGCAGGGCGATGTGGATTCTCTATGAATCATGAAGAAGAAAGCACAAGCTGTGGATGGGTGGGCTGCCAAGAAAGTGACCGCCATGAGACAATTTTTGGCGACGTCCCTCCCAGAACTTTATCAGTTTGATGTTCTTCTCAACTAGGGAAAGGGCTCTGCTATTATATGGGAGCAAGATTTGGCAAAGTATGAAAAATGGATTGCCAGGCTGGAAGAAATCTGCAACATAGGTGAAAAAGTCACCACAGAGGCGGAGATTTTGGGAGATGAATCATATGAGTCCCTCCAGGCCCAGTACTCTAGACTTGTCCTCAGAAGTGAGGTATGCAAGGAACTGGTTAAAGCCCTAAAAGATAAAGTGACAGTAGCCCAATACCCATGGGTCTATTTAAAGCATTCATGTTTGGAGTATAGCAAGTTGATCCCTTCACCACTGGGACGTGTACCCCTGAGGACTATGTCCTTAGAAAGTTCGATGAGTGGATGGAATCCTTGTATCTGCCTACCAAATATTTTGACCAGGGCAGGCTATCCAGATTGTCCAAAACAATGATCTGATCACACGATGCCATCAAGATGGTGGATGAATTTTAGTGCGGGGCCAAAGATGTTTAGGAGGCATTAGAGGCTGTCCACAACCAATGGGACAACATTAGAGATGTAGATAAAGAAAGCATAGGCCAAGTATTGGAGGCTTGGGAAAAATCATGAGGAACAATAAAATTCTCCAAAGTCTGGAGAATCTTGCCAATCATATTTTGATTGTATTCATTCATTCTTTCAAAATTTAAGTTCCTGGATCCTAGAATTATGGATCCCACATTTTTGTATTCTTTAAGTGACCCGTGTCCCGGTTCCCAAGGTTGACTAGTCATTTTCAAGGTAGTTGATAAAGGTTGTCAGAACGTAGGTAACCACAACAGGGCATGTCAGATTGACAAGAGGTTTTCTGACAGATGGTCTTCCCAAGGTGCCACTTCAATGTTACACCTGGCACATCAGAGATAGGGCACCACTTTCCCATTTATTAGGCATGTAGCCTTGATCCTCAGAGGATCAAATTTCTTCTTTCTCCTCCTAGCTCTCTTCTCGTGGCCGATTCTTCCACTCCTCTTTTCTTTTCTTATTCCTCTAACATGTCAGACCTTCTCCATCTCGAGGTCTTTTGTAGCATGGTGCAGGTAGTACCGACCACCAGAAGTGGTATTATATTGTAAAGTGTAAAATAAGTTAGGTCAGTTTTAGGTCAAATGATGTGTATAAATAACAAGTCTGACCTCATTCCAAGGGTCGGGCGAAATTGATGATTTTGCAGTCCATAGCTAATAGCAATTTGCTTTTCTTAGTTCTTAGTTGTAGAGCTCAATGCTCCATAGTTTCTAAGCTTTCAGTAGTTAAATGCTCCCTTGGAACCAACATTATAATACACACTAGTGCTTGCTTGAAGAAATGTCAATGAAGAAGGAAGAGTTCTCTCAATGACATTGTTAGCATTCTATCTTCTGCGTTAATGATATTTTATACTTTGTGTTCTTCATGTCCTTTTCTCTGGTACTTAAAGTAGATTAACAACCTCCTTTCCTTTGCTACTGATTAAATATGAGCTGATGGTCTTGTGTTTCTTCAGTATTTAGTGGAGTGTGTTAGAGCATTGTTGATGTTTTGAATGTTTAGTATAACTATAGGTAGATGAAATACTTCTAGCTCTCCAATATATTTTGGAGTTTATTTGTTAAGATGAATGCATGCTTGTAGGAAACCCCACTTACCTGAATCCTCGAGGAAGGCAAGTTAAGATAACCAGCTATCCCCCTCAAAAAAAATAGTCACATTTCCCAACTGAGCCCTGCACTGTCGAGACCCGAATCTCACACGCTTGGAGGCCCAGGGAATCTCATTTCCCCTGACAACATTTATAGGAAAATTTGGCTAGTACCCCGATACCTGGTGACAACTTACCTCTGTTGGCGGACCCAGTCACAAAGACTCGTCAACAAAAACTGGCACTAGAAGGAGGGGCATTAACTCGTCCACCTTTGAGGATTCAGATTTCACACCGCCCGAGGGTTCCCCAAGCTATAGTTTTAGGAGTCAAGCCTTCAATGGGATTGGATCATTTTCACCAAAAAGATTTGAAAGAGTCATTAGATCAACCCCCAACCCTGGAAGGTTTATCGAACTCGAGCCTCCCGCTTGAAAGAAACGGACCTCAAAAGCCAAATCAGCCACCATTATCTGGGGTTCTAGCATACCATAAAATACCCAAGTCCCCCAGACAATCCCGGGGATTAACACTCCACCTAATCAAAATTCAACACTCCCAATGGCTACATATTTTGGAAATATCGGGTCCCCCATGGGAACTTTTCCTAGTGCAGCCAACGATTTACCTTCACACCCAGAAAAGATTTGTCCCCAATATGAGCACTTAGGCTCACAAACCATAGAAGAAAATCTACAGGCATACAAAGATGCCATGAACTGACACCGGATCCAACATCAAGATGTTGTGACCCAGATGTTCCCTCTATCCTTGGGATAGAATGAACTGAATTGGTACCTTAACCTTCCTGCCAGCTCCATCAACAGTTGGCAAGACATGGAGAATGCCTTCCTGGCTGCCTTCCATGTACATGTGGACCCAGCGTGGTCCCATAGCCAGTTCATTTCTATCAGGAAGGAACTAAATGATCCCCTTGTAGCATTCAAACAATGGTTCCAACGTGCCTTGAAGTGGTGCACAGGTTCCCTGATCCCATCCATGGATGTAACTATCCAAACCTACCTAAATGCGATGGACCCCTTCATTGCCACTCTCCTCTGGAGAACCACTGCCCCAAGTGACCAGGATACTTTGGCAAAGGTTTACAACCTATCCTTGTAATTGTCCTGTGGCCTTAACAAATCCCCGGGCGGGATTGGGCAGAGCATGCCATTTAACATGATACCCGAGGGAACTTCCTACGCTGGGGATATAACCCCAATCAGGAAATGGGTGCCCCCACGATGGCCATGAATCCCCCACCACCGCCAATAGACTAGCAAGCCTAATACGTGTATCCATCTCAGACCTAGACATCACCAGGTCTAGAATCTTTCACCTAGAATTAGCTGTAGCAAATGCAACAACCACCAACACAACCGCCCAAAGTGCCTTTCTTCAGGTCATCTGCAACTGGAGGATTTCCACCCTCGACTCCAGCGAATGTCGCCGCTTTCCTAGGGAACCAACAACAACAGCCATCACATTGTGACACTAATACCTAGTTGACCATCAAGGTTGAATCCCTCTAGTGAATGTTGTCCACGCTGACTGTGGACATGGGTCAACTAAAGGCAGGGTCCTACGCACCCCAGAATTCCAATTCCCAGAGAGGGAACACTTTCTCTGGCCAATGAAACAACAATGCCAGAGGAAGAAACTAAAACAACAGGCCTCAACCCAACCAACAATAATGGAATAATAATGCTAGTACCAGAGGTCCCCCTCGAAACCAAAACACCAACCAGGGTGGAGCTAGACCTTCCTATTTCACGCCAGTCATAGATTTCTAGCCCATGACCAATTGGTGTAGATTGCATGACACAGGCTCCCACAATGAGGTAAATTGTGCAACGCTGGAGAAATTCATCATGATTTCCCAAATGGATAGACAACAAGCTTCTGATCCTACTCCCCTAGAACCTTCTATACAAGAGCCTACTCATGGTGCCTTCACCTGTGAGACTATTTTCTTTGGGGTTGCTAAGGAATATGAAGAAGAATCTAAACTATAGGGGTTCTTTGATGAGTCAATTCTGGCCTTTGAGGTCAATGCCTTCACCAACCCATGGACTCCCTACAACACTCAGAGCTAGGCTGGTAAAGGACCAATTTACACACCCACACCTCCTAAGGATACTCCTCCCCAAGACAACATGATCGATTGGTCTGTCCCTCCAAAAGGCCCTAGGTCTAACCAAGCTAAGGACCCAACCGAGGGAAGCCACCAATTTTTTTGAGGGAGGTTTGACATCACGAAGGTGTTAGAACAAACAACCACCTACATGACCTTGATGGAGGTTTTACTAAACTATCCTGAGCAGAATAAGTCTCTTATGAAGCTCTTGGAAAACCTGGAAGCCATCATTCGCCCACCCAATATTGTCTCTTTTGAGGACACCAATGCAACTATCTTCTGGGGAAATATTGAAGATCCTCCCTTCCTGCTAGGCCTGAACATACAAGGGAAAAACATACACAATTTCCTAGTAGATTCCAGGTCTTTGGGCAACATCATGCCTTTATCCATATGCCAGAAGCTCAGATTCTGACCTACCCCATCTAAAGGTGCAGTAATTCAACTAGATAAAACTGCTATAAAAATGGTGAGTGAACTGAAGAATGTCCAGATCCAACTTATCCAGGACCCCATGATAGCCAGCATGATCGACATCCAAGTGGTGGACATCCCAGAGACTTATGGGATGTTATTAAGTTAGAATTGATCCAAGTCCCTAAATGGATACTTCTTGACTGACTTCTCCCACTTATTGTTCCCCTAGGAATGAGAATCTAACAAGATCTAGGTTGAAAGTGAACCCTGGATGAGATAGGCCCTCACCGAAGTCAGGAGGGTGAATGCGGTCCTATTCTCTGAGACTTCCCTTGGGGTGTACCAACCGCTTGAGATCCTAACATTTGATTTCACCCCCAGGGAGGATCCTATAGTTCTGTAGAGAACTCAGGACCTGGAAGAAAAATTGAGGCCGGTTGAGGTTAACTCTCAGGGTGCTGCAGCAACCCCCACCACACTCTTGTCTGACACTTGGTGCCGGGTGCATTATCAGAAATATTCAGAGCTAGAGTGTGAACCTTGCCTGGCCACTGCTACCTAACGTATCAATACCCTCTGGAAGATAGAACACACACGTGATTCCCTGGGAACCAATGCTCCTAGCAGCACCTTTTTGGTGCCACATTCCTGGGAATCCCAACCACAAATCTCTCCGAAGGTAAACCTCACCTGCACATAAGCAGCACCGGAGGAAACTCCTCCCAACCCTACCAAGAATAATCCAAAACCTGCTTTGTCTTCCCAGGCTTAGATAACAAATGATGACCTGTGGACCCTTAAGTTTGATGGGTCCCGATCCAAACAGGGCTGTGGGGCCGAAGTGGAATTAATCAACCAGCAGGGGAAATCCTTCCTCGCATCCTACAGCCTGTAGTTCAACTACATGAACAATGTCACGGAGTACGAGGCTTTGGTCCTTGGACTCCTATTTACACTAAGGAAAGTAATCACTCACCTTTAGGCCCTAGGTGATTCAGAGTTGATTGTCAAACAAGTTCAGAGTCAGTACACCTATCATGATAAAAGGCTGGCTGCATACCGCAACTAGGCATGGAGCCTTATTGAAGATTTCCATGCTTTCAGCATTGATCTTATTCCCCGGAGACAAAATTATGTCCTGGATGCCCTTGCTGTTTCTTCCAGCACACTTGAGCCCATGGCTGGCTCACAACTCCATAGATTTTCTGTTGAGATGATCCCCATCCCTTCCATTCCAGACAATGTCACCCATTTTCAAGTCTTTGAGGATGATCATCATATTCTGGCCTTCATGGCCAATGTTGGTGTCTTTGAAGACTAGATAGTGGAAGAGAGAGACCATAATGATACTAGGTAGGGTGATGAAGATAATGGGATCATGGACCTACCAAATAACACCATCCCGAAGGGGATAGTTGCACTTGAAAAAATCTTTGACTTGGAACCTTGAGGCCAGGAGAAGATATCATCCTCCTTTGAGGAAGGAAAATTTGAGAAAGTAAACATTGGCCAACCCAGTGAGGAGAAAATGATACACACTGGCACCTCGAGAATACATAGACGTAATTGCGTGGGGGTATGAGGAATTAAAAACATATGATACATCCATTATGACTCATACTATCCCACTCAAACCTAATGCTAAGCCTTTCTGACAAAAGCAATGACCGGTCAACCCACTGATGGAGCCTCTGATTTACCAGGAGGTCCAAAAACTGCTATCAGCCCAGATAATATTTCCAATCTGGCATACTACATGGGTTGCCAACCTAGTCCCTGTGAGGAAGAAAAGTGGCAAGATCCGCCTTTGTGTGGATTTTTGGAAATTGAACAAGGCCTCCAAGAAAGATAATCATTCTCTCCCCTTGTTGGATGAGGTATTTCAAATCGTGAATGGATTGCAAATGATGTCTTTCTTGGATGGGTACTCCGGGTATAACCAAGTCATGGTTAAATTTGAAGACAGAGACAAAATGATATTTACCACCAAGTGGGGAACGTTTGCCTACCAAATAATACCCTTTGGCTTGATTAACATAGGGGCTACATTTCAAAAGGCTATGGACATTGCATTCGAGGGCCTTGTGAACTGGTGCATAATTATCTACATGGATGGTTTGACCGTCTTTTCCTGGGATAGGCATGATAATTCCACCCACCTCACCCAACTTTGCGAGAGATGTCACCGGTATGGAATATCCCTCAACCCTAAGAAATGCATATTTGGGGTCACTAAAGGGAATTTTCTCGGGAATATTGTCTCTGAGAAGGGTATATCTATTAACCCCGAGAGAGTTGAAGTGCTGCAAAACCTGTAAATGCTTGGCAGCAAGAAATAAATGAGGTCTTTCTTTGGAAAGATCAATTTTGTCCGGCGATTCATCATTGGATTCACTAAGATCATAAAACTACTCAACAAAATGATGAAGAAAGATACCAAAATTGAGTAGAGTCCTGAAGCAAAGTAGGCATTTGCCTAGATTAAATAGACAATCACGGAGGCACCAGTTTTGGCTAGTCCAGACTACTCCCTCCCTTTCTATATCTATTCCTTTTCTTCGCTACATTCTACCGTGGCAGTGTTGACCCAGAAGGTTGAAGGGGAAGAATGAACAATAGCTTTCATGAGCTCTCCCTTCAACAATGCCAAAGTCTGGTACTCATCCTTGGAAAAATAGGCCTTTTCTCTTGTTCACACCGTGAAGAAATTTTTGCATTATATTCTCCAGAGTAGGGTGCATACTATCATCCTAGACCAGGTGGTGAAATCTCTACTGATGTAGAGTGAATTGGGTGAAAGATGGGGGAAATGGATGGCCATCCTCCGGGAATACAATTTGGAAATGCAACCCATGAAGTTAGTCCGAGGCCAAGGACTATGTAGAGCGATGGCAGAAGAGACTCCCCGCATCGAATGTCAGACATACACCATGGAGTCCATCACTTGAGATCCATGGTACATAGACCTGGTATAATTATTATTAAATAACCAATGCCCGGATGGATTGCCTCCAAAAAAACACCGCACCCTATAGTTGAAAAGCGCACACTTTATGATAAAAAATGCCACGCTTTTCCAAAGGAACTATGAAGGAGTGTACCTCTGGTGCACCGATAGGGTTCAAGCTGCAAAAATAATTGAAGAATTTCATAGGCATTTTTGAATTGGGCATCGCTTAGCTAACGCCACTGCTCATCAAATCCTCCAGGCTGAATACTATTGGCCTTGTATCTTTAAAGATGTCTACACTCACGTCCGGAAGTGCCATACTTGTTAGACTGCGACACATCATGAGCGGAACCTAGCTATGCCTTTACAGCCAGTTTTTGAAGCTAGACCCTTTGCCCAATGGTCATTTGACTTCATCAGGGAAATCAAACCCAAATTTTCTACCAACCACTGGTACATCCTAATTGCTACCGATTACTACACTCGGTGGTCTAAAGCAATACCTTGTAAAAACAATACGGCGGACGTAGTTATAAAATTCTTGGAAGAAAATATTGTCACAAGATTTGGAATGCCCTTTGCTATAGTATGTGACAATGGTCTGACATTTTCTTTGGCATAATTAATTGAATGGAACTATGACGGGAAGATCACTCTAAAGTTCTCCAGCAACTATTACCCCCAGGGGAATAGTGTGGCTGAATCAACCAACAAAAATTTGCTTGAAGTGATCAAACACCTGTTAGAATAGAATCCTCGGGACTGGCACCAAAAGCTAAAATTCACCCTCTGGGCAGATCATATTCCGATTAAGGTTTCCCTGGGGACATCCCCATTCCATCTAGTTTATGAACAAAACCTAGTGTTCCCCATTAACTTACAAATCCTGGTTTTATAGTTTATTCAGGAATTCAGCAACCAGGACAATATTGTGGAGGTTCGGCTCCTAAATCTGGTGTTGATGGAGGAACAAAGAGACGCTGCCCTCAAAAATTTTGCACGTCACCAAGCAGTAGTGAAATGATGGTTTGACCGAAGAACCCAGAATAAGGCCTTTCAGATTTTGGACTTGGTCCTCTTGTGGGATAAAGCCCAGAAAAAGAAAGGAAAGCACACTAAATTCCAATGACTCTGGCTCGGACCATATTTAATCTCAGAGATCTGTGGGGCAAATACCTATTGCCTCAATACCATGACCAGAGAACCTGTCCCATTACCTGTCAATGGATAGTTTCTCAAACATTATTTCGAATGAGGCAGGTTTGTCCAGAGTTTTATTTTATGTAAATCTTCTTGCTTGTAAATATTTCTTTCCCGGTGCTCTGTTTAGACTGCCTTGTCTTGTAAATAGTCTTGCTGGCTGTCCTCTGGGACCGCCCCTTTTCTTTTGTTTTTCTTTCAGCTTTGTTCTTTCTTTTTTCAGGTTTCCAGTGTTTTTTCTCCCCCTTTTGTAGGCTGGTATGCCTCACATAACATCTAGTCTCCGTGATGGTACCTTTTGCATTATGATGAACTTAGAATCTATTATTAGCATGGTCAAATTGGTCTGGTCTCTAAAGTTGTTGTAAGTTTGGTAACAAACTATAAGTAATATTCATCAGATTTATCCTTGGAGGTCTGGCAATCAGTTAAATCAAAATCAAAAGGAACAAATAATCAGACACACTGAGAGTAGATTAGTCACATTGGTTTGTTGGCCCAAGTCTGAACTTTTAAAAACTTCTTTCCGGGTCTGGAGTTTTCCTTCCCCATTTAGCAAATTGAGTTGGATGGAAGGGTGAAAGAAGTACCACCGTTAAATTTAGCTAAGCTTAAGCTTAATGGTGAAAGAAGTACCACCTTCCCATCTAGAAAAGAATAAAATGATAAGGATTAAAAAGGGAAAAGGATGGAGAAACTCTGGTATCTGGGAGAAATGAGAAAATTTAAAGACTTTGGATTGATAGATTTAGTGCCTCTTCTCTGCTTCTCCCAGAGGTCATCGGCTTGATTTTATTCCACAGAACACACTCCACAACTAACGAAAGACCAAGGATTGAATCATGTATGAGCTGGATTTTCTCAGACGCTTCACACCTTACTAACAGGATGCTTTGAGTAATGATTGGTTCTAGTTTTGCTAACCAGAGATTCTGCGGTTCTCAAATGCACTAAGGCATTCCTCCCAGATAGTTTCCATTTGTTATGCCCTGCATACCTATCCCTAAATTCTATGTGCAAAATGTTGGGTCCCCCTTTTTCACTTTGGCTCTTGCCTTGTCTTTTGTTTTCTTTGTTTCCTTCTCTGGGCTTTCCCTCCTCGGGGGGGTTGTTTTCTTTTTTTAGTTTGTCTTTCGTGTCTCTGGGACCTAGTCAGGGATTTTTTTAGTGGCGATTATTTTCCAATTGGCAAATATGTCCCGTCAGGCATATAGAATTTGGCGAAAAAAATTGTAGTGTACTATTTGACCGGTTCGCCCAGATTTTATAAAAAACATGTTAATTGGTCAGGTTATTCGCCACTATTTTCATGTAACTTCACTACAGTAGTGGGGTTGTTCACCCATTTATCTATTGTATATTTACTATTATTTGCCACGGATTAAGGAAGGGGTATTTATCAAGGATTTCCATTCGCCAAAGTCCCATTATCCCAAGTTAAAATTTTATTTGCACTAGGACCCAATTTGCCATGCATCATAATTCACCGTGTCCCAAATTCCCGCCCTATTTGCCTAGTCAATTACTTGGAATTACATGGGGTTCGCCAAATATTAGTTTTTATCATATGAAAATGTTGTCCCCTTCGCCAAAATTCAAAATAAGCATTTGTATATAAGGGTAGTTTCAAGAGATTTAGGAGTACAAAAAATCAGTTGATTATGAGCTAACAATTGCGATCGGTAGTGAACCGGAAAGACTACGAGTCCTTAGTATCTTATAAGTATTCAAGTAAAATTTTATTGTAGCCTTAATTTGTTGGAGATGTCACAGTCAAAGTTAAATAGGAAGAGGTCTATTGAAGTTGGAGAATCTGGAGATGTCTAAGAGAGGCCAATGAAATGCAAAAAAATATATTCATACTTTTGCGGGGGCAGACACAATGGTCATGGTGTTGGTCAAAGTGAGGAAGGTATGTCATCAGAGGAACCTATACAAATTCAAGGCTATCAACTTACACAGGAGTCTATTCAACAAACTGGGGAACCTAAAGTTGCGAAACCTGATATCTCTCATGAAGATGACCTTGAAGATGAATTTCAAGTAAATAACCAGTACCAGGATGAATTGATCGACTTTGGTGATGATGGTGTTTCAATTAATAGTAACACTAAAGGGAGAGGAAAATCAAAAGTAAAAAATAGATCGTCAATGGGAGATGTCCAGGAGATTTAAATTTGATTGGGTGGCAAAGTATCCATTCATTGAACCTATGGACAATCCAATTGTAGGTGAGTCGCTAGTAGAATGTACATGTATGATTTGTAGTTGGAAGTATAAAAAAGAAAAGTGGTTGCAGCTTAAATTGGACACCATAGAGAAACATATTGGTAAGGTTTACGAAACCTCAACTGTGGATGGAAGGGAAATAAAAGTGGTAAGATATAAAACAAAGGAGCAATGTCAACATCAAAGGCATGCTGAGGAATATTATTTGTTTCAGAAATTTAAGATGAAGCCTGGTGAAGTTCAAGGTTCTATTAATGCTATTTTTGCAAAAGAAAGTGAAGTAGAAGAACGCGGAAAAGTTGTTCAATTAAGTAATTTTTTCCATATTTTGAGCAGAGGGCGTCTAATGAAAGACTATCCAGAAATGAGTGGTTTGTTACACTTTCTAAAAGTTCCTAACTATCCTATCACTCATTGGTCAATAAACAGTGGATAGGAATGGGCAAGTTGTATTGCCCAGGTTGAAATAGAAGATGTATAGAGAAAAATAAAAGAGTCAACCTTTATTGCATTGTCCTTAGAAAAAGTTACGACAATAGATAATACATCGTGGGTATGCATGCATGTTTATACTATACAGAATAATGTCCGCCAACCACATCTACTAACTATTGCAAAATTGAGGGACAATGTGACATCATAAACTTTATTTCAATTAGTAAAGAGCCATTTAATTG
>MU228523.1:216973-262250 GCA_018584345.1 Thuja plicata | reverse complement strand
AGGCATTATTCTATCAAGGTAAATTGGTAATGAATAGATAATGATGTCACAGTTCACACTTATCTGTCATTGACAATTAATTGTGGCTTAGTTGTCATTACTTTACTTGATGTCATATCCACTCATCGCCATTAATTAAATTTAATTGATGTCATATCTACTCATCGCCATTAATTTTCATTACTTTACTTGAGTTGATGTCATATCTACGACAATTGTTTATAATTTTTAAATTTTTCTTGTCACAACTCACAGACGTCACTCACAGTCTCACACGTTTGTTGGATTACAACATATCAACAACCAAAGATGAATTTTGGGCCTATTGTTGGTCTTCATAATGTTTACAAAAAACTCTTGGCAGAATCATGAAATGTGGTATTATTAATTGTACCAATAAGGTACGATCAATCATACCACATGTCATGATTCCGCCGAGAGTTTGCGGTAAACATTATGAAGACCAACAATAGGCCCGAAATTCATCTTTGGCCGTTGATATGTTGTAATCCAATAGACGTGTGAGTCTGTGATGTCATAGAGGTGGGACCCAATGCAACTTCAACATCAAATCAGAACCATTGGATTAAGAGAGATGAACGGTGGAAGGTGCATTTTGGAAGAAATGTGGTGACATAACTCCTTTACTGAAAACTCTCTCCAGAAACATCATAGTGTCATCCTTTGAGAATGAAAACTTAGGAGAATGAAATTTTAATAGTTATTTCCAATTATTAAATCGCCATACCAACTATACAACTATTCCCTTAAATCGCCAAGTTTATATGTATTTTTGAAATACATTCACCACGACAAATAATTAATTACAATATTTGGAAAATTATTTTGCCATAATTTATCAATAAAATTTTCTAGCTTCGCCAATTATATTAATAATTTTCCTATTAAAATCATTTGGTTTCGCCATATTTTTATAAAAATTGTATACGGTATTAAAAAATTCGCCACCAAATATCTATAATTTGAACCATAATTTGCCATCAATATTAAAAATTTTCCCTCCAAAAAAAATGTGATTCGCCACAATTTTATACTTTTTGGGAGGGGGGGTTTCTTAAAGTTATCCCTGGACCCAGTCCCAGAGTTGGTTGTTCTTTCAAGTGAGATTCTGGACTTCGGGATTCTTCCCCATGATGTCTCCTCCTCGCAAGAAGGTATGGTGGTAGGGAATCCCCGGGCCCGGAGTCCGGAGGTTTGCCTGTTCTAGAGTTCACGAAAAAGAGGGTAACTAGATTTTTACCTTGGGTATAAATAGGAATTACATGCCACTTTTACAGTTACCAAGATTAAACACTTGTGCATTCAGAGCGATCCTTAGGTGACCAAATTGTGATTAAGCTATGATTACTCTGTGCTTAGTGGGTAATTATCCAACGATTCAAGGTACCTATTCATGATTAGTTGAAGGTAGAGCTTTCCGCAGACGTGCTCCTGGTAGGTTCTCTAGTTTTTGTTTATTTCCATGTTTTCCTTGCTTTTCCTTATCTACTCTTTGGTCTTTGTCAGTTCTGCTGGTTTTGTGTTTCGTGTTTTGCTTTGGGTTTTGCCACCCGTTGGTGGGTTGGCTCTGCTAGAAGGTTGTCTGCCTTCTACGCAGTTGTAGATTAATGTCAATAATGTACATTGCCTTAGATTAGTTCATGCATATATGTGTATGGTTGTAAATTTGTATAAATCTATAAATGCTATGTATTTTTTGTATATCATATGTATATATGTTTCAGCTCTTTATGTTTATGTATATATGCCTTGTATATCCTTCTAAGCCCGCGAGTTCCTTGCACTCCAGCATTGCATTTTTACCCATGAGACTGAGCTCATTAAGACGGAGTCACCACGGTTCAAACTCAGAACCTCGCTGGTTCAAGCCATGGTGACTTTCTCTCTCCTCCATCTCATCACCTTAATGGAAGGATTAATTTCCCATGAGCAGGCATTCAAACCATGTCCCATCTGGTATTTATTTTACCCCTTGTCAGCCCACTTATCACCATTAATGCCTTTATATCGCCTGCCACCTGACCACGTGCCAACCCATGTCAGGCGAATACAGTTTCTTACTGGTCCCATTGGCATGACAACAACTATATTATCCAAGATCCAGGCCCCAAGTAATCCCTTGTCCTATGTTTCCCCTTGTCGTTTGGTTTGATTTCCCCCAGAGTCCTATTCACGTTTACTACATGTATTCCAGGACTTTTGATATAGGGTAAAACTTGTTGAACAAATGCAGGGTGGTGATGATTTCCCTAGAGTTTTAATATTCTTTTATATATATCACATTCTAATGGTTCTCCAGTCTTGAGGGTCATGGATAAGTTGATCAAAAATTTCTGAAGTGATCACCCCTCCTTCCAGCCTGGAGCTGCCTACCACATCCACCCGAGTGGCCACCAAAACTAAGGCCGAAAGGTTATTGGAAAATCTACCCTTAACCTCCAAATACCCCAAGAATGGTGCCATTGTGGGGTCAAAAATAGAGTCCAAGGTTCAAGAGGTAACAAACACAGGACCTAGACCTTAGGTGGAAGTGCAAGGCTTGATTCAAGCCATTTACAGATTGAAGGCCACTGGAGATAATCTAGCCACTCAAATCACTGCCTCCGGTATCATCAAGGCAGAAAACTTCCCCTATTTGGTGCAATCACCAGAGTTAATACTCCAATTGGAAACACTGTACAATGCACCAACTCAAACCATCTTACTCCTGGATCCCCAGCCACTATAGTACCCAGCAACAATTGTCACCTTGGACATGAAAATTTTTGCCTCGGGGTTGGGGATCCCACAGTTCAATGGATCCATTACCTGGAATCGACTCCAGACATTGCAGGAGTTCGAGGGCACTGAACTCATTTCCTGGAAACATATCAACAGCCACTGGCTGAAAGTCCCAAAGAGGGATTACAAGAGGATGAAGTTGGACATTCCCCGTGGGGAGTTCAAAGATCCCATTCAGGTAGGCATTGTGTTTTTATGCAAGATCTTTAGATTGCCTCATGCTCAGGATTTCTCAGCATGGATGTACTACTTTCTGTACTCCATCACCACTCATAGTCAAACTTTCAACTAGGTGACCCTCATCTCCAATCATGTAGACAAGCAGCTGAAGGCCATTGCCCAAAATTCCAAGTTTTATATGACATCATACGTGCTATGGGCACTAGCACGATAAAGACTGGCTTTTCCATGTTTGGGAATAGTTAGAGATCTTGGAAATGGCCTGGGCCAAATGACACCATGGGATCATTATCCCCAAGTGTAATGGGAACTTAGTTTCTCAAATTTCTTCCTGGTAAATGATACTTTCGTCTACCACAACATTCTAACACTTACTCATGATTCTGAGTACAGACTGCCACAAGAGGAAATGACTCTAGTTAGCTCCTACGACCACTATTTCATTCAATTCCAACATCACACCTACATTCGGGTGATAGGCTTCAACGAGAAGCCCCATCTTCTTCTCCGGTATTGCGGGGTATAATTATTCTTTTAGAGTTCTGTCGAGAGATGATGGATCTACATGCCTTCTTCACATTGAAGAAGGTCATCAACGTTCCATTCCCTTTTTCATGTGGGAATTATACATGTAGCCTCGCTGTGACCTGAGAGGAATACATTGAACTAAAGAACCTAGGGCTGGTGGAATTCCACCATGCCTAGAAGAACTACGATCCTCTCGGAAAGATTGCTGCAGTACTTCCTCAGGCATCCCCACCGCATGAAGTAGATATCAAAGACTTTTGGGCGGACTGCTAAGACAGTTTTGATCTCCAGGCCTGCCAACATTCAAGGATGAGCAAAGGGATCATGAAAGCACTAGACCTTCAGACCTTCCCAAAAGGCTTTAAAGATGACAGGCTGCTAGAGAATCCAACATATAAACAACAAGGGCTAGATAAGCTAGATCTTCCTCTAGTGGATTGGGCCACCCCTGAGGACCTAACAATTGAAGGGGTATGTCACCCCATTATAAAAGAAAGTCACAAGTATTTTTCCCAGGCGTGTCCCAAGAGTGCCCAAAAGAAACCAACTATCAAAAGGGCCATTCCCTCTTCAGCTGGCGCCGGACCTTCTTCATCTTTCACAACCGCTGAACCAAGCACAAGTAAGGGGAAAGAAAAAGAGGGTGTCTCGGTCCCCAAAGTGCCTCCAAAAGTTCCCACCCTTTTGATGGCTCAACTACATCAACAAATGGAGTCGGAAAAGCTGACCAGCTAGAAACTAACTATGTAGGTATCCTCCGGCCTCCTTGTAGCTCCAATGGCATCTACTCACTTGACGGGATCCCCATCATTGGCAGCCATGATGAGCAGACAGACTTTCACTGAGGTAGATTATACTAGTATTCTGGACACTAGGGCTCCCCTGATAAGAAAGAAGAAGAAGAAGGTGACCCCTACACCCAACATTACCGCTAGTCCCGGTATGCCAGAGATGCCCCCAGTGGATGTCAGTTTGGACTCTCCTGAACTGGAGGATATTTCTGACTCCTCGCCCCCACATGATGATTTTGATGACACTTTCTCAGTGGAGGAACTTATGGAACTCCAACAAGATATGGGTCATGCAATGGAGGAGATTGCAGCTCAGAACAAAGAGGAGCCCCCCATAGAAAAGGAAATCTTGGTAGAAAAGGATACATCTAAGCAAGAGGCTAGGGAAGAAGTACAAACGAGGCCTGAGTAGGAGAAGATACCGGTCCAAGAGACTGAGAACACACCAAGGCAATCCACAGATGAGAAACTGATGATTAGGGAACCTCGACCCATAGGATCAACTATACCCTTGATCATCACACTCCAAACGCCTTTGGTAACTCCAGGTGATCAAGTGCCCCAGAGCACATTTGGTGAGGTAGTAATGGTGGCCGCCTTGTTAAATTTCAGCCAGAGACCTCACCCACCTTCATAAGATATTCCAATGGAGGAAAATGTTCCAATAGATGAGGCTAATAAGGCCCAAGAGCAATAGTAGCAGATGGATTTAGAGGTCCCAGATAATGAAAATATAGAATCAGTTGACGCCAGGAGGGATGAAGCCCCTAAAAATATAGAGAATATTGAGACCCAAGAAAAGGCTCTAGATAGTACAATGGAAGATGCCAGTATGGAAAAAAACATTGAAGGTTTTGGAGAACAGGAAAAAGAAAAAGAACAAGAGCAAGAAAAGGAACCGGAGCAAGAGTGGGAGAAAGAGCCTGAAGACAATGTACATTCTGGGAATGTGCCGCCAGATTTTGAAAGGAATCCCAGTGAACAAATCCTAATAGCGAGGCCACCCCAGCTGCCCCAATGGTTGGTCAAATCAAAGAAAAGAAAGGCCCCAGCGGTGACCTCAGGCACCACACTCTCATTGGTGGAAATGATGGCCGAGAATGCAGAGGCTAAAAAGCCCAAGAAAGCATGGGCAGTCCATACTCTCCAGACTAATCTAGTAGGTGGTGCAATTGCAATTATCGCAACACCCCCACTAGATGTAGATACAGTGGCCGTAAGGCCTGAGGATTATAACATAATAGAAGTAGCATTGGGGAGGAGAGACAAATAGGGTGAGCTAGATTTATTGAAGGAAGTCACCAAAGAAATAGAGGCTAGATACATAAAGAAAGGCCAGAAGCTAAAGGAGGAAAGAGAGACAAATTCCAATCTCCTCACACTTCTGGCAGAACTTACACAACCCTTGTCTGAGGTCCACCTCGGAACCCCTTCCTCCAGATTTTTTCTTGCACAGGGCGATGTCTATTCTCTATGAATCATGAAGAAGAAAGCTCAAGTTGTGGATGGGTGAGCCACTGAGAAAGTGACCGCCATTAGACAATTTTTGGAGGCATCCCTCCTGGACCTTTATCGGGTCAATTTTATTCTCAACCAGGCAAAGGGCTCCGCTATTATATGGGAGCAAGATTTGGCAAAGTATGAAAAATGGAAGGCCGAGTTGGAAGAAATCTACAAGATAGGTGAAGAAGTCACCATAGAGGCAGAGATTTTGGGAGACAAATAATATGATTCCCTCTAGGCCCAGTACTCCAGACTTGTCCTCAAAAGTGAGGTATGCATGGAATTGGTTAAGGCCCTGAAAGAGAAAGTGACAGTGACCCAATACCCCATGGGTCTGTTTAAAGCATTCATGGTTGGAGTATCGCAAGTTGATCCCTTCACCACTAGGACATGTACCCTAGAGGAATATGTCCTCAACAAGTTCAATGAGCGGATGGAATCCCTGTATCGGCCTGCCAGAGATTTTGACTAGGGCAGGCTATCTAGATTGTCCAAAACAATGATCTGATCACACAATGCCATCAAGATGGTGGATGAATTCCAGAGTGGGGCCGAAGATGTTGAGGAGGCATTGGAGGCTATCCATAGCTGATGGGACAACATTAGAGATGTAGATGAAGAAAGCATAGGCCAAGTATTAGAAGCTTGGGAAAAATCATGAGGAACAATAAAATTCTCTGAATTCTGGAGAATCTCGCCAATCATGTTTCAGTTGTATCCATTCATTCTTTTAGAACGTAAGTTCTTGGATCCCAGAATTTCAGATCCCACATTTTTGTATTCTTTAAGTGACCCGTGTCTTGGTTCCCAAGGCCGACCAGTCATTTTCAAGGCAGTTAATAAAGGTTGTCAGAAGGTAGATAACCGCAACAGGGCACGTCGGATCGACAAGAGGTTTTCTGATAGATGGTCTTCCCAAGGCGTCACTTCAATGTTACACCTGGCACATCGGAGATAGGGTACCACTTTCCCATTTATGAGGCATGTAGCCTCGATCCCTAGAGGATCAGATTTCTTCTTTCTCCTCCTAACTCTCTTCTTGAGGCTGATTCTTCCACTCCTCTTTTCTTTTCTTATTCTTCTGACATGTCAGACCTTCTCTGTCTTGAGGTCTTTTGTAGCATGGTGCAGATATTACCGACCACCAGAAATGGTATTATATTGTAAAGTGTAAAATAAGTTAGGCCAATTTTAGGTCAAATGATGTGTATAAATAACAAGTCTGACCTCATTCCAAGGGTTGGGAAAAATTGATGATTTTGAAGTTCATAGCTAATAGCAATTTGGTTTTCTCAGTTCTTAGTTGCAGAGCTCAATGCTCCATAGTTTCTAAGCTTTCAGTAGTTAAATGCTCCCTTGGAGCCAACATTGTAATACACACCAGTGCTTGTTGGAAGAGATGTTAATGAAGAAGGAAGAGTTCTCTCAATAATGTTGTTAGCATTCTGTTTTCTAGATTAACGGTATTTTATGATTTGTGTTCTTCATGTCCTTTTCTCTGGTACTTAAAGTAGATTAACGACCTCCTTTCCTTTGCCACTGATAAAATATGAGCTGATGATCTTGTGTTTCTTCGGTATTTATTGTAGTGTGTTAGATCATTGTCGACATTTTGAATGTTTAGTATAACTATAAGCAGATGAAATAATTTTAACTCTGAAATATCTTTTGAAGTTTATTTGTTAAGATGAATGTGCGCTTGCAGGAAACCCCACTTACTTGAATCCCTGAGGAAGGCAAGTTAAGATAACTAGCTATCCCCCTCAAAAAAAATAGTCACATTTCCCAACTGAGCCCCGCACTGTCGAGACCTGACTTTCACGTGCTTGGAGGCCTGGGGAATCTCATTTCCTCGGACAAACTTTACAGGTGAAGTTGGCCGGTACCCCAGTACCCGGCGACAACTTACCTCTATTGGCGGACCCGGTCACAAAGACTCGTCAACAAGTCTCAACAAAAACTCCATATTCATTACATTGATGGATGATCCTAAATCAATCAAGACATTCTGTATATTCATTACTCAAAAAGGAAGGTTTCAGGGTCTTTTGTGATAAGGCCATAAAATTTGGGAAGTGCAGAGGCAGGTATGTTTTTCAGATTATGATTACCATGTTGAGGAGGAATGGGGAAATGAAAGGTAGGCTAATCCATCCTTGGAGGAGGGCCTAGCTGCTATGGTTGATAGATAACAAGAGATAATGGGTTTTCTTGATACTCAGGTTCATAAAAAAGGTCATACAAATGTAGCGATCCTTCAGAGGATGATGGTGAAGATATTTCTCCTTGGGCATCAACAAATGGATTTTCAAATGGGTTTTCTTCTTCTTCACTCTCAACTTGGGGTTCCTCTAGCTCAGGATTAAAAATATCAAATGGTTCAACCTGGTTATTTTGATGAAGGAATCTCCCATGAGGGTCTATTCTTCTATGCATAAAAGGATTACTTAAAACTCAGTCCTAAATTATGAAAACAGGGAACATGAACACCAAAGTAAGTTTGAACTAACACAATCCCTGACAACGGCTCCAAAAATGCTTGGCTAAACAATTTTATTAGAAACCCATAGCATTGGAATGTTTATTTCAGGATTGGACACCCTAAATGGTTTCTAATTAGATTATCCAGTCTCATTTGATTATCAACCAGGGACGTAAACTTGGAATGGCATCTGCAAAGTATATGCTTCAAACTCTCTTTATTCTCATGGATAATCCTATGAAATTGAAATGCATTAAGCTTTAGAAAATATATGCTAACTTAAGTAAATGCACCTACTCTAGGAAAACAAGTAATCATGGATAGGAATTGCTCTACCCACCTATGCTGCTGGAACAATCTACTAGTTCTGTTACTAGTGGTTACAGGAACAACATAGTTCTACTTTACTTCTTAATAAACATGGAAATGATTTCTACTCTAACAAAGTAATTCACTCACCAAGTGGGCCCCCTTGGATGAGTGAACAGAAACACAATCAAGATAAAAGAATTGAACTCAAACTATGCATTCTATTCATTCATGGAAAATACAATTGGATAAATAAAACAATATTACAATTATATTAGCTTCTTTTCAGAAATATCAACTAACTTGACTAACTCCAAGAGTTACAATAGTCATCTTTTTTATAGGAAAAATAAAACTACTCCCTAAATCTAAGATCACTCCATTAATGAGGATCGTTATAGATACATAATGTCTCATAATAGAAATATCAATCATCAAGAATAAGTCTTCCAAGAATATAGTACGTGGTGGGCTCTAGACCTGCACGTTGCATTTAATAGAAATTTGTATTGACTCGTTCCCCATGCAAAGATCTTGTAGAAACACCTTAACTTACTTAACCACTTGCTTGACTTGTTTGACATGATGGCATCTTTGCAGCAATGGCTTGCTTTAACTTCTTCAGCATCACTATGCTGATCTTGAATACGCCATGACTAATCCCTGCAAAATGATTAATGCACACACAACCTTCGATACATACATATTATCATCATTAATATTAGGAAAGAAGTGTTAAGTTCTAATTAATACTCTTGCAAGGCACATGGATACAGGAAGGAAACTACCTACAAACATAGCATAGGAAATAGGATCATTCATTAGCATATAACTACTGCATTATGTCATTTCTATCCATCAGTTTCAAGAAAATATACCATGTTGTTTTATCATTCACCTTCCTACTTATGTCTTTACACATATAAAATATACATATAAAACCAAAAGTCTAAGTATCTATTTTGCAAGTAAACTACTGAAAAGAAAAGAAAAAATGGCCTTTTAAGAGGCTCATCATTGGTAAAGAATGGTTATAGAGCTGTGACAAAGGATTATGACAAAGTTGGTCTCTGAATTTTTGGGCTAACTTGGATGTGAGCATATGTTATGATATGCAAGCTTAGGGAATGGTAGAATACATGTTGAAGAATGTTATTTGTGATTCTTGGGTTGTTGGATTCTTGGTGATGTGATCTGTGGCGTGTGATATTGTGAAGACCTATTTGTGGCCAACTACAATGTTGTAACATGTTTAGAGGATGAAGATTGTGGATTATGGATCTTGAAGTAATTAAGGATTTATATTTGATGTTTACTTGTTTAAGGTACCATGTGTATCTTAGCAAGGGTCTATGTAATTATTTATGCATTGGGGAAGTCCTAGCTGACCGACCTGATTGCTTATTGTAACTTTTATAAAGGAGATTTGTTTCTTGATGAGGTGACTAGTGTGGATTATGAGGATGATGGGAGATTGTAATTGTGAAGTATGATAGATGTAGAGCAGAGATAGTGATTGTGATGAACTTCATTAGAACTATTTAGGCAAAGCAGTTTTCTATTAGTTAGTTCACTGGTTATTGTATAATTTTATATATGTACTTTGGATAGTGAACCCAGAAGGTAGATTTAACCTTCTCATTTGGGCAGTGAGTCTGGGCAGCGAGCCTCTTATTTCTCTTGACTCGTAACAAGGCGTGTCATTTAACATGGGCTATGTACTATATGTAATAATCATCTCCTAACAGGGCTAGATCTCCTAATAGGGATATAATATTTTCAATACATTATTTGTGGGCATCATTCCCACCGGGTTTTTTTTTTCCCTTAACATGGTTTTCCTCGACAACAATTGATTATGTTAAGATGTAGCTTTTGCCATGTTTAGATTTTCATTGAGTAATTGGTTTATAAGTTTAAATTTTAATAATTTGGCACACAAATGAATCACCCCCATCTCAGTTGTGTTGGTAGAATATTATTTCAAATAATTGGTATGAGAGATTGTGGTCCTCTGAGAGAAATCTTAACAACTTGAGGTGATCCCGAAGATGGTGTTCTATAGGAATGAGAGTCCTAAATTTGATGCTGAAAATTTTGACAGTTGGAAGAACAAGATGAGAACTCACCTGCTCTGCTTAGGAATTGATTGTTGTATGATTATAAAGAAGGATGAGAAGATAGAGCCTAAATATGAAATAGAAAATGCTATTGAAGATGAAAATAAGTTATTTACTTGTAATATGGTTTCAAGAGAAACATTGATCAATGCACTCTCTGAGGCTGAATTTATAGAGGTCAAAGACTTGGATTCTGCACATAAAATCTAGACAAGACTAGAGGCACCATATGAAGGAGATAAGTTTAATTAGAAGGGGAAGTTGCAGAATTGGAAGACTAAAATGGAGAGTTTGAGAATTTGAGATGATGAAAATGTCAGATCATATGTATAGAGGGTTAAAAAGGTTGTTATGGGCATTAGAAACTCGGGAGGCACATATACTAAAGAAGAAGTGATCGCAAAGTTTCTTAGATCTTTGATACCTGCCTAAAAGACTAAAGTGCAAGCAAAATAAGAGATCATACCTTTGATAGAAAACTTCAACAGAGAGATGTTGATTTCTAAGTTGATCACCTTTGAGGCCGCAGAGCTAGAGGATACATTACCTAAGGTGGAATATGCATTTAAGGCGATTGTGCACAATGACAAAAATACTTTATCAAGTCTAGCGAGAACTAATAGAGGTAACATGTATGAAGAGCTTGGTGAATCTGTTGATGATTAAGAAAAAATTGAGGAAGAGTAAAGGAAACTAGATGAATTTTTGGCCTTGATTGCAATAAGAGAAAAGAGAGGTAAGGGTAAATTTGAAGGAAATTTACCCCTAAAATATTTTTCATGTAATAAGATATGTCATTTTGCATCTAGATGTCCTACAATGGTTCCTAAGCATAAACCTATGTTTAATAGACCTAATTATTCTAAGGATAAGGAATGATACTATTCTAGTGAAGGTATTTCTGATGATGATGTTGTGGATTATGATGAAATTGGATTTATTGATATTAAAGATGATGAGCCTATTCATGAAGAAAGAGCCTTAGTTTCACATGTTGAAAAGAAATAAAAATAGATCATAGACCATCGTTTTTCACATCATATGAATCATGATAACAACTAGTTTTTTCAGATAACTAAATATGATGGTGGTGTAGTCATATTTGGTGATAACACTCCTAAATTGATCATTGGAGTAGGTTCGATTTCTCTTGATGGTAAAACTAACACTGATGATGTCTTGCATGTTGATGGTCTTAACCACAAATTTTTGAGTGTTGGAAAAATTGTAGACAAGGGTTATCATTTGAAGTTCAATGATGGGAAATGTACTATCAGAAGTTAGACAAGAGATTTGATTGCATCTGGTACAAATACAAGAGGTAATGTGTTTGAGTTGAATACTAAAAAGGCTACTTGTTTTTTTACGAAGGTTGATGACAGTTGGTTATGGCATAGAAGGTTCTCTCATATAAATTTTGATAACATTGTGAAAGTAAGTATCATAAATGCAGTTAGAGATTTACCAAAAACTGTGAAGCCTTCTAACACCATGTGTAGAGAGTGTGTGATGGGAAAAAAAACTAGAAGAAGTTTCTAGAGAAAATCTTACTCAGCAAAGGATAAGTTGGATCTGGTACATATAGATGTCTGTGGTCCCACAAGAACAAGATATTACCATGGTGAAAGGTAATTTATACTCTTTGTTGATGGCTATTATTGGATGATGTGGGTTGTATTTTTTTAAGAGAAGTCTGAAGCTTTTGATAAGTTTAAGATTTTCAAAGAAAAAATTGAGAATGAGTCAAGTTTAAAGATAAAATGTTTAAGGTTAGATAGAGGTGGAGAGTTTACATCAGATTTTTTTAATACCTACTATGAAGAGCATGGAATATACAGGAAAACATTAGATCCTAGGACACCACAATAGAATGAGATTGCAGAGTGAAGAAACAAAACTATATTAGAAGTTGCCAAGACTATGTTGCTTGATAGGAATGTGTCACATGTTCATTGGAGAGAAGTTGTTAATACTACAGTCTACACTTAAAAAAAAATTCATATCAGAGAAGATACCAATAAGATACCCTATGAACTTTGGTTTAAACATGCTCCTACTATAAACTATTTCAGAATCTTTGGTAGCAAAAGTTATATCAAAAGGGATGATGAGATAGGAAAATTTGATGCTAGAAGTGATGAAGGAATTGTCCTTGGTTATACCACTAAAGTAAGGCTTATAAGTTTTTCAATCTAAGATTGAGGAAGATATTTGAAAGTGTTAATGTAAAAATTGATGAGATGTTTTAGATTCAGGAAAGAATGTATGACTATAATCAGATTCTAGAGAATAGGGAGATTACTGCAAGTCAAGAGGAAACTCTTGAGATTGACAATGAAATTGAGGTATGATTGAATGATCCTACTGAAACTCCAAAGACACCAAGGCATGTTAAAAAAAAATCATCCTATGAATCAAATTATCTGTGATGCAAATAAAGGTATGATGACAATATCTAGAATAAGAAATGAGATTTGTTTGATTTCACAAGTAGAACCAAAAACTACTGATGAGGAATGTAGAGATGAATCTTGGACTAAAGAAATGTAGGAAGAATTAGATTAGATAGAGAAAAAAAACACTTGGGAATTGGTTCCTAGACCTAAGGACAAGAATGTTATAGGAACATAATGGGTTTTCAGAAAAAAAATGAATGAAGAAGGTATGCTTGTAAGGAATAAGGATAGATTAGTTTGTAAAGGCTACTCACAACAAGAAGGCATAGAATTTGAATAAATTTTTTCTCTTTTTGCTAGATTAGAGGCAGTAAAATTGTTCCTTGCTTATGCCGCACACAAGGACTTTAAGGTATATCAGATGGATGTGAAATCTGCATTTTTGAAAGGTGATCTAGAGAAAGAAGTGTACATTGAGAAGCTTAATGGTTTTCCATTGACAAATGATGAAGACATGGTTTGGAAGTTGAAAAGAAAATGTATGGAGAGAAATAAGCACCTAGAGAATGGTATTCTCAGTTAGACAGATATTTACTACATCTTGGTTTCAGAAAAGGTAGTGCAGATAGTGATTTATATATGAGAACTAGTGAAGATGGAATCTTAATTGTTGAAGTCTTTGTAGATGAAATTATTTTTGGAGGTAATGATGAAATGAGTAAGAAGTTATTTGAGGAAATGAAAATTTAATTTGAAATGTATATGATTGGTGAAATTAAGTTCTTCCTTGGTTTGTAAATTACTCAAAACAAACATGGTATTTTCAACTCTCAAACCAAGTATATTAAGGAATTGTTGAAAAAGCTTGGAATGGAAGATTGTAAACCTATTGGAACACCTATGATTTCTAGCTGTAAGCTTACTAATACTGATGAATCTCAAAGTTTTTTTCAGACAAAGTACAGATCCATGATTGGAGGTTTACAATATCTAACTCCCACTAGACTAGACATTGCTAATGTAGTTGCAATTGTTGTAAGGTTCCAAGAAGATCCTAAAGAGACTAATCTTGCTAATATCTGAAAGGAACATTGGAATATAGTTTATGGTATGAAAAGTATGATAATTTTACTTTGCATACTGATGCCAATTGGGAAGGAAGTGTTGATGATATAACAATCACAATTGGTTGTGCATTTTTTCTTGGAAAGAGGTCAGTGTTAGAGATTTTTCTTGCAGAACCTTAATAGATTACTGATTCTTCTTTGAGCTCCACAGACTCAGGCCTGTGTACCTTTAATAGATTACTGATTCTCAGTAACTATACTAATAGATCAAGAGTCACACTAATTTGCCTACTGCCTTTTACTATAGCAACTGATAGAACACCTTGCAGATGACTATAATCAGTTTAATACAGAGCTTAAAAAGCCAGATCATGAACATAACAATAGAAAATAACAGTGAAACAAGGATTCTCATCCTTCTTCTTTTTAGAGTTCTTGACTCAGGAAGGATAACCTAATGATTATCTCTCCAAGGAATCAACAAATTGAATTGTATTCTCTAATACAAATACTTAAGAATGTATGTTCTTTATAAGAGAAAAGTAAATGATTGTTTATTTTAATATTGATGATGAATAACTGCTTATCAAACTGTAGACAAACGCCTAATCTTGGGCAAAGAGTCAAATGAGATATAAATTCACAGAAACTATATAATGGAAATAAAAATGTAGCTCAGATAGAGTTCCTTACAAACTACCTTTTCATTCCCATCCCCTATATCAAATCACTCATAAGATTTACTCCCTCCTTGAAAGTAACTCACAAGTAATCACACAGTTGCCTTATAACTGGTATATTTAAAATGCCTTAAAATTTAAACATATAAGAGCATAAATAGAAATATAAGAAGACAACAATAATATGGAACATGAAAATCCACTGTATTGTATTAATATGCTTCTGCTTCAATACATTCAGAAAGACTAAAAAGCTTGAAAACTAAGACAAAATGAGAAGTCTACCCCGCAGTTGTATATTTCACCATCCTTAACATAATGTTACAACTTGCTATTTATAGAGAACTAGCCATCTTGGAATCCTTAGAAAGAAAGGATGTAATAAGCTTCAGATGGCTAGGATAAAACCCTAAAGTTCTAGAAGACAAAAATAAAAATACACCTTCAGGCGGTGGAGAAGAGACTTAAATATATGATTTGATATGAAATAAAATATTTGATATGATTTAGAAATTTGATAGCTGGAACCTTTGTCCATGGATACTCTAGGTAGCCTCTTGTAGTTATTGTGAGACCTAGTGACCACCAATATAGGATAATTTACACTAGTCTTAATGATGACTATCCTTCCTGTGCTCATAGATCAGGTGCCAGGTGCCTCTTCACTCCTTGTCTAATACATCCAAGTCAATGGATGCATGATTTTTATTCTTGGGATTTGTGATGATATCCCATTCTACAACCTCTACCTTCGAAGGCCAATTAAAGCTCTAAAAATTTTGTAGTTGAGCCTTCTGTCTATCCCATCTTGCATTGGTGATGACCTTGACATCTGTGACAAACTTTATAAAGTCTGTCTCTACTTTGAAAGCCTTGTCCAAGGTCTTATTAAACCTATCCATATCCAATGCAACATTATCTATTATAAATTACTCTTTAATAGGCAATAAGGTATCAAATTCACCTCTCCAATCTTCTATTGCTTTAATCTTATTATCTTCTCCCTTTATTGGAGGAATAAATCTATTATAATCTAGCCCAAACATGTTGATCCTAGCCTATACCTGATTTTATTTTCCTTTGAAGAAAGACAAAGTGGCTCCAATCTGTTCAATTTATTCTCCCACTTGATTGACAATCTCAGGGAGATCTACCCTATGTGGTTGTATGGCTCCCAACCTTTTAAAAAGTGATGCCCTTCCTGACCAAGTACCAAAATAAGGACTTAAAGTTGAAATATGGTTATTGAACCCTATTTCTAGGTCACATAGCTTACTATAAGCATTATGTACCAAATCAACTTTTCCTTTTAGGACATAAATCATATGTTTCAAGATCTGCCACAGGGCTTCCAAAGCCACTTTATTCCGATCCTTATCTGCTTGCTTTGTTCCTGCTGCAACAACTTTTGTGGTCTTAGTTTGTGCATCCACTACCTATTTAGGTGGAGCAAGGATAGCCTTGGGGACCTCTTGTATATTATTATTCAATTCCTCCACCTACCCTTCTAATTCCTTTATCTTAATCAAGCATACTTCCCTATCTTTCACCACAACACTTGATTGATCAAAAAGCTTCTGATATCTCTTGGACATTTGTTCTATCTTAGCTTCATTCAGATGTGAAAAATGGGTAAGAGCTTGGGATATTTCCAAGTCACCATTATTATGGATAGACCAAATGATCTTATCCCCATCCATTTTCTCCTGCACATTAATTAAATATGGCTTTCATGTCTTAGGTGCCAATGACCACATAGCTAAAGTCTGAGATCGTGGATCATATCCACATCCCTTGATCATTTCTCCAATTTGTGTCTTTATGAACAACTTTGCATAAGGTTTCCTTCTGATTTGATCAATTATTAAGGTTGAAGCTAGATCCCAACTAGGTACAAGCAACATTCCACTTAATCTGACTAGTTAGCTAGCCTCATCAAGAGTCATGGTTTGAGTTTTAGGGTCATATGCTTTCAAGGTATGCAAAGCTTCACTTAGCACTGAACTCTCCTCTATTAGTTGTAACTGCGTCCCTACTTCTTTCTTTTTTCTCAAAATTAAGAAATTCTTGAACTCCACAGTCTTAATAAATGCATCATCATTCAATAATTCCTCTTGGTGAATTTCTCTTTCATCCTGGCATAACATGAGAGGTATTTCAACTTCTTATTGATCATCCTTTTTCAATATCTTTCCTTCCCTGATTGTTTTTATAAGGTGATGGTCATATGCTCGTTTACCAGTGATTAAGGCACTCACCTTATCTTTTTTTTTTTTTATCCTGTTCCTTGGCATGAGAAGGTTCCCCTGATTCCACCTTTTGTTTCTTTTTAGGGGGCTAATCAGTCATCTTAGTATCAGGCACCTTTGTAAGGTCTACCTCTATATTCTTCTCTTTTGAGGGTGGATGATCCATGTGAGGAGGGCTATGGAATAAGTAACCCCCTTCACTATCTTCCTCATATTCTAAAGAAGAGTGATTCTCAGGACCCCTGTCCTTATCTTTTATCACCCCCTCAAGCTGATTATACAATGTATTATAAGAATTTATCATTTTATTGAGTCTCTTCAAGTAAGGTAGTCTAGGAAAGAAACCTCCAAAGGGAATCCCATTTTTCTTTATTTGTTGTTCCAACCTCACTAGATCCTGATATTGATTTTCCCTTCTTTCTACCTCATCTTCCTCCAAGATGTTCCTTATGAGGTCCTCTTCTACACACTCATGCTCTTTGATAACATTGATGGTTCGGGTTAGCAATTTCTTTGCACTTTTTATAAAACCCTCTGGGTCTATATATCTGTACATGGCCACATTCATTCTGTAATGGCCCAACTAGTTATTCATTGGATCAAATGCTCTTTTTCCAATAGTGAAGTTAGTAACCTTGAACTGTTGAGGTGTAAAAGTACCTTTCTTATGTGGAGCCAGGTGTTATTCATCTGTCATCATTAATTGCCAAATAAAATCCATTATAGCTATCCTTGGGGGCACATATTTAGGTAGTATGTGTGGGGGCTGCGAACATCCATAGACCCTCATCAACATAAAATTATTCCCACAATATAAATCTCTCCAGTTATGATCTCCTGCGCACTTATCAACGTACTAACAAGGTCTAAGAAGTTGCAACACCCTGATTGGCAATCTGGTCATATCCACACCTAGGAGATTTAGAATTGGATATGCAATCCAATTCTGATAACCACAAAACTCATGCTCATTGGAAGTATAATTCCAAACCTTAACCCATAGTTGCACATGGTTTTGCTTCCATGCAACATCATCATTGGCCTCAAATTGTGTACATCCATGCTATTGATATTGAAATATAAAATTAAATGCATCAAATACCTCTCAATCCATATTCTTTAAGAGATATGAATCTTTTCCAAAGCTTTGATTAATGATAAAGGGGCCTAACCATAGGGATTCAAAATTTTTATGCTTCCCCTTATCCTCAGCTCTTGCATTCTATTAAAGAACCAGATCAACAAGCTGGAAGTTTCTGTCACTTTCTCTCTTATCAAACATGTACTTATTTTTTCTGTAGCTTGATGTTTTCCTTTTGACCGTCTCTTCTTATTTCATCCAATTCTATTAGTTGCACCATTCTTTCTTGCATTGGCTCAGAAACCTCTAGATGAAGCTCTTCATCCTGGATGAACTTGTAAATTGGAAGCAAATTATTCACAAGCATTCTAGACTAAACACCATACACTAATTCAAAGGGATATTTCCTTGTTTTCTTCTTCACAGTGATCCTATCATCCCACAAATCAAGTTTCAGCTTTGAATGCCAAGGTCTCTTGTTGTTTTCCATGGTCTTTTTTAGAATTTGCAAAATACTCTTGTTACTTGATTCTTCTTGCCCATTTTCCTGTGGATGGTAGGGGGATGAATATGACATGAAAATTCCCATATAAAAATTGAAATCAACAAATTCTTCAGACCTGAAGCACATGGCATTATCCATCACTAGTTTGATAGGAACACCAAACATAGTAATTATCTTATTCATCAGGAAATCAATAACTACTGTGCTTGTAGCCTTCCTAGTTGGAATTGCCTCAACCCACTTGGCAAAATAATCAATTACTAGCAATATCCAACTGTGTCCCCCACTTGATTTCTCAGCAAACTCTCCTATAAAGTCCATACCCCACATGGAAAAAGGGGCTTATGCAACTATAGGGTTTAACAATAGAGCACCTGAAAACTTCATCTTGTTGGAGAATATTTGATAGGGTTCACACTTTTTGACAAAAGAATGGGAATATTTGAATAAAAAAGGCCAATAATAACCAGCCCTTAATATTTTGTGAGATGTTGACCTAGCTGAGTAGTGTCCTCCACACATCCCAACATGCATTTCTCTTAAAATCTTCTCAAATTACCCTTTGTCAAGGCACAACAACAATATCCCATCCTTGTTTTTCCAATATAAGTCACCCTACAACAAAACATATCTTTGACCTTGTAACCTCAAGCTTCTCCTTTCATTACCATTTAAATATTCTGGGCAGCTAGCATTCTTGAGAAAAAACATAATATCAGCATACGAGGGTTGCATCTCAATACTTGTAACAACCCCTCTCCAAGATTCAACATTGTTTACTTGGACTAGGTAAAGATTCTCTTCAGTCATCAACTTATCTAGTCCTAATCCTCTTACCAATTTGGTAATGTGGATCTCTAAATCAAATTCTTGAATTTTGTTAATCCACTTGCACCTTTTTCCTGTTACTTTACATTGGACCAGAATGTCCTTGATTGCATCATGGGGTACATATGCATTAATCTTGGCACAAATAGGGTAAGGTTTGAATGCTTTAATTTCCTTTACTAGGGCAAAAGCTTGTTTCTCCATTAATTGATAGTTCCGCTTAACTTCTTGTAATGACTTGCTGAAAAAGGCTATAGGGTGTTCAAACCCCTCCTTATCTTTCTATAAGAGAAATGCTGCAATAGTATGAAAGGATGCAGAGCTAAACAAAGAGAATGGTTTATTATAGTTAGGAGATACTAGGACATGGGCCTCTTGGATGGCTAGCTTAATTTTTTCAAATGCTAACTGTGCCCCTTGATCCCATTCAAATTTCACATTCTTTTTCAAATGTTTGACTATTGGCTTAACCAATTCAACAAATTTTTCAATGAATCTCCTAACAAAATTTATCTATCCTAGAAATGACTGTACACCTTTTAGGTTCTTAGGAGTGTGTACCTTCTATATAGGTTCAACTCTTTTAGGATCTATCCTTACCCCTTCCTTTGATACTATGTGCCCTAATTTTTTTTCCCTCTATGACAACAAACTAACATTTATTTGGATTTAAGGAAACTCCATATTCCATGGAGTTAATAAACACCTTTTCCAAGTGATTGCAGTGATCTTCATCTCTTTTTGAAAATGTAGTCAAATAATCCTGATACACCACCATAAGAACATTTATAAGGTCCTTGAATTCCACATCCATATCCCTCTGAAAATTTGCACCAGCATTCTTCAAACCAAATGGCATGCGAGCATACACATAAGCTCCCCAAGGAGTAGTAAATGCCATCTTGAATTGTTCAGAATCCTTGACCAGTGCTTGGTTATACCCAAAAAATCCATCCATCATAGAAATTAAGTCACATCCAGTCACTTTCTACAACATAGCCTCCATATTGGGTAGTCCATAATTATCTTTCAATGAGGCAACATTTAGGTTTCTAAAATCAACACATAACTTAATATCCCCATTCTTGTTTCTCACAGGGACTAAGCTTGACACCCATGATGAATGTCTTATTGGTTGAATAATACCTGCTTCTCTCAAATTCATCAGCTCTAATTTTGTCTTGGTGGCCAACAATGGATTGATAGGCCTCTTCTTTTGTCTGAATGGTTTGATATCCTTCTTAAAAGGAATATCATGTTGGAATAGGTCTTCCCTATAAGATTTTAGATATTCATAAGACTAGGCAAAGACATGCTTATATTTTTTAGCATCTTTATCAGATTTAGTCTCACATTTCTATCTGACTTATTTCCAATATATACCAATTGTGAGGATGTCTCTGATCCCAAATTGATTTCTTCCAGGTCTTCTACCTTGGCATTGGACCTTTGAGACATATAATTGTCATTTATGATGAACATACCTTCCAGTTCCACTAACCCCTTTGGAATATGGTTAGATGCTAACTGGACAATCTCATTGTCAAAAATGCACTCTTTACCATTTACAACTACAATCAAAGCATGGTAGTCAATTTGATGGCCATCATAGTGATCTACACATTGAATAAATTTGAGGATATCTTCATCATCCTTAAAAAATTTCCAGTTATGAATGTTATCAGGCACAGTAGGCCTGTTCTTAACCTAAACCACATAAATTCGAACAAGAGTGATATCATCATTTTTCAGAGCAACATTCGCTAAAAAATCTGCCATGATGTTATTATATCTTTCTACCCAAAGAATATTGAAGGCATTAAATAATTCTAACCTATCCCAAACTGCATACTTATAAAACTTCAGTCTATCATCCTTGGCAACATATTGGGACCTTATCTGAGCTATGATTAATTGGGAATCTTCATCAATTTTCAAACATTTAATACCATGCTTAATAAGAATATCCATTCCCAAGATTAAGGATTCATACTCAGCTATATTATTTGTACAATGAAAAGCCAGTAAGGAGTATTTGAAAGTAGTACCTACTGGGGATATGAATATAAAACCACCTCCTGATCCTTCCTTGGAGTATCCTCCATAAAAGTACATCTTCCATAGTCCACTTTGTTGCAACAATAGCTCACTAACAATTGGATAAGTATTCCCCAGTAGTGGCTTGATCTCTTTAACAACAAAGTTTTCCATATGGAAATCTATACAAAAATTTAGTTGGTCAGGCATAACCATCTCCACCATGACAGCTGAATGAGGCTCTCTATACAACTTGACCTCAAAACCAATAGGAATTATTTCATAAGATAAATCTAGTTCCAGTCTTCCACCCACTGCTACTGCGCACTGTCTTGATAGAAGCATACCATAACAAGGTTTTGTATCTACAACAACTATATCCATTCTGTAAGTATCTTCTGGGAATGAAAAAATCTTGACTTCAATGTCCTTCACTATTCCTATCACAGGAACCTCTCTATTTTTCATTACATAACAACTTCCAGCAGGAGTAGTGACTTGAAGACCTAATTCTTTCATGACATGATAAGGCATTACAATTACTACTATGTGTGTATTTTGTGGATCTGCTAGCTGCAACACAAGACTTCAATATCTCATTGCATTAGTAAAATAACATGAAATATCAAAGGAAAAGCACATATATATCACCAAAATTAACATATTGCTCCCTATCTAAGAAGAGTATGAAATATGCTATAATTTCCCCCATATTATGTATAAATTAGTGACAACATCATGCTTAGAATGAAATATTTAATCTAAATTCAAGCTAAAATACTCAATCAAAGTTAATTTTAGAGCTCCAATTGAAAGATTATAACAATGCTAAATGTTAGAGCTAAAATGCAATAAGAAATCTCTAAGAATATGAGCAGCATAAGTTTGCAAATGAATTCTAAGATTAAGGGCACATTGAGCTCAAAATTCATTCCATTTATAGAAGAATTTGAGGAATGAGAGGTTAGGATTGAAATTTTAAGAGAGGTGGAGATTGAATCTTTGGTGATCCATGTGAGGTGATCCAAGTGATTTAACTCTCATTGGCTTGGGAACTGACTTTCCCTTTTGCAAGTGAGGAGTTGTAATTAAGATTTATTTAATTCCTTTTAATTAATTACTTTAGCCATGCATTTGATTGTTTTTGATTTAATTGATTTGATTTGATTTAATTGGCTAAGGAAAATAATGTAATTTAGTGATTAGATCACTTAGAAAATTAAATTTGATTTAAATACATTATGCCAATTAATTGAAGGATTGTCTTGACATAATTAGGGGTATGATCACACTTAGGGAAAATAGGGTCTATGATCAGAGCAAACCAAATTAGGGTGGTTACAACTGCAACACCAAAGTATATCATGCAATTCTTGACTAGCAAATGATTTACCATTAAGGTAACATAGAAAGGGTCTACAGATAGTGGTTCCTAATTAATCACATTACCAATGCATATGTTAGAAAATTCTTTATTTTTTTCTAATCCTTTTACTTTTTTTTCCTTTTCCTTGATAGATGGAATCTCTCTTTTATCACTCTTCACAGTCAAGGGCACCTCTTCTTTTTTTGACTTAGGAATATCATCTATCCCTCTTAGAAGTGCAAGTACATCTTCCTTGTTCTCTTTTATTTTTAGCATCTCCACGAGTGGGACTGAAACTTTCTTCTGAGTGAGAGCATGTTTCATGTAAAACATAGGAAATTTTGAAGATGAATCATCTATGTTTTTACCTTTTATGGCTTTTACAATATCCACTTGCTCTTCTTTTGTTTCTTCTTTCTCCTTCTGATCAAAGGAATATTAAACTTGTTTTGCAAATTTATTTCCTTTTCTACCCTTGTGTTGAGATTCTGCAACATTTTGTGGAGTGTCTTCTTTAATAAAAATAGAGGCAAGCTTACTTTGAGCAGTCTCAACTGTTCTATTGATTATATTATATGCACCCTTATCTTGATTTATTGCTACAATATAAGTTAGGGATATTTTATCTTCATCACTTGGTAATCAGAGACAATTTTGGGCTGGTATTCTAAGTACTTGCTCATTTTTCTTCTTACATATTCAATATGTTCACCTTTGTTAGAAGACCAAGGGTAGGGCTTCCTTATAGTGAACATGTTCATAGAAGGAATCTCTTATTTAGGACTTCATTGTTCATCTCCCTCACCCATTTGATTAGCTAGGGCTTGGGCTACCACATACTAGTATGATGAGTGAGGCATGTTGCAAGATCTACACCAGGGAGCATTCTCTACATAATTTGTACTATTCATTTTTAGGGGGTCAGGATTTTCTCTAGAATTTTGGTTTTCTTGATCCTCAGGGATTGGTTTACCATATTTCTATTTTTTTTTGTATGGTATACTCCCGAGATTAGGTTTTTTATCATATCTTTGATACTGGTATTTATTGTCATGATAGCCTTTATCATTTTTGTCATTTTAGCAATAAGATATTTTACTGCAGTCATCAATTTATCAACCCTATCATCCTCCTTAGAAGGTTTTTTTTCTTGTCCCTTTTCTCTCCAAAGCTTTCCATCTCCTCTCTTTCCCATTTTCCCCGAGGCTCGCCTATTACTCTCAATATCTATTGTTGTTTTATTGGCATCCTTCATAGTTCTTGGGTTCTTATCTCTAAGAAGATAGGACATTTTACCACTAGTGGCATTAAATTAAGTGGCCAGACATACTTCCTCATCTAGCCTTAATACTTGGAAGAGTTTGTTCATAGCCTTTTGGAACCTATTGTTAAAATATGACATGCTCTCATTTGGAAATTTCTTGATATTATTAAATTCATTCAACATATAACCTGAGTTTACATGTTCTCTATATTGTTCCCTAAAAGCTTTAACAAATTCTTCCCAAGATGCAATACTATTATTAATCAAATTTCTAAACCAATCCCTTGCATCTTCAGTTAAAGACTGAACAAAAAGCTTCATGATAGAATCTTCATGTTCTATTTCAAAATTTATCATATCAGTAAAAGATTTTATATGTTCCTCACAGGTTACAATATTATTTCCTATGAACTCAGGGATTTTGTCTCTTACATAATTAGGAATCATATTGGGATGACCAGGGATGCCGTTAAAGAAAATATCTCTATATTTTTCTAGATAAACATGTCTCCTTTGGAAGTTCCCCAAAGCATTGTTTCCACTTGGTCCAACTGACCTCCTTGCTTTTGACTAGATCTTTGAGTATTTGGACTAGCACTAGACTATTGAGCAGCTAGACCAACACCACCTAGTGGATTTTGAACATTAGGACCAGTATATTGAACACTAGGACCTGCAACACCTAGAAAAGGTTGTTGTGTCCCAGTATTGATAGGCATAGAACTACTTTCAGTAGTATTAGTGTTAGCATGTAAGAAATTTATCCTCATTTTCATGTCTACAACAACATCCTCTAGTTCTAACTTTTCTAACTGCTTGGCCAAATCTTCCTTGTTTTTTCTGGCTTGCTCAAGTTGTAGGTCAACTTGAGACATTCCTATAGGGATAGTATTACTTATCATAGGCTCATTGATAGTTATACTAATAGCCTTTTTCTTACCTTTATTAGGGATATCTTTACAACTTGTTTTGAGCTTTGTATTCTGCTCAATCTCATGAGGATGTAGTTTTCTTATGACAGGTCCTTCTTTTGTGAACTCATCTCTACTAGATTTTCCTTTCTTATTTGCAACTTGTTTCCTCAAGGATTCAAAGTCACCAAAAAATTCATTTTCTAAACCTTTACCCTGTTCATTTAGGCTCTTAGCCTTTTGCTCATTCCTTCTTGTCTCTTCCAAGAGTTCTTCTCTCTTGGTTAACAAGTCATAGAGCTCTTCTTCATGCCTCTTTCTAGCTTGAGCAGTCTCTGAATATTTCTCTTGTTTTCTCCTTCTCAAAGCTAAGACCTCCTCTCTTAACATTTCAGAATCATAGGGTGTTGTTTCAACAATAGATGTTTCCCCTGGTTGTTCTGAAGTTTCTTCTGCATGGAAAAATAGTACTGCATCTATCATTTATTCTAACTTTCTTGCACTTTTTGAGAGATGGCATTCAGATCAAAAAAAAATTCATCTCCTAACCGGGGAGATGACACTCACACCTAAGGATGTGTGGCATATCTTACAGATTTTGGCTATGGGTCAGGAGGTACAGTTCGTGTCCCATTCTTCTATAGCCATTGTATCAGTGTAAAGATTCTTCAGAGATCAGACCATAGTGCAATAGTATTCAATATGGGATCATAGGTGCAATCATTATGATTGTATACCTATATATCTTGCCAGATTGATCAGAGGCATCCTCATGCTTGATAGGGGACAACATGGTTTTATGTGTGGCTGGGTAGATACATTGGAGCATCCCGCAGATTCACTTGGGGTAGCTATATTTTAGCTCATATATATAGAGAGCTTCATGAGATTGTCTATTAGTATTCCTGCAGCATGACTTTAGGGATTTTAGTTTTACAGATCTGGGCCTGGGAGCATATCCCTGTGACACATCTAATTTTTTATAGGAAGTGAACAAATCAACAACCTTATGTATATATGTACTATGGATTGATTCAACAACCCCATCTGGGTAAGGTAGAGTACTGGAACTGATTATTTGATGATAGTACTATTGTGATCTGGAAACCATACCTTGATTGTGAGGAGTGGGCTACAGATATGAAACATATGCCATATTTATTTTAGAGAAGGTACTTGATTGGGTGGACCAGATACATTGTAGAGCAGTTTATTGTTACACATGTTCTAAGGCAGTATGATCAAGTACATGGAAGATGTTAGGATATGGTAGTATATGCTCAGATCTGATGAGGATCCACTTTGGGGAGCCTGACTAGTATATGAGAACGCTCAGAAGGATATCAATCAGATGGTTGCAGTTGGGTGGGACATTCTTCCATAGGTGAAAGATGCAGGTTGTTCTGATGGGTACCTCACACATATGTTATAGTATCCATTCCCTATATTCATAGCTCTTGATGAGGCCATTCTATGCATAAAGGATCCCTTAGATTATGATCTCATAGATGATAGATGAGTCAGAGGTAGAGGCAAATCCCAGATAGACCGGACAGGTGGGGGGAGAGATGGAGGGAGAGATGAAGGGAGAGATGGTAGGAACCCACCTCTGGATGATGGAGGTGATGGTGGGGATGACAAGGGTGAAGGTATAGTGGGTGCCAATGGCAGTGGAGAGGGCAGATAGACTTATTTTAGGTTCATGCTACCATAGAGAGATCATGGTCCATTGCTTACTAAAGAGAAGAAGAGACCCCAGGACAGGTACCCCATGGACAGGATCTACCTAGAGATACAAGAAGAGGTTCTGGCAGGGATGGTGACAGTTTATCTTAGTGCCAGCGAGAGCGTGAGGAGCTCAGGGATAGGGTTACACTTTAGAGGCTTTACTGGTAGACATAGATAATCAGCTTGAGTGCTTGAGAGGAGATTGAGATATACAGGCCCGTATAGTGACACATTAGGGTTAGAGAGATGTGTATTAATTTGGTCTATATTATGCTATAGTTCCAAAGGGAGAAAGAGCTCCTTCTTATTCTTAGGTAGCAAAAAATTCTGAGGGAGTGATACCTCCACCAGTTTATTCTGCACCACCTCCTCCTCCTCTAGACCAGGGAGAGGGTGGCAGTTAGACCTGATTTTGTACTTACGATATTTTGAGACATTTTGTATATATTGATCCTATTGTGATCATTCATTGTACTGCATCCCTTCGATACTTGATATCTGATTCACACTGATATTCTGATACTCTTTTGTACATTTTTGATCTATTCCATCATTTGATATATCTGAGATAGTTGTTCTTGATCTTGATATGTTCATGGGTTCTCTTTGCTTTGATAAATGTTTAGATTGATGCACATGTGATTATGTTCTTGGTCTCTTGATGAGTTAGATTAGATTCATGTGATGACATCATTTATTCTCTTTGATTTATTACTGATATATAAATGTGTTTCAATGATGGTAAGTGAATATGCAAATGTATGTTTTTGTGATTTTCTTTATGCAAATATATGTATGGATTCACTTAGGATGTAAAAGTAAATGCAATTCTTGAATGCTTTGTTTTTTGTATTTTTATCTTTCTCATTTATGAATCCATAATGTATGTCATGGATATGCAATGACATTGTGATATCAATAATATAGGTTATGTAATTAACTTGGATTTTGGATGAACCATGAATTTATTTTGAGCTCAAGTCTTTATGTTGTTTTTCAAAAATGAATCATGCAATCTCTAAATGCATCTACATGCAAACTCTTTTGACTGTCACTGGTTTGTATACATTGTAGCATTTTTATCATCATTGGGCATTTTTGTAACAAACATCACCTGATAGACAACTGTCACTAATACCCACTGATATCATGAGAGTATAAATACTATGTGTATTGGATGCAATGTCAAAAATAAACCTAAGCATCAAGGCATAGAGGCCAGGATGACAAGTCAGTTATCTCCTTTTGTTTTGAAGAATCAGGTTCTAGTCAAGTGTAATGTAAGATATGTTTCCCGCAATGACTTTCAGTATTCATATCCTTGGGTACATAATGTGTCATACACCTTACTGAGAATCTGATTTAGAAACAGACAAAGAAATCGGTTCAACCTCACCGTATTTTACACATAACTAGGATTGAGATATATGCGACTATCCACTCATGTTGGCAGCTCTTACCATAAACATCCAAGTTAGGTGAAAGTTTATAGGATCATTGAAACAATCACCATACATAGAAAACCAAGAAAATGTTATGCCCCCTATCCTTGCGAATCTTTGTCTTTGAATAGATGTCATGGAGTAACTAGGAAGACATAACAATCACCAATTGATAATCAATCAAATAAAATTTATAACTTCTTACATGCCCCTAGTTTGAAATATCACGGGAACATAAAAGAGTCATAATCAAGCCAAGATTAGTCTGTGTTTAAGTAGTATTTAGAAATACCGTGGATTCATTTTTCAAGTGCAATAGAGTATCATTAATTAGAATTTGGAATCAATCAATATGTTTTTCATGTCTAACTATATGAGATTAACTTTGTCAGCAATCACAATCCAATGTAGTGTTTAGGAACACGGGTTGATTAAAGTGTTGAGAAACACTAGTTCCATTAAAGTGTTTGAGAAACACTAGTATGTTTAAAGTGTTGAAAAACACTAGTACATTTAAAGTGTTTGATTAAAGTGTTGAAAAACACTAGTATGATGTCTGTTACAGGTAGGTGGTGTTGAAGAAACACCCTTGTTTGTGATAGTGACGTTTTGATGCAAGTATTGAGAAATACTATTTTGAGAGGAAACCATCCTAGATAAGAACCTAGGACAACCTAGCAGACACAAACTAAACATGCTAGCAAAGATGCCCCCAGTGCAGAATGACTATTCCTAAGATGCAAATGTAGACAAATCCCAGGCAAGGATAGGAAATTTGTAAGGAATCAGAGTCAACCAATAGCACAGGTGCGATCGTGAAGGATTAGTATCATCAATGCATTGATAGATGGAGTACAGAGTATGAGTGATGCCTGTTTGCCAGGTTCTCACCAGTCAGCAAAGCTTTTTATTTTTTCTACCAAGACGCCTGTTTGCTAGGTTTTCATCAAGGCACTTTTCTCTTTTGCAATTTTTTTGTTCTTTTTTCTCTTTTTTATTATTTTTTTTTTAGTATCAAGGCGCCTATTTTCCAGGTTTCACCAAGGATACATTTTTTTAGGACTTTTTACACTATTTTTGGATTTCTTCAGGATCAATTTTCTATTTTTTTTGGTATTTTTTGAGAAATTTTCACTGCACAGGTTCTATCATCCAAATTTCAAGCATAAAAGTGCTTCAAATGTAGAGTATTAATGGGACCAGGAAGAACATCTCCCTTAGGTGTAGCTAACTGATATGCTCCATTCCCAAAATTTGTAGTAATGACATAAGGTCCCAGCTAGTTGGGTTCAAACTTTCCTTTTTGTTCTTTATTCGGCTAGTTTTGAGGATTCTATTTTAGAACAAGATCCCCAACTTGAAATTGTCATGGTTTAACCTTTTTATTGTACCCTTTTGACATTCATTTTTGGTACACTTTGAGATGATTGAATTCTTGTTTTCTGCAATCATTAAGGAGTTCTAGTGCATTAACCCTATCAATGCGGTATTGTTCACCTGTAAAAAGACCTTGGAGAGATACCCACAAAGATGAAATTTCTACTTCAATAGGAAACACTGCTTCTACGCCATAGAATAGATCAAATGGCGCGGATCCAATTGGTGTTCTAATACTTGTTCTGTATGCCCATGGTGCCATATTTAGTTGAAAATGCCAGTCTTTACCGAACTTACTCACAGTTCTATGTAATATTTTAAGAATATTCTTGTTTGATGCCTCAACTTGTCCATTACCTTGAGGATAGTAGATTGAAGAATAATGCCGAGTGATATGAAAATGTGTGCAAAGGTCTTCAATGTCTTGGTTTTTAAAATGACCCCCATTGTCTATTACAATAGAAGAGGGTATCCCATACCTACAAATAATGTAGTTCAAGATGAAAATAGCCACATGTTTGCCAGTGGCTTTGATCAGCGACATGACCTAAACCCACTTAGTGAAATAATCAATGGCTGTAATGATGTACTTGTGTCCACTTGATGAATTACGATAAATTTGTCCAACCAAATCAAAGGCCCATTGCTGAAATGGCCAATGTGTTATAAATGGTATGAGTTCTATAGTAGGAGCATGGATGAGATTTCCATGTGTTTGACATTTGTGACATGTTTTTGAAAATAGAACATATTTTTCCATTGTGGGCCAGTAGTAACCAACTCTTAGTAGTTTTTTAGCTAAAGAAAAGAAATTTGAGTGTGATCCACATACACCTTCGTGAACCTCTTTTAATGCGTGATCTAACTCTTCTTGTTATAAACACCTAAGAAGCGTGTCTTCAAGACCTCGTCTATATAAGTTATTAGTAATGAGGACATAACTTGATGTTGTCCTAATTAAGGCTCATTTTTCATTCCTTGATAGGCCATTGCGTATAGTTTGGTCAGTAAGATAGGTAATGATTTTGGCATATCAGGATTGGTCCTGGGCGTTTAAAGCACAAATTACTTGAGATTCAGGTGTATCAAAAGCTGGATAGGATAATTCTTCCACCAAGAAGTCATAGAAGAATTGATGTTCTTCCAAACGGATGCCAATGTAGCCATAGCATCTGTAACTTTATTTTCTATTCTTGGTATTTGCTGGAATCTGATGAAGACAAAGTACTTTTTCAAGTCTTCAACTAGTTTTTTGTACAACATTAATTTCTCATCTTTAGCTTGATAATCTCCATTTACTTATTTAATAATGAGTTGAGAGTCACCATACACATGTAACTCTATGATCTTCCATTCCATAGCCAGCTTAAGACCATTCACTAATGCTTCATATTCAAACTTGTTCTTTGTGCATGGAAACATTGGTTTGTATGCTTTGGGTATCTTGAAGCCTTGAGGAGTGCTAAATAGTACTCCTACTCCAGATCCTTGTTACGTGAAAGATCCATCAAAATACATATTCCATAGATGTTCAGTTAAATGCATGATTATTTCATCAGGAAATTCAATTATCAAAGGTGCATCATCTTGCAAGGGTGAATCAGCTAATTGATCCATGAGGACTTATCCTTTAATATCCCTTTTGTCTACATACCCAATATCAAATTTGCTTAAAATTAGTACCCACTTTGCTAGCCTTCCTATTAATGCTATTTTTTTTAAGATATATTTGAGAGGATCTATCTTTGCAATAAGCTTTATTGTATACGACAACATATAGTGTCTCAATTTCTATGATGCAAAGACAACTACTAAGCAAGCTTTTTCAATTATACTATAATTGAGTTCATAAGACACCAAAGTCCTGTTGATATAGTAGATTTCTCTTTCTATTTTATTTTCATCTTCTTGTTCCAGGAATACTCCCAGCGATGTAGCCGTAGCTGAGATATATAGGGGTAATGGATTTCCATGAATAGGTGCCATGAGAATGGGAGGAGTAGCCAAGTAATCCTTTAATTCTTTGAAGTTTTTTTCACAATGTTCATCCCATTTGAAGGTAACACCTTTATGCAACAATTTAGTAAAAGGTTGTGCTCTGTCTGCTAGTTGTGACATAAATCTCTGGATGGACTGTAGTCTTCCTTGGAGCGTCCTCATTTGACTAATATTGTGTGGAGATGAAATTTATAGTATAGCTTTTACTTTTTCAAGGTCTACCTCAATTCCTTTTGCTGATATAATAAACCCTAGGATCTTCCCTGATTGGACTCCAAAGGCACATTTCTTTGGATTAAGCTTGAGTTGAAATTGTTCCATGCGATCTAGTATCTTTCTTAGGTCTTCAATATGAGTAGTCTTTTTTTTACTTGGCTAAGGTATCGTCCATGTAGTCCTCCATGTTTTTATGTATCATATTGTGGAAGATGGTTGTCATAGCTCTTTGGTATGTAGTGCTAACATTATTTAATCCAAATGGTATGACGTTCCAACAAAATGTTCCCCATGCACATGTGAATCCTATCATCTCTTGGTCCTCAGGTGCAATCTTAATCTGGTTATATCTTGAGAATCCATCCATGAGTGAGTACATCTGATAACCTGTTGTTAGATCTATAATCATATGAATGTTTGGCAGTGGAAAATCATCTTTAAGACATGCTTTGTTTAAGTCTCTAAAGTCTCTGCAAATCCTCATAGATTTATCTATTTTAGATACTGATACCACATTAGAAATCCATCCTACATAAGCGATGACTCTTATGAATCCAAATTTCAATAATTTTTATAGCTCTGCTTTCACTAGTAATGCAACATGAGGATGAATCTTTCTTAATTTTTGTTTCACGGGTATGATCCTAGGAGCTATAGATAAATGATGCATTATTAATTCAGGATCAAGTCCAGCCATATTAGTGTAAGACCATGCAAAGTTGATATTTTTCTCTTTCAGGAACTCAGTGAATTGTATCTTTTCCTTTTTTGATAAGGAATGTGCTAAGTGAATAAATTGAGGAGCTTCTTCTGTTCCCAAGTCAACTGGTTGTGTTAGTTCTATCAAAACTGAAGATATTTCTTGAAAGTGCTTAGGGAGGATATCAAGAATCTCATCTTTTGGTGCCTTTGAGAGGTTTTCACCATGAGATACGTCTTTTATTTTTACTTTTTTAGAATCTGATACTGCCACAACAAGGTTTTCATCATCTGTTCTTTTCTTCTTTTTAATTTTCAATTTCTAACTAAGAAAATTGATATCTTCCTTTGTCATGTTCATGCTCCTTGCATTTATGGAAGAAGGATAAGGTTCACAAGCATTTAGATAACATGCCAAAGTATAATCATTAGGAAAGTTCATGATAGGAGTAGGGTATGAATTAGTCCAATAAATTAATTCAAGGTTTATCAAGGATAATGATTTAGAGTTTGGTAAGGATAGCATCACGTCAACATCAAAATGATTAACTGACAAGACATGTTCTGTTAAGTAATCTTCTATAGTGTTTAGATCATCAAGAGTCAAATCGTCATTAATAGGGTCATTGTTAGTAATATGCAGACCTAACTCTAGAGACTCATCAATTGAACTTTCTTCTTCTTCTCTCATTAAATTGGAACTCATATCTTTTATCCTTTGAATGTCCTCTAGACCTAGTAAAACACCAGTATCTTCATAAAAAATCCTAGGTAGTGGTATCTCATCTGATTTTGGAACAACATAAGTATTAGGGGAAGTGTTAGAACTTTATCCTCTATCCAATAGAGATGAAAATTTGTGAATCACATCTATCTCAATGTCCATGGTAGCATCATATAGGTTTATCCCATTCATAATCATGTGAGTCTGTTATTTCATCATCAGATCTGTTTAGAAACTCAGCAATAGTTACCTGATGTACCCTATTATCCACTTGTAGATCAAAGTGAGGTAAATATAGGACATGCAAAATTGTAACCAACTTCCCCCAATTAGGATGCAAATCTTTTTGTTAAGGTATTGCTACAGGAGTTTATTCTATCAGTGGGACTTCTGGAGAGTTTTCTGTTGTTCCCTCTACTTCTTGGACAATAGCTTGTGGTAATAAAGGAACATGAGTCTCTTGTTGTGTTACAAAAGTAGGTACATATATTTCTCCTTGATATTTGGGATACTCTATACCAATATGTAATAATCTCTCATAGGTCCATGGTCTAATGTTGTCTCTTCTTCTTCATCATCACTTCCTTCATCAAAGATTGGACCATCTCTTTAAGTAGGGTTTTCAGAATTGTTATTGAAACCTAAACTTGTTTTGTCTTTGGTGTTTCTAAATTCCATGTGTATAGGTTCAACAAGTCCTTTTCCTTTATCTCCTAAAGGTCCCTTCCCTTTATATCCCATCTGTTTGAGAAGGTCATATCCTTTATCATACTTTTCTAGGGATATCCCCACATGTTTTACCTCATTTTATTTTGGTTCTACTTTGTAGAGCCAAGCCAAGACTACTTTATCCTCTTTTTCATTCTCTTGAGAAGTAGAGGCTCTAACCATACCAGTTGATTTATGAATGTCTTGTTCTTTGGATGCTGTAGGTGTGAAAGATGAGGAAGGTTTCCCATAGGATCCTGGAGACATAAGAAGTTCTATCAATGATGGTGTCATGTCTATCTTGTATTCTCTCATACTAGTTTATTCAAGTTTTAGTGTCTTTCCAAAGCTTCTCATCACCATGTCTTTAAACATTTCAGGTAAAGATTCTTTTGGGACTTCCTTGTTATGAGGAACCATACTATCTTCTTTGACATTGTTGCAAGTATAGCTTGTCTCTACAGGAATTGTTACTTCCACCCCATTATGTTGGAATTTGATGCATTTGTGGTAAGTAGATGGAACTGCTTGCATTTCATATATCCAAGGTCTCCCTAGTAAAATGTTATAGGCCAATGGTAGATCAAGAACTTTATAGATCACATTTCATTCAATTGGTCCTATTCTGATTGGTAGAACAATGAGTCCTTTGGAGGATCTTTCTTCTTCATCATAAGATTTGATAGTTATCTTACTCCTTGAGTTAATGGTTTGTTCTGAAAGTCATAACTTCTTTATTAGATTGAGAGTGTATATGTTCAACCCTATGCCTCCGTCTATCAATACGCGTCTGACATGAGATTTGTGAATCAAGACTTCAATGTGTAGGGGTTGGTTATGTGGACGAGTCAATGATTTGTCATCTTATTCTAAAAATGATAGGTAATGTAGAGCTGAGATATGATTAACCATTGCCTAGAACTTTTCTACATCAATGTCTTTTGGCACATTTGCAGAACGTAGGACTTGTTCAATAAATTCCCTATGCACTGAAGACATCTTTAGTAGCTCAAAGATAGAAATCTGAGCTGAGGTTCTTTGTAGTTGATCTACCAAGTTATAGTTTGCAGATGGGATTGTAACTATTTGTCTTTCTATTGTTGGTTTGGGAATTGTGACAACAGGTAGTTTGGAAGATGTCGCTTGTTTGGATGAGGATTGTGCTCCTTTTATTGTAACTTGTGCTTGGCTTCGAGTCATCATGTTTTATTGTATTGACGTGTCTTTGGCACCTTTAATAATGATCACATTGATTGATTCACTTTTAATGTCCAACATGTTGATCACATTGTTGTTATTGGAGTAGGTGTAATTTAATTACTTCATTTCCTTTTCCTTTAGAAGCTTCCCCTTTTTCGTAGTTAGGGAATAGTTTTCTAAATGTCGTATGATCTTCGTTAGTGGTATGTCCTTCCACTTTGATTTTACCTCCTTCAATAAGGTCTTGTATAACGTGTTTAAGTTTAACATAGTTATTAGTATTATGTCCCTTGTTTTTATGAAATACACAATAAGAATTGTCATCCCACCATCTTGGTTTGAATTTTGGTTCCCAAGGTTTTTAATTGAGAATTGTGAGGACTTTATTATCCAAGAGTGTCTTTAAAACTATCTCAAGAGGTTCTCCCAATGTAGTAAATGTTCTTTGAGGTCTAGTCCATGGATTTCTCTTTTTATTCTCATTGTTTGCTCTTGGTATTATAGTTGTTACCTTAGCCTCTTTTTTCTCTTGTAAGTTGTTTGTTAGATTGAACACCACTTAGATGCGTCTACCAATCCATCATTAACAATGTTCTTGTTTTTTTTCCACCATTTAGGCTTGTTGTTGTAGTTGGTAGATTTGTTATCACTTTGGAGTGTGATTTCTCCTTTCTTAACCATGACATCTTTAGCATGGCTGGAATTCTTGATCATCCTATCAAAGCTTGGTGAATTTTTCATTTGCAATGCATGGTTCATTTTGGGTACCAAGTTGTTAATAAATATTTTCATCTTTTCTAATTCAGATATTGCTCTTGAGTACCTAGCAAAGATTTTCCTCCACCTTTGTAAAAAGTATGTAAAGGACTCACCGATCCTTTGCTTTGTGTTACATAGGTCCATCATGGTTAAGTAATGTTGTATATTGTACGATTAATGTAGGAAAAACCATTGAATTAACTCCTCAAAAGACTTCACACTTGGTGTGAGTCTAGAGAACCACTCCATAGCATTTCCACCTAAACTTCCCAGAATAGTCTCATTAGGTATGTAGGTTCATGCATGTACTCAATAATTAGAGCACAAAATTCTCTCACATGGTCATGTGGATCAATTTCTCCCATGTACTTGTCATATTTGGGTCTTGCCATGTTGGGAGGAAATAGAACCATGTTGATACTCTTGTCAAAAGGAAATGGACATATGTGGTCCAAAGAGTATTTTTTTGTTGGTTTGACCTTTTCTTGCTTGAGTGTTGCAATTTTGGCTTGCATTAAGGTCAATTTTTTGGTGAGAATAGAAATAGGTGTTGGTACCTCTTTCTCTTTTAGTCTTTCAACATCATAATCTTTAGGGAGTTTGACTCCAAGAGATGCTAGATGTAGGAAGTACTTCTCCTTGTCTTCACCAATGATTCTTTCCAATGTCCTTTGGAATTTTCTATTTTGTCTGAGTTTGTTGTACTCTTCCTCGAGTACATCTCCATCACTATTCAAGTCAAACAAAGGATGGGTGATATTTTTTTCTTCTTCACTACTGCTATCTTGATATTTTGGTTTTGTCCATTTTTTTATTCCTCAAAATATCTACTCCATTCTTGATGAGGAGTGCCCATTGCGGGTGAGTCTTGATTGAATAGGGGATTACAAGATGTCTCTCCTTGATGATATTGTAGTAATATAGGAGGTAATCCTGATTCACCAGCAAGATACTTATTGCATTTTTTGTTAACCATGAAAGATCGATCTCAACTTTGTCAAAGTTTTCCAATAGTGTCAAGTAGAATCTAAAATTGTCCAAGTAGAAGTTTGTTTGTGTTTGGTGGATGTGAATGAATTCAGAATTAGAGGGTTAGAATGCCCTGATAGTGAGCTGAGAATCAAGAGTTTTTGATAAATGAGAAGACCACATGATTTGAGACCAATTATGAGAGTCCAAGAGGACATGTAAGGTAGACTCCTAAGAAAGTTGTAAAACAACAATAGGTGGACCAATAAGAGCAATAGGACCAGACTGAAGAGCCAAAAGGTTATCAAAAAGTGCTAAATTTCTCTGAGAAAGACTTGTGTAAGGGCCCACTGTCCTAGATGCGACTCCCTAAATCTGATGCTTGATTTTCCAGATGCGAGCTTGTGTTTTACCAGATGCGAGCTTTGATGCCTTGGATGCAAGAAAGTGTCCTATATGGGAGCCAAGAATGTCCAGAAGTGATGTAATACCCTAGATGTGAGAAAATGCAACTAGATACAAGCTTAGAAATACCAAAAATGAGGTTTTGATGGTTTTGATATCTTTGTTAGTTTTGTCTTGAAATGCGTTAAATTTATCTAATACCAGGGGCTTTCTGAGACTTTCCAGTGATTTGTAAACAACATTTATGTCAGGGAATGAAAATTATTTCTTGTTTTTGGAGTTATCTTTTTAGTGAGTTTTTTGGACACATCAAGCAATGTTTTTTTGTTAAGGGTGATCAATTACCTTCCCTATTCCCTAGTTTCTAAGCATAGACTGAAAATATTTTCTCGTAGACTCAGGTACACACTCGCATGATAATCAAAATATGACCATCACCAAGCACGCAATGGCTCCAGTCATGATGCCATATTAGCCGACTCCAAACAAAAATGAGGGCACAAAATGACAAGTATCTTGGGGCAATTACTATTTTCCTTGCACAAAGATTATCACCCTTTCGGAGATAAATTGGGTTTGGTTGACTACATGTATTTATCATGTTGGGGCATCCGTTCGCAATCGTCTCCCATAGAATTTCACAAGGAAAAATTTAGGCGTATAGCCCTATGAGTACTCAAATGTGTGTAGTCTCGCAAGCAAGATTCAAGCAGCTCCACTCTACACACTCAAGCATGTTCAAGGAATGATGTTGAAATTATAGGAACAAAATCAATTACATCTTCCGAGGCTTTGGCCTACAAGGAAGCATATTGATTATAGTGAGTTGGAAGGGTTGGCATAAACCCTTCCTCACTTGGGTCATCCCAGGATATTTTTTCCTCAACCGATAGGCCCTCTAATGTTTTGAAAGCAATGAAAAGGATTGGCGAGCTTAGGAGTCTAGATTTCTAATTCTTCAAAAGAAGAAGAGCATACTCTCCTATTCCATGTCATTTTCTCCCACAAACACACCAAACATGTTCATTTCCTCAAACTACTTCTCTCAAAACTCAATCTCCCATGATGAGTCTTTGATTCCTCCACTTGGAAAGAAGAGAAAATCCTCTAGTGAGACTAAGTAGTAAGCTTAAGTTCAACTTTAAGTTCCTATTTTAAGAAATCACAAAGCATTTGAAAAGAAAATTTGTGTTGTTCAATTTTCCCAAATTAGGTGATTTTCTTGTTCATTTAATTTTCCCAAAATTTAGACAATGAATTTTCTTTGTTCAATTTTTCCTCAAGATTTAGTTCTTTGATTGTTCAATTACTAGCCCAAAAATATTTATACAATCTGAGTTTGCCTTGTTCAATTTTTCCCCAAATTCCTATCAAATCTTAAATTGACTTTTGAGTTTCTGATTTTCCTTAAAGGAAAAGAGCATAATCCTCTAGTGAATTTAGTAAGTGATTGAAAAATGTAATTAGTTTTAAAGCTTTGAAAAAATGAAATCAAATTGAACAATCCTACAACCTACAAACCACAAGTTAGAAGTTAATTTCCTCCTTTTTTGAGAAAAAAGGCTTTGACAACAACCTGTAATTAATAGTTAGGTTGTTTAAAGGATAGAAAAAAACAAGGTCACAAGATTAGTGGTTAGAAATTTCAATTTGCAAATCAAATAACTAGATGTGATTGTCTTTCCTAAATGCGAGCCTAGATATCCTATATGCGAGGCCCTTTCCCGAATGTGATGCTTTTCACAAAAGGAGATACCAAATCTTACCAGATACGATCATTTACCAAATACGATATAGAAATCACCAAATGCAAGTTTAGAAACCCGGGATGCGATCTGATTTCCCGTATGCGAGGCCCTTTCCCAAATGTCAGCCTTGAACAAATAAAGGCGACTCTGAACCTGGAAACAGAGAACCAAAATTAGACAAAAATGATAAGAAAATGAGGTAAAATCCAAAGATCTACCCCACGGTGGGCGCCAAAAATGTGTGTATTTTGTGGATCTGTTAGCTACAAAACAACACTTCAATGTGTCATTGCATGAGTGAAATAACATAAAATATCAAAGGAAAACCACATATATATCACCAAAATTGACATATTGATCCCTATTTAAGAAGAGTATGAAATATGCTATAACTTCCCTCAGATTATGCATAAATCAGTGACAACATCATGCTTAGAATGAAAGATTTAATCTAAATGCAAGCTAAAATACTCAATCAAAGTTCATTTTAGAGCTCCAATTGAAATATTATAACAATGCTAAATGTTAGAGCTAAAATGCAATAAGAAATCTCTAAGAATATGAGCAACATAAGTTAGCAAATGAATTCTAAGATTAGGGGCCCATTGAGCTCAAAATTCATTCCATTTATAGAAGAATTTGAGGAATGAGAGGTTAGGATTGAAAGTTGAAGAGCGGTGGAGATCGAATCTTTGGTGATCCATGTGAGGTGATCCAAGTGATTTAGCTCTCATTGGCTAGGGAATTGACTTTCCCTTTTGCAAGTGAGGAGTTGTAATTAGGATTTATTTAATTCCTTTTAATTAATTACTTTAGCCATGTATTTGATTTTTTTTTATTTAATTGCTTTGATTTGATTTAATTGGCTAAGGAAATTAATGTAATTTAGTGATTAGATCACTCACGAGATTAAATTTGATTTAAATGAATTATGCCAATTAATTGAAGGATTGTCTTGACATAATTAGGGGTATGATCACACTTAGGGAAAATAGGGTCTATGGTCATAGTAGACCAAATTAGGGTGGTTACAGCTGTAGCACCAGAGTCTATCATGCAATTATTGACTAGCAAATGATTTACCATTAAGGTAACATAGAAAGGGTCTACTGACAGTGGTTCCTGAGTAATCATATTACCAATGCATATGTTAGAAAATTCTTTAATTTTTTCTAATCCTTTTACTTGTTTTTCCTTTTCCTTTATAGATGCAATCTCTCTTTTATCACTCTTCATATTCAAGGGTACCTCTTCTTTTTTTGACTTAGGAATATCATCTATCCCTCTCACAAGTGCAAGTGCAGCTTCCTTATGCTCTTTTATTTCTAGAATCTCCATGAGTGGGACTGAAACTTTCATCTGAGTGAGAGCATGTTTCATGTTAAACATAGGCAATTATTAAGATGAATCATCTATCTTTTTACCTTTTATGGATTTTCCAATAGCCACTTGTTCTTCTTTTGTTTCTTCTTTCTCCTTCTGATAAGAGGAAGATTCAACTTGTTTTACAAATTTATTTCCTTTTCTACCCTTGTGATTAGATTCTGCAACATTTTGTGGAGTGTCTTCTTTAATAAAAATAGAGGCAAGCTTACTTTGAGCAGGCTCAACTATTCTATTTATTATATTGTATGCACCCTTAGCTTGATTTATTGCTGCAATAGTTAGGGATATTTTCTCTTCATCACTTGGTAATCTAAAATGAGGGTGCTCTTATTTATCACCCACTTCATTGATGGTGCTTTGAGATATAATATCAGTCTTATCAATAGAATCATAGGACAATTTTGGGCTGGTATTTTAATTACTTGCTCCTTTTTCTTCTTACATCTTCAATATGTTCACCTTTGTCAGGAGACCAAGGGTAGGGCTTCCTTATAGTGAACATGTTCATAGCAAGACTCTCTTGTTCAGGACTTGATTGTTCATCTCTGTCACCAATTTGATCAGCTAGGGCTTGGGATACCACACACTAGTATGATGAGGGAGGCATGTTGCAAGCTCTACACGAGGGAGTATTCTCTACATAAATTTTACTATTCCTTTTTACGGGGTCAGGAGTTTCTCTATAATTTTGGTTTTCTTGATCCTTAGGGACTAGTTTACCATCTTTCTATGGTGTACTCTTGAGATTAGGCTGTTTATCATATCTTTGATACTAGTATTTATTTTCATGATAGCCTTTATCATTTTTATCCATTTTAGCAGTAAGATCTTTTATTGCAGTCATCAATTTATCAACCCTACCATCCTCCTTAGAAGGTTTTTTTTCTTGTCCCTTTTCTCTCCAAAGATTTCCATCTTCTCTCTTTCCCATTTTCCCTAAGGCTTGCCTATTACTCTCAATATCTATTGTTGTTTTATGGGCTTCCTTCATAGTTCTTGGGTTCTTATCTCTAAGAAGATAAAACATTTTACCATCAGCAACATTAAATTAAGTGGCCAAACATGCTTCCCCATCTAGCCTTAAAACTTGGAAGAGTTTGTTCATAGCCTTTTGGAACCTACTGCTAAAATCTGACATGCTCTCATTTGGAAATTTCTTGATATTATTAAATTCATTTAAGATATAACCTGAGTTTACATGTTCTCTATATTGTTCCCTAAAAGCTTTAACAAAGTCTTCCCAAGATGCAATACTATTATTAATCAAATTTCTAAACCAATCCCTTGCATCTTCAGTTAAAGACTGAACAAAAAGCTTCATGATAACGTCTTCATGTTCTATTTCAAAATCAGTTATCATATCAGTAAAATATTTTAAATGTTCCTTACAGGTTACAACATTATTTCCTGTGAACTCATGGATTTTTTCTCTTACCTGATTAGGAATCATATTGGGATGACTAAGGATGCCATCAAAGAAAATATCTCTATATCTGTCCAGATAAACAGGTGTCCTTTTGAAGTTCCCCAAAGCATTGTTTCCACTTGGTCTAGTTGCACCTCCTTGATTTTGGGTGTGCTAAGAACCTCCTTGCTTCTGACTAGATCTTTGAGTATTTGGACCAGTAGATTGAACCCTAGGACCCGCACCACCTAGATTTTGTTGTTGTGTCCCATTATTGACAGGCATAGAACTACTTGCAGTAGTATTAGTGTTAGAATGTAAGTAAGTGATCCTCATTTTCATGTCTACAACAGCAACCTCTAGTTCTATCTTTTCTAACTGCTTGGCAAAATATTCCTTGTTTTTTTCTGGCTTGCTCAAGTTGTAGGTCAACTTGAGACGTTCCTGTAGGGATAGTCTTACTTATCTTAGGCTCATTGATAGTTATACTAATATCCTTTTTCTTACCTTTATTAGGGACATATTTACTACTTGTTTTGAACTTTGTATTATGCTCAATCTCATGAGGATGCAGTTGTCTTATGATGGGTCCTTCTTCTATGAACTCATCTCTACTAGAGTTTTCTTTCTTATTTGTATCTTGTTTCCTCAAGGATTCAAATGCACCAAAAAAATCCTTGTCTAGACCTTTACCCTTTTCATTCAGGATCTTAGCCTTTAGCTCATTCCTTCTTGTATCTGCCAAGAGTTCTTCTCTCTCGGTTAACAAGTCATAGAGCTCTTCTTGAAACCTCTTTCTAGCTTGAGAAGTCTCTGACTCTTTCTCTTGTTTTCTCCTTCTCAAAGCTAAGACCTCCTCTCTTAATATATCCGAATCATAGGATGTTGTTTTAGTAACAGATGTTTCCCCTGGTTGTTCTAGAGTATCTTCTGTAGGGAATCATCCTACATTTGTCATTTATTCTAACTTTCTTTCTTCTTCCTGTATATGTTCCCATTCATCAACATATTCACCAAGCTCTTCTCTCAAGTCATTACTATTGGTGCTTGCAATTCCTGATAAAGTCTTTTTATTTTTATGCACAGTCGCCTTGAATACTGTCTCAAATTTATGTAATGAATCTCCCACCTCTACAAACTCAAAGGTAGTTAGTTTTCCAATCAAAATCTCTCTATTAAAATTCATTGTCAAAGGTATGATCTCTTCTATAGCTTGCACTTTAGTGTTGTAAATAGGTGTCAAAGATCTAATAATTTTTGCAATCACTTCTTCCTCAATGTAAGTGCCTCCAGATTTCCTGATTCCAATAACAACTTTAGTATCTCTCTATGCATATGCTCTAATATTCTCATCATCTCTTATTTTCAATGTTTCCATCTTTGTCTTCCAGTTTTGAAACTTCCCCTACTTTGTAAACTTGTCTCCTTCATACAGTGCTTCCAATCTAGTCCAAATTTCATGTGAAAAATCTAAATCTTTTACCTCTTTGAATTCAACTTTAGAAAGATAACTAATGAATGCTTCTCTTGCAACCATGTTGTATGAGAATATCTTATTTTCTTCATCAGTAGAATTATCTAGTTCATCCTCAGCCTTCATCTATACATTATTCTTCATTGTCATCCAGTAGTCAATTCCCAAGCATAGAAAATGTGTTCTCATCTTGTTATTCCAATTCTAAAAGTTTTCATGATCAAACTTCAGACTATCCTTCCTATCGAATGTCATCTTCATGATCAAATCAAGTTGTTAAAGTTTCTCTCTAAGGACTAGTAGCTTTGATACCTATTGTTAGGAATAACAGTCCACCAACACAACTAAGAGTGGGGGGTGAATCAGTTGTGAGATATATTATTAAACATTAAGCTTTATAAACAAAACTTTAATCCAAATGATAACACAGTAAATGCCAACACAATAACACAATCATTTTTTGTCAAGGAAACCCTGTTAAAGATAAAACCCCAGTGGGAATTAGCACCCACAAATAATGTATTGAGAGTATAGTATCCCTGTTAAAAGATTTAGCCCTGTTAGGAGCTTATTGATGTATTACACTACACAGTCCATGTTAAAGGATAGACCCTATTAGGAGTCAAGAGTAACAATGTCCTCACTGCCCTAGCACACTACCTAAAGAAGGTTAAATCCAAACTCAGGACTTACAGTCTAAAAGACAAGTGTATATAGGAAATACATAATCTAGTGAACTGTCTGATATCAAATATCTTTTCTTGGTTAGTTCCAATGAAGTACAATAATCACATCCTCTACTCTACATCTAGAAGATAAACAATCTCGCAACTTGCACACTTCACTATCTCTATCTCAATCACATTCTCTCTTTTCTTTTCAAAAAGATCTCTCATATTTACCCTATTACAATAATTAATTAGGTCAGCCAATTAGGCTTTCCCAATATAAAAATAATTACTTAATCTCTTGCTAAGATACACATAGTACCTATAACAAGTAAACATCAATTACAATTCATCAAATATAATCCAAGATCCGTAATCCATGCTCACAATCCATAATACATGATATATCTTTGAAGTTGGACACAAATAGGTTTTCTCTAGAACACACGCCACAACTGACATCACCAAGAGTTCTATGACTTGAGAAACATAAGAAACATTCCTTATCATGTCTTCTGCCATCCCTGAAGCTTGCATAACCTAAATCCACATCACTCGTAAGTTATACTCAAAACATAGAGACTAACTCTGTCAAAAATCACTGTCACTGTCCAGTATCCAGTCTTCATTAAAACATTTGTAACTCATCTAATAGACAATATTAAGTCATGAAACATTAGAAATAAGACCACCATACATCCTTGTACACATCATCATCTATTCTCATTTTTAATCAATTTTATAGTGTGTGCTAAAATGTTGACACACTTCTATGAATCATTCCATCCAAGGTTGCTCAAGAATAAGGCCTCAAATATTGATCCATAGCTCTCTAGTCATGGAGTGCAAAGGTGTGAAATAGAAGCCCTCAGATTGACCTAGTTAGTGCCTATGCAAGTACACCATGAAACAAGAGATTCAAATGCATGCAAATGAGATCTACTCTATATGATTGCAATGCATAAAAGAAAATTAATCTATATGATAACAATGCATGGCTAATTTATGAAAGGAAATACAAATGCAAGATTAAGCTATGAAAATAAACATGAATCTAATCTATATGAGGATCCATGAATGCAAGAAAAATGAGACAAGAAGAGAGAAGTTGTAATATCCAAGCCCAAATGCTCAAATCCTCCTCCAAAATTGCTCTCCAAACCTGCAGCATAACAATACTATGAAAAAGATGATCTGAAAATGAGAAGGAAAGGTCTCCTTTTAAAGGCAAGTGAACGATTGAGATTAAGAGGCAAAAATCAAAGGCTATGA
>MU228523.1:167934-190017 GCA_018584345.1 Thuja plicata | reverse complement strand
TAGAGTTTAATGTTTTAGAGTTCAAAATGTTTTAATGTGTAATTCAATTTAGAATCAAGGTTAGGGTTCAATCTAGAGTTTAATGTTTAATTTTGTTTTCATATATATATATATATATATATATATACACACACACACATGCACGCATATACATATATGGTTCAATCTAGAGTTTAATGTTTTAGAGTTCAATCTAGAGTTTAATGCATATATATATATACATATATATACACATATATGCATATATACATGCATATATACATGTATATATACATATATATACACATATATGCAAATATACATGCATATATACACATATATACATGCATATATACATATATATACACATATATGCATATATACATATATACATGTATATATACATATATATACACATATATGCATATATACATGTATATATACACATATATACATGTATATATACATATATATACACATATATGCATATATACATGCATATATACACATATATATATGTATATATAAATGCATATATACATATATACATGTATATATACATATATATACACATATATGCATATATACATGCATATATATACATATATACATGCATATATACATATATACATGTATATATACATATATATACACATATATGCATATATACATGCATATATACACATATACATGCACATATACACATATATACATGCATATATATACACATATATATGCATATATACACATATACATGCATATATACACATATACATGTATATATACACACATATACATGCATATATACACATATTTACAAACAATATATATTAAAAAACATTAAAATGCATATATACAAACAATATATATTATAAAACAATAAAATATGGAAATTAGAAACGTGAAAAAGCTGAAATTGACGTTTGATAAAACGAAAGCCAGCCACTGTCACTTTCAACCTAGCCGAAACAGTCACAATGACTGTTTCGGCGGGTTTTATTCTGCCAAATCTAAACCTAGTTACTTTCGATCGAAAGTAACTAGGTACTTTCGATCGAAACTAACTTTCGATCGAAAGTTTTTAACTATTTCGATCGAAACTATGTAAAATGTTTTAGTGGGTCACGCTTTTCAGGGCAAATTCCTTCCTCCCGAAAAGTGTAACCCACTATTGTGGTATTACCCTGAGAATGTTAGAGTTTTTTACATGGGTGTTCTGATATTAATGTTTTGTCATTGATGTCAACATACTAATTGTTGTTTCAGACAACATGTTTAGTATATTCAGCGAAGAAGATTTCAATTATTCAGGTGATATGTTGAAGATATTGAGTTACAATTGTATTTTTACAAGATGTATATAGTTGATCTATAGAGGTTCACAAAAGTTTGGATGAAAATTTGAGTGAGGTATGATTGATTTGTTGGTTGTTGATGTAACAGTGTTCCTGTGTACAATGTATGAGTATTTAGCTTGGTATGTCTTAGATTTGATATTTTAGAGGTTGCAAAATTGGTGGTTACATGGTACCTTATGATTGTGTTCACATCTAGTGTTTTCCCTTATGAAAAGTATGATAAGCTATCTTTGTTGTGATAGATTTTGGTATTTTAGTGTTCTTTTTTATCACAGACGAAGAAGAGTTTGGATTTTGTTCTAGATGGTATTCATGTTTTTTGTTGGTATTCTCTGATCGCGTGATGATTGTGCTATTAGAATACATTGTTTGAGGTGATCGGATTTGTTGTTCTGGTAGTGTGTTAGAGTTTCTTCATTTAGGTCTTAGCTGACTTGATGGAGTAATGTGTTGCAATTCTTGATTTTGCTTTGGTAACACGTGCTATAGTGTTCATGGTTGAAGATTGGGGTCCTATCTAAGTCTTAGCTGAATTGATTTGGATTGCTTTAAAGATTGAGCATAATGTTTATATCTTTTATTATAATAGGTCTTAGCTGACCCAGTGGCTGATTATTCTTTGTTTTCAGTATAAATGAGAGTTCATTTTGTAATTGTGAAAAGAGAGCAATGTGAGAATGTAAGGAGAATTTTAGATGCTTGTATTCTGCATTTAAGGCAGATTTTTTACTTCATTGGAACTTTATTGGCATTGGAGATGCTATTTGTCAGTTCGGTTTTAATGGATTGTATGTCCACCCTATTGTAATTGAAGATACATTGGGGAACCTGACCGACTGAGGGCCAGATCTATGATTGTATTGTGAGCAGTAAGCTCTAGGCTGTGATCCTACAGATTGGGCTTTAACCATGTATTTTCTAGTGCATCATTTGTTCTCTATTTTTTCCTTATCTGGATAGTACTTTTACAAAAGTACATTCACCTTGTGGGTTTGACTCCCACCAGGGTTTTCCCTTAACTGGGTTTCCTCGAGAACAAATCTTGGTGTTATGTGTTATATGTTGTGGATCATGCATTAATGTTTATCTTTCAAATATAAGTGGCCAAATTAAAATTATAAGTATTAGGTGTGTACAAATGATTCACTCCCTCTCTCAATTGTGCTTGCCTTCTTTTGGGCCTAACATTTGGTATCAGAGCTGAGTCCTTTTGAAGAAGCTTGACCACTTGAAGGAGATCCATCATGGAAATTATAATAAAGGAGAGTCCAAAGTTTGATGGAAATAACTACCTGATTTGGAAGGATCAGATGACTACCTACCTGATATGCATTGGGAAAAAAGATGAATACTGACAGATCAATGAGAAACCTTATGATATTCCAAATGATATAAAAAATTCTACCGCAGATAAAAAGAATTAATTCAAGGAGAACATGTTAGAAAGGGAGATCTTGATAAAAGCCTTATCAGATTCATATATTCTCACATTTATGGATTAAGGACTACACATGAGGTATGGAAAAAATTAGAAACTATTTATGAAGGTGACACATATGTTAAGCAAGATAAGTTGTGGGGATTAAAATAAAAATATGAAGATATGAAGATGAGTGAAGGTGAAATTGCCTCAGTCTATTTGCATAGAGTAAATGATCTGGTTTGTGCAATCAGATATGATGGTGGCACCTTGATAGACAATGAAGTTGTAGACAAGATTCTGAGATACTTGCCCACATGTTACAGTGAGAAAGTTTCTGCTATTGAGGAATTTAGAACTATAAGAGACATTTCAAGAGAAAATTTGGTAGGTAGAATCTATGTGTATGAAATGACTACACTTGGTAAGGAACTTCCAAAGATTGAGACTCCATTTAAAGCCAATGTGACTAAGTATGACCAGTGAGAGCTCTAAAAAGATGAAATTCAAACACTATGCTAAAGATTGGGAAGAGATCATGGAGGAAGAAAGGAAGATTGATGAACTTGGAGCTTTTATTGTGAGAAGAATACCTAAGGGATCTAGTAAGTATGAAGGAAATTTACCTTTGAAATGCTTCAATTGTAACAAGATTGGTCATATTCCATCTATATGTCTAAAAAAAAACTCCAAGGATATTAGAGAAAAGTATAAGAAATCTCATCCTAAGAGTCATAAATGTTTTTATGTTGTTGAAGATGGTGTGACTGATGATAAGACTTTTTTTAGTGAGGACTAAATTGTGTTTATTGCTATTAAAGTGTTGGAGATTTACTTCTGGAAGATAGTTGATTGTATGTTTGTCACTGATGAAAACATATAATATACAACAGTGTTATGTATGTACTTATTAGAATGATGGTATCAAGCCTTGCATGGTTATATTCATGTTGTAGACATGCTATTTATGTTTTGTTCATACACATAGACTCAGATATGGAGTTTCAGTTGTGTTGTGTAATTCTGTTATGCGACAGTTATTGTTTCTGGAGTTTGTCTATACAGAGCTGACATATTGCATTAGTTATTGAGTTGTGCCTATCTTTGGGATATGTGTGTGTATATTAAAGTTAAGTTATGAGTTGATGATAGTTATCTAAAGGTGCCAAACATGTTTCAACAAGATTGCAAAGTTAGAGTTAATTTGGTGAGGCTGACTTAGTGAAGCGTTGTGTCTATTTAGTTTATATTATGCGGTTATAATTATGCTTGTGTGATTAGTAAAGCCAACAAGGATATTATGAAGAGTTGTCTAACAGGTCCCATGATCTTATACTTTGAGGAAGATACTTATATCAAGTCATTTATGGAATGCTAAGTGTGAATGATAAGAAAAGAGACAGAAAATGTACTGAGCAGAATATCAGTTGTGTTTCATTCATCAAGGATCTATGTGAAGAAGTGAAAGATTACAATACATTATTACTAATCAAGACAATAGGTCTAATCTAAAGTTCATCATCAGATATAGTGCATATCTATTCTATAGAAGGTTGTAGCCTTCACCATTGAAGCAGTGAGCTTTTGGACAATGAGTCCTCACCCTTAACTGAGTTATTTGTAAAAGACTCCTAATAGGGTCAAACCCTTAACCAGGTCACTATACTTATTGCATTGTAAAGAACAAATCCTAACAAGGTTGCAAGATCTTCTAATAGGGATTATTATAAACAAGTATAGTTCATTGTGGGTGTTAATTCCCACTGGGGTTTTTACCATTTGGTTTCCCCGTAACCAAATTGTGGTGTTGTCTATTGTGTTATCTGAATGTGCATTTGTTTTATTGTATTCTGGAGTTAATAACAAAAAAGAATTAAATTAGCTGATAACTGATTCACCCCCCCCCTCTCAGTTATCCTTTGGGACTATTCTAACAATTGGTATCAGAGCCAAGTGCCTTGAAGAAGAAGCCTAACAACTTAAGGTAGATTAGATGGCATACTTCAGAAAAGAGAGTCCTAAGTTCGATGGAGAAAATTATATGGATTGGAAGAAAAAAATGATAACACATCTAAAGTGTGTTGGTTTTGACATTTTTGAGATAGCCACACAGGAAGTTGTTATTCCCTCCTTAAAAGACCTTTCAAGAGATGATGCTACTAGTAAACAGAAGGATACATTCACAACTAATGAAGTTGCCAAAGAAGCCCTTATAAATGCACTATTTGACAGTGAATTCTTTGAGATCAAGAAGGTAGACAAGGAATACACAATATGGAAGTATTTAGAAGACATGTTTGAAGGAGATGTTCAAGCAAAGAATGTGCGCAGGAAGACATGGAAAAAGAAATACAATAGCCTTGAGATGTTACCTGAAGAGAACATTAGAGCCTACAATCAAAGGATAAATGAAGCGGTTTCTGGAATTAGAAACAATGGTGGAGAAATATCAAAAGAAGATATAATGGACAAGCTATTGAATACCTTAACATAAGACTATGAGAACAAGATCAGTATTCTAGAGGAAACCATGCAATTTTCACAAGACTTAAAGAGAGAGACTTTGATCAGTAAAATCTCTACATTTGAGATATCAAGATTGAAGAGTGAACCTAAAAGTGAAACAACCTTTGAAGCTTCAGTCCATGGTAAGAAATCTCACATCTCTAGCAATAATGAGAAATAAGAAGCTGATGAAGAACTAGAAGAAATCATTGACATGATTGCTAAAAGAGAAAAGAAAGGAAAAGGGAAATATGAAGGACAACTTCCATTCAAATGTTTTTCATGCAAAAAGATCGGTCACTTTGCATCCAAGTGTCCTACAAGAGTAAAGAAATTCAGATCTGATTATAAACCTAAATATAGGAAGGAATGTTATCATGCTGAAGAAGGTGTAATTGATGAAGATTCAGGAGAAGATGAAATCGGATTTGTTTCCCTTAAAGACATGGAAAAATTGCTTGAGCATATGGACACTGAAGATGAAAAGGAAACATAGGATTTAGGCCTAATTTCCAAAACAGACATCAGAACTGATTGGATCATTGACAGCGGATGCTCTGATCACATGATAGGTGATAAAGATAGATTTGTTCATCTAGACAAGTACAAAGGTGGTATGGTTAGATTTGGGGATAACACTCCTAAACCTATCATAGGCAGAGGATCCATCGCCCTGGATGGAAAGAACAAGACAGATGATGTTATGTATGTTGATGGATTACATCACAATTTACTAAGTGTTGGACAGCTACTTGACAAAGGTTATCATCTGGAATTCAAAGACAACAAATGTAGTATTAGCAACAAAGAAGGAGACATGATTGCATCAGGCTCCAAAACAAAAGGTAATGTTTTTCATCTCAATTTAGATGTAAGTTGTTTTGTTGCAAAAGTGGATGATAGTTGGTTATGGCACAAGAGACTATGTCATATTAATTTTGATAATATAGTAAAGATAAGCAATGTCAAGGAAGTTAGAGACCTTCAAGGTATTGTAAGACCAGTTGACACAATGTGCAGGGAATGTGTTATGGGAAAGCATGTAAGGAGCTCTTTCAGAAGTAAGCAGAACTCAGATGAAAACAAGCTAGACCTAGTGCATACAGATTTATGTGGTCCTACTCAAACCAAATCATATTACGGAGAAAGGTATTTCATTTTGTTTGTTGAAGATTTTTCAAGAATGATGTGGGTTACATTCTTAAAGGAGAAGTCTAAAGCCTTTGAGAAGTTCAAAATATTCAAAGCCAAAGTGGAGAATGAATCTGGATTAAAACTAAAGTGTATGAGATCAGATAGAGGAGGAGAATTCACCTCTGGCCAGTTTTATGACTACTGTGAAGAATATGGAATTAAAAGACAGTTGAGTGCACCCAAAACCCCACAACAGAATGGGATAGCAGAAAGAAGGAACATGATCATACTTGATACAACACACACTATAATGATTGAAGGAAAAGTTGCACACACCTACTGGAGAGATGCAGTCAAAACAACAGTCTATACTATCAACAGAACACAACTAAGGCCAAGCATGGATAAGACACCTTATGAACTTTGGTTTGGTAATGTACCTATAGTGAAATACTTCAGAATATTTGGTAGCAAGTGCTACATCAAGAGAGATGACAGTGTTGGTAAGTTTGATGCCAGAAGTGATGAAGGTATTTTCCTTGGTTATTCTACTAAAAGCAAAGCATACAGATGTTTTATTTTGAGATTAAAGAAGATAATTGAAAGTACTCATGTAAAGATTGATGAGAAGTTCATGGTTCAAGAAAGGTACTATGAATATGCACCTATGATTGAGGATGAACCCAGGCCTAACAGTAAAGATACTATTATTGAAGAAATGTTTGATTGCATTGATGTTTCATGTAATGAACCTGAATCAAGCAAAGAAGTATCACATATTACAGATGAGGATATCACACCAAAATTTTCAAAATTCACATCTAGGTATCATTCAAAAGATGATATCATTGGAGATCAGAGCAACAATGTTTTGACTAGATCAAAAGAAAAAAGGTCAACAGTGGATGAAGAGGTATGTTTAATTTCACAGATTGAACCTTTAAATGTTGAAGATGCTTGCAAGGATTTTGATTGGCAAAAAGCAATGGAAGAAGAATTAGATCAAATAATAAAAAATGATACATGGGAATTGGTCCCTAGACCTAGTGACAAAAATGTGATTGGAACAAAGTGGGTATTCAGGAACAAGATGAATGAAGATGGTACAGTGGTTAGAAACAAAGCAAGACTAGTGTGTAAAGGATATGTGCATAGGGAAGGGATAGATTACACTAACACATTTGCCCCTGTGAGAAAATTAGAAGCCATAAAGTTATTCCTGGCTTACCCAGCATTAAAGGATTTTAAAGTATATCAAATGGATGTTAAATCAACTTTTCTGAATGGTGACTTGAAGGAAGAAGTCTGCATAGAACAGCCTGAAGGATTCAATCTATCAGATAAGCCAGACATGGTATGTAGATTGAAGAAAGCATTCTATGGACTTAAACAGGCCCCAAGAGCTTGGTATGAGAGACTAGATGATTATCTTACCAGGATTGGATTTAAGAAAGGAGCAGTAGATTGTAACATATTCATAAGAGAGACACCTGATGGACTACTACTTGTTTCCATATTTGTTGATGACATTATCTTTGGAGGTAATGACAAGCTTAGTGCAGAATTTGCAAAAGAAATGCAGAATGAATTTGAAATGAGCATGATTGGTCCTATAAAATACTTATGGGGATTAAATGTAAAATAGACAGATAAAGGGATATTTATAAATCAGTCCAAATATGTGAGGGAAATATTAAAGACTTTCAAGATGGAAGACTATAAGCTAGTATGCACTCCTATGATAACATGAAGCAAGCTTTCTAAATAAGATGATTCCGCAGCAGTTGACAAGACATTATATAAGTCTATGATTGGAACACTTATATATCTTACTCAATCCAGACCAGACATATCTAATGTAGTTGGCATTGTTGGAAGATTTGCAGCATAGAATCACCTAATGGCAATAAAGAGAATATTAAGCTATCTAAAGGGAACTATAGACTATGGTTTATGGTATCCTAAATTAGAGAATGTACAACTTCATGTGTATATAGATGTAGATTGGGCAGGTTGTCTTGGTGACAGGAAAATTAATTCTAGAGGAGCAGTATTTCTTAGAGATAGGTTGGTTTCTTGGGTAAGAAAGAAGCAAAATTGTATTTCTCAGTCGACAACAGAAGCTGAATATGTTGCAACAGCATTGAATTGTTCAACAATGGTTTGGATCAAGCAGATGGTTAAATATTTTGGTATATAGGTTGACTATCCTATTGTTATTCACTGTGATAACACCAGTACTATCAACATGTCCAAGAACCCTATGATGCACGCAAAGACAAAGCACATTGAGATTAAATACCATTTTCTTAGAGAAAAAGTTGCAGATAATGAAGTAAAATTGGACTATGTGAGCACCAAAGAATAGTTGGCAGGTATGTTCACAATACCTTTATCAAAAGATACTTTTAAGTATCTCAGGGAGAAGTTGGGAGTAATTCCCTCTCCTGAGTCTGATTAGATAAAGCAGCAAAAACATTAGTCATTAAGTGATTGATGAATGGTTGAATACTCTACTTCTGGAGTAGTACCTGTGCTTAATTGTTTATGGTGCCCTTTTCCATTGATGTCAAAGGGGGATTATATAGTAAGGGGGAGCATATACTCTGGGGGAGTATAAACATAGATAGAGGAGCTGCAGCAGTGTAGAGAAATCTTTGATGAGGATATTGAGAAGATTGTAAAAAGAAAGAAGACACCATGTGCTGAAGATGTTTTTAATATCATATGTTGCCATCAATCATGTCAAAGGGGGAGATTGTTGGAGATTTACTTCTGGCAGATAGTTGATTGTATGTTTGTCATTGACGACAATATATAATATACAACAGTGTTTTGTATGTAGTTATTAGAATGATGGTATCAAGCCTTGTGCAGTTATATTCATGTTGTAGACATGTTGTTTATGTTTTGTTCATACACGCAGACTCAGATATGGAGTTTCAGTTGTGTTGTGTAATTCTATTATGCGACAATTACAGTTTCTAGAGTTTGTTTGTACAGAGCTGACGTATTGCATTATTTCTTGAGTTGCACCTATCTTCAAGATATGCGTGGGTATATCCAAGTTAAGTTATTAGTTGATGATAGTTATCTAAAGGCGCCAAACATGTTTCAACAAGATTGCAAAGTTAGAGTTAATTTGGTGAGGCCGACTTAGTGAAGCGTCACGTCTATTCATTTTATATTGTGTGGTTGTAATTATGCATGCATGATTAGTAAAGCTGACAAGGATGTTATGAAGAGTTGTCTAATAGGTCCCATGATCTTATACTTTGAGGAAGATACTTATAGAAATTCATTTGTGGAATGCTAAGTGTGAATGATAAGAAAAGAGACAGAAAATGTACTGAGCAGAATATCAGTTGTGTTTCATTCATCAAGGATCTATGTGAAGAAGAAGTGAAAGATTACAATACATTGGAACTGATCAAGACAGTAGGTCTACTCTATAGTTCATCATCAGATATAGTGCATATCTGTTCTACAGAAGGTTGTAGCCTTCACCATTAAAGTAATGAGCTTTTGGACAGTGAGTCCTCACCCTTAACCGGGTTATTTGTAAAAGACTCTTGACAAGGTCAGACCCTTAACCAAGTCACTATACTTATTGCATTGTAAAGAACAACTCCTAACAGGGTTGCACGATCTTCTAACAGGGATTATTATAAACAAGTATAGTTCATTGTGGGTATTAATTCTGACCGGGGTTTTTACCATTTGGTTTCCCCGTAACCAAATTGTGGTGTTGTCTATTGTGTTATCTGAATGTGCATTTTCTTTATTGTATTCTGGAGTTAATAACATAAAACAATTAAATTAGTTGATAACTGATTCAACCCCCCCCTCTCAGTTATCCTTTGGGACTATTCTAACATAAAGAACATAACCCTAATAAAGAAAAAGAACTTGTTTCAGGAGTTGTTAAAAGAGATGAATGGTTCATTGATAGTAGATGCTCACATAATATGACTAGTGATAAGGATAATTTTGTGAAGCTTGAGTACTAGGATGGTGCTGTTTTTAGATTCTATAACAATGCTCCTTGTTTGATTAAAGGAAAATGATCTATTACTCTTGATGGTAAAAAAAGTACTAATGATGTCTTGTATGTTGAAGGTTTAAGTCATAATTTGTTGAGTTTTGGATAACTATTGGATAAAGGTTACAAATTTGAATTCATGGATGGAATATGCAAGATCTTTGGAAGTACATGAAAGCTTTTTGAATCAGGTACATAAACTGCTGGTAATCTATTTCATTTGAAATTTGTTGAGAATAAATTTTTTCTTGCTAAGATTGATGACAGTTAGTTATGGCATAGAAGATTTTTTCATGTGATGGTGAAAGTTAGCACTACTAATGTTTTAAGAGATTTACCTAAACTGATGAAGCCTAAAAACATGTGCAAAGAATGTCAATTGGGTAAAGTGACTATATCTACTTTTAAGAATAATACATACTCTTCAAATGGATTATTGTATTTGGTATATACAGATCTATGTGGTCCTACTAAGACAAGAAGCTATTTGTGTGTATGGTAAATGTGGTCTTCAACGTGAAACACCAAACACTCAATAAACCATTAGCTCAAGGGGCTAGCAATCATTAAATCAAAATATAACATCATGTAACTACCCTCGAAAGTGGCTTATTGCTTCCTAGTTGAAGCGAGTTTGATTCTTGGAGGATGCTATTCAGATTGGAATTTCGAATCACTGACTAGAAGACTCAAAAATTAAAGATTCAAGAGATGGGCATGATGCATGAACTTGCATACTTTTACCTCAAAATCATGGAAATGAAATGCATGAGAATAACTAACCTCAGTGCATGTTAACCATGAAGTAACTTAAGAAAGAATGCAAATACAAACTAAGAAATTGAAACTAGAAATTCATGTTAGAATTAAATGCACCAAACTATGCTACAATCAAAATGGAGGCTAAAACATGACCCTTTGAGAAAGGGGAGCTATCCCTTTTATAGGAAATTATTCGAAATGGACGGCCAAGATCGAGCCATGAAGGGAAGTTGAGATGCATTTCCCTTCAATCCATGTGGTCTTTATTCGGGTGAAAGATCATTGATTGGTCAACCTTGTGCTTGTTTAGGGGAGAATGTGACAAATTTGGTAATTATCCCCTTTTAATTTCTTTTATTTGAATTTTGTGTGCTCACACATGTTTTAGGATGTTTGAATGGGTTCATTTAATTAGAATTCTTGATACTTTTAATTAAACTCTATAGTTTAAGAAATTAAATAATTTGAGCTTTGATTGAGGATTTGATTCAACAAGTAAATTTAATTACGCAAGCAGGTTTGATTAAATGCTCCCATAATTAGGGTCTAGCAATAAATGCCTTTGATTTAGGACTTTTAAGGCCAATTAATTGAAATAAGGGCTATGGGTTTACTAGAACAATTTTAGGTGTTTACATTTTCCCCTCTTTTAATTGATGTGTGAGAAGCATGTTGATTCAAAGAACATTTGATGATAGATCAGGGAAATAGCTTGATGTGAAATGATAAAACTATCCCACAGATCAAAACCAATTCTGAACTTGATCAAATGAAGATCGATTGAAGATTGAAGATATCATCTCCAGACTTGATTGAGAGAAGACTGATAGAAAGGTTCGAATAACCAACTTGATGTGAAGCCATGAAACTGAATATGCGTCCCTAGAGTAGATTTCCCAATTCTAGATTGGTTTAAATGAATAATCAACCTGATGTGGTGCGATGATATTAATTGTAATTTGATTGATTTTTTGAGATAATTGACTTGATATGAGTCCTGGTGAAGTCAATTACCTCATTAAGAGGTGCTATCAAATTGATGCAGTGCAATGAAAATGATATGCCCTTAGAGATTCAAGTGACTTGATGTGAAGCGATGAAATCACTTGGAATAATCTTGAATTGATACGGAGCTTCGATGCCCCTGAGATTAAACTTGTTGATTTGAATCAAATTATTGATGTATTGATGCTACCCCCTCGAGATCGAAATTGAAATGGGGTTAGGGTGACAAGAATGATTATGATTGATTTTAAAGAATTGAATGAACTGAATAGATGCATAGAATTGGATTCGAGCTTGATTTAAGATCTAGTTGACCAATTTTGACTAAGAGTTGACTTTGGTTGAATAAGATTGACTTTCTTGGATTATAGAGAATGCTTGTTTTAGTCGAATAGGAATGATATTAAGGAAGAATACTACAAGGAAAGCATGAGTGATCAGTTACAGAGGAGTAACATGATAATTTGTGTTTTTGATTGACAAAACAATGATGAATTTTGATATCAGTCCCAAAAATGTATTCAGGACTATCCAATTAGCTAATGGTGCAATTTTTACATTCATTGGAGCAAGTTTGAAAATTAGGTCAAAACCTATATAAGGGCCAAAAGGGTAATTTTCAATTCATTTTCACTCCTCAATTCAAAAATTCAAAACCTTCTCTGAGTGAAAAATGGTGGTCCCTCTAGTGAATCATGGTTTTGAGCGTAGGCGGAGGCACATCCAACACCAGAATTATCCACCTCCAGTGAGTAATCGAAAAAAAAAAAAATTTATTCAAATTTTGCATGTTTTTGTTAGATTTTCAATGTTTATGGTCACCTTTTTCAATTGTGGATCAGTTTGTCATACGGTTTGGTGAGAGGGTTCATACGAAAAAACACCAAGCATTAGTTTTAATATCAGACCATAAGTTTTTTTGTCTGGAGAGGACCCATAACTCATACGAGGTCTTTCATACATGCCCCTTTTATCGTATGGGGATAATTTTTTTGTCATACTAGAATTTTTTGTGGTACTATCCTTATACCTGACTCGTATGAGTCTTCATGCTAGTGCTCCTTTTCTATAGTATGTTGTATGAGAAACAATAAGCTTTTATAATTTCTTTAACATAAACTTTCATCTCTTCTGCTGATAAATTTAGATCCTTTGACATGTTTTTCAACTTGGCTAATTGCCATGGTTTGTGTACTCAACATTCTTAGCCTGATTTGCTTGATTACTAATGGTTTTGCACTGTTTCTCTTTTCCAGGAACAATTACCAGATATTCAGTTTAGATCTGCTTATCGTTTAACCATACAGTTAGTGAGGAATCTCTTAGATGCACAGAGTGGTCATCTTGGTGAGTTTCAATTTAGTTGGTTGCTCCAGATGCCAGATATCCATGTAAATCATGGATTTCTCAAATCCTTGGTAGAGTGGTTCCATAGTGAGAATAAAATGTTTCATTTTCCTACCAAGGAGATAACCATCACTCATGAGGATATTTATAGGATCCTAAGTATTCCATTTTTTGGAGAGCATGTGGAGTATGACATAGCTCCACGACTTGGCATTCAGGCCCTCACTCAAGTTTTCCATGATCATACTATTCTAGATCAAGCCATCACTTGGGATGATATGGTGATTTGATATGGTACATAGTATCCTCTTCCTTGCATCATGGAGGGATTCATTGGGTGCTTTATCATGGTGGATAGGAGTCAACAGGGAGTCCTTTGCGGTTGGGGTCGGGTTCTAGAGAGACTTGTTGCCAAACTAGAGAAGTTAGGCTGGGGTCAGTGTGTCCTTGCATAGATGTAACATGATATTCATGAGGTTGTGTTCTGAGGTTCCAGGGGTATAACTGCACATGTACTAGTTCCGCAGGTGTGGGCATGGGAGCACCTTTCCATTGGCAAGCCTATGGTAGATGATCCACGATAGGGTGGTTAGCCTTTTGTGTACATGTCTTCAGGTTTTCTTATGCAGTCACATTCAGAGAGGATAGATTAATGGAGGCTTTAGCTAGAAGACCTTAGTGTGGTTTTTTGGAGGCCTTACAGAGGTACCGAGGCTTGGGTCGATTGGAGAGCTCAAAGGATATTTTTTTCTATCACTCTCTTGGATTGGGAGGATTTCAACCATTATTGAGAGGTTTTCTCTTTCTCGAGTACTGGGGCAGTATGGGCGACCTTAGAGAATCTCTTAGGAACTCACAACCTATGCTCACTTTGTGGACAAGGAACGATGAGGATGGGTTCCTAGGTTATCTAAATCTCTTTGCCTACAAGAGCTTATGCAGTTGCGCCGACCATCCTAGGATTACCTGGAGTATGTGGATGATGCAAGGGTCACCCCATAGTATATAGATTACTTCATGCACAATCCCTTCCCTATATTCATAGATCTGACCAAGAGAGCACCCAAAATTGATGAGGAGGATGACCCTCAGAGAGTAGCAGGTGGGGGACAGAGGACTCCAGCGTCTAGGATAGTAGGAGGAGACCCAGGTGCTAGTTCATGTAGTGCACCTATAGTTGGGCAGCAACAAAAATGTGGAGAGGGGAGCACTTTAGGTTATGTAGGTGTTGGTCCTCCTCCTATAGGTGCAGCAGATGAGGAGATGGGTGATACACATTCGGATCCCATTTTTTATGATGTAGCCTAAAAGGTTCAAAAGAGGAGGGATGCATAGGTCAGTGAGGAGAAGGGTGTTCCCAGAGAGCACACCCCACAGGATTTGATCCATAATTTGAGGGGACAGATCCAAGGGTTACAGACATAGTTAGCGGTGGCTCAGGCACAAATTGCAGAATGAGATCGTACTATCACTGAGCAAGATGAGAGGATCCATGGGTTCATAGATGAGCATGGTGTTCTTCAGAATGAGGTTACCCAACAGAGTAGAAAGGTAACCTATTACGTGGCAACATACAGTGTGGAAGTTCCTTTAGCTCAACAGATACCTCCATATTCACAGTACTTGGCAAGATCTAAGAGAGTGGGCCCTCCATCTAGAGAAGATGTACCTCCACGTTCCACCCCTTGGGATGATGAGGGTGGGAGCCAGTCTTGAAATTCCCTTCTAGTATCTTATCCCATTTTAATTTTTTTGGTGAGACACATTTATTGTACACATGATTCATTTGCATCGAGGATGTATATTTTTCTCAAGTTTATCTGAGTACCTTTTTGTAGACATTGACACTTCTGATATATCTTGGATGAAACATATTTTATTACTTTTTTATCATTATGTAACATGCTCATATCGTGATATTTTGTTCTTTGAAAATTGTGATGATTTGATTCTTGCTTGGTCGATTATGGCTCTTTCTTGCAGATATATAACCTTAAGGATATAAAAGAAGTTGATCGCTTGAGGGAAGGATTCGATGTTATAAGGATAGCTCTTCTTCGTCATAATGTTATTATGAAATCCTACGACCCAAGTCTAGTCATTGATTCCTTTAGCCATTTTTGTCATCATCAAATGTTTTGGGACATCGGAGTCGATACAACCCTTACTGGTTCCACTACAACCATAAGGATATAAGTATGAATTTCATCGAATAAAATGTGAGAAACTAATGTAAGCATCAAGGTATAAGAACCAAGATGACTTGAACATTGTTCCCAGTTGATATTACAAGGGTGCACAAGTATCAAGGCATTCAGATCCCAGATAACACATAGTGTGTTATTGTGTAAATAGGAAGATGAATAGTCAAAGAGATAGTTACAACCTCACCTTGGTGTACAAATAAATGGAGTTGAGCTATTTGAGGCTTATCCACCTTATTGTGGAGGCTCTTATCGCAAACACCTAGTTTATTTGAGATTCCAGCATCATCGGGACAACACCAACAAGCAACAATCAAATAAAAGAGTATGAAAACCATTGATAACAAACAACATTTAATAAAATATTCCACATATCTTCAACAAGTTTAGATTTTTATGAGTTTGTTTGTGTAAGGTGTTTAGAAACATTATCATGCTTGTGGGTTTTAGTGTTGAAAAACACTGTTATGTGCTTTAGTGTTGTGAAGCCAAGATTTAAGTGAATTGATATATTATCCAATATGTGTTGAAAAAATAGATGTGTCCGAATAGGTAGTGTTGAGAAACACCATTTGATTAAGGTGTTGAAAAACACCTGGGGTCTCACTGGCAAACTGTCCGGTGGCTACAAGACCAAGATAGCTAATGTTGATTAGCGGTACGAGTGACAAGGTGTTGAATTGGTGGCATAAATTTCTAGGAGATTTCCCTTAGTGAGGAATAAGCTTGTAAGACTAATATATAAACCGATTCCAAGCTATGATGTCAAGTCAATGTTTGAGATGGGTTGCGAAAAGCAACTGAAAGTGGTTAAGTGCAACAAAGCAAGCTGAGACCTTTGTAGGTAAGATAGTCAAGGTAAGCATTGATAGATAGAGTTCTAGTTACAAGTGATGCCTGCTTTCTAGATTTTCACCACTTGGCAGAAGTGCTATTTTTTCTACCAAGGCACATATTTACCAGGTTTTTACTGATGCACTTTTTTTTTCTTCTTTTTCATTTTTTTGACTTTTTTCCTTTTTTTTTAATTTTTTTTTGTCTTTTTCTCTTTTCCACTTTTTATAGTTCATCAAGGCACCTATTTGTCATATTTTTACTAGGATGATCATTTTTTTAGGAATTTTTCCAAATGTTTTTGGCTTTTTCTTCTTTTTACTATTTTTGGTATTTTTTTCAGGATCCTTTTTGCTATACAGGAACTGCTCAACATGTCTAGCTATAGAACTTCTTCAGGTGGATTGCGGTGATGGGATCAAAAAATGTCTCCCCTTATGGAGTTGATAGTTGATAGGATCCATATCCAAATGTTGCAATAATCACAAAGGGACCCAGCCAATTGGGTTCAAATTTGCCCTTTTGCTTGCGATGTTGTTTATTTTTTAGATTTTCTCTAATTACAAGTTCGCCAACCTAAAATTCTCTATATATTTCTTTCTTATTATAAACTCTTAACATCCTTTTTTGATATCCCCTTAGATGGTCAAATGCTTCTTTTCTTTTTGCATCAAGTAGTTCAAACTCCTGGATTCTGGAAATCTGATAATCTTCATCGGTTATGAGTCCCTACAAAGAGACTCTAGGTGATGGTATTTTGACCTCAATAGGTTGTACTACTTCTGTGCCATATACCAAGGTAAATTGTGTTTCCCATGTAGGCATTCTGATGCTAGTTTGATAAGCCGACAAAGCTAGATTTAATTAGAGATGCCAATCTTTTTGTGACATATTTGTTATCCTATGCAATATTTTTAATATGTTTTTGTTGGATGCTTCAGCCATTCCATTCCCTTGAGGATATTAGATAGAGGAACAATGCTGGGTGATTTTTAAATTCTCACACAATTCGTCCATATCCTTTTTTTTGAATTGTCCTTCATTATCTATTATAATAAAGGAAGGTATCCCATACCTGCAAATGATGTAGTTCATGATAAACATTAATACTTGTTTGCCAATTTCTTTGATAAGTGGGACTGCTTCAACCCACTTTGTGAAGTATTCAGTGGTTGTAATGATGAATTTATATTTTCTGAATGAGGAGGGATATATTTTCCATACCAAGTCAATGTCCCATTTTAGGAATGGCCAGTGTGTGATGAAAGGCAACAACTCTCGAGAAGGAGCATGGATTAGGTTACCGTGTAGTTGTATTTTTCGTAGGACTTGGAAAATTGAATAACATCTTTCTCCATGACAAGCCAGTAGTACCCCACCCTTAGGCATTTCTTAGCCAATAAAAGACCATTCGAATGAGACCCACAAATACCTTCATGGACTTCCTTTAGTGCACATTCAAACTCTTCACATTCTAGACACCTAAGGAGAGTACCATCTAGAGCTCATCTGTACAAATCGTTAGCTATGATCAAATAATGTGTGGTATTTATTATAAGGTTTCTCTTCTCATTTACAGATAGGTCATTAGGGATTATTTGATCTCACAGGTAGGAGTATATTTTTTTGTATCGAGAGGATTCAATGCCCACAATAGAACATACTATTTGGGATTATTGGGAATTATAGGCTGGAAAGGGGAGTTCTTCCACTAGGAAGTCATTGTGAAATTGATGCTCTTCTAACTATAACATTGAAGCCAAAGTAGCCATAACATCAGCTACCTTGTTTTCTTATCTTGGTATTTGTTGAAAGTGAAGGCATTATATTTTGCCATTAGTATACACAAGGAAAACCATGATTTGCACCATCGGTTTAAACTACACTGACAGACGTGACATATCATTACCCGACGCCAAGGTTACCTGATACTACAAAGTTCAAAGCATCCTAAAAAACACTATTCAGTGTTATCCGATGACAAAAAGGTTAATGCAACCCAACGGAACAACATAGAGAGGAACCCGACAGATGAAGGGAACCCAACAATCAGTTCAACAAAGGAACGATGATAGACTCTCAGTTCAACCCAACAACCAAGAACCGACAGTCAGTTACATCCCGCAAAAAGTGGATCTGACTTTCCATATCAGATAAATCACTGAAGTTGTATTTATAGCTTCTTGATTTACTTTTAAATCCATTATGTGTGGAAGAAGCAATGTAATTAATATTTTTTTAATTAGTTTTACTAATTTAAAACATGCAAACAAAAGATCAAGGTCAAGTTATAAACCTTGGATCTAAGAGTTAACATTGTAATGCATGATTCAAAGATAGCTCAAATACTTGTATAAAATGATGCTCAATCTATTGAGAACAGTTGTTGTTCAATGAAGATTGTAGCCACAGAGAGCATCTAGAGACCAAACAAGAGAATTCATGTAGAAGGATAGAAAAGAATCAAATTAGTTTCAAGAACAAGAACACATGGTACCGACAAGCAGAGAAAGGTATTAATCAGTCACTTGAGGTGATATTATTATGAGAGATTTAATGAATCTGTAATCAGAAATTGTAGATTGCATACAGTCAGGTCAATCATATGTACTCATTCTAACAAGTGTAGTACACATAAGAAATCCTTTCAAGAAAGGTGGACTTAACAGTCTTACTATAAATCTCTTAACCGAGTGCACACTTAAATCAATGTTGCTAAATCTCTTAACAGAGTAGATCTTAACCGGTCTCCACCTTAATACTCCTAACAAGGTAGATCATCATAAGTGATCAATTGTAAGCCTTTACCGGCTCCTTTCCATTCTACAGATAGTGAAGCTTTATGGGTGCCATCCCCACTGTAGTTTTTACTTCCTAACAGGAGTTTTCTGTGATACCATATCTTGTGTTATGTGTTTATGATTTTCATGAATGTTTCTATGAATGTTAAAAACAATTGAGGATTATGAATTAATGTTACATGCATAAGAAAGAGCAACAATAATGGTCGGTAATGCATAATGAATGATTACTAATGATGAATGATGAAAGGTGTTAAAAGTTTTAGAGGTACTGATTCACCTCTCCTCTGTTAGTACTACTTCCCATTAATCCCAACAATTGGTATCAGAGCTAAGTCTCTTCAAAGAAAAGCTTAAAGGCTTAAGAGCAAAGATCATAAAATGGAGAAGTACAAACTTGATAAGAATATTGAGAATAAAAAGCTTGAGATACAGATGTTCTATGAACAGTATAAAGAAGCTAGAATCAAGATGAGAGAGCTGTTGGATGAGAGGAAAGGTATGGCAACCCGAAGCAATGAAAAGGATTATCAAGAAGAAGAGATTCTAAATTTCTTTGAATCTTCAGGATCCAATGCAAGTAATACATCAGACACATTAGAAGAGAACATCACAAATCTGAAGGAGATCAATCAACATCTGTTTGAGAAAATAAAGATGCTGCAAATCGGTCAAGAGACCCAAATGGTGACAATGATTGATGTGATGAGTTCTGCTAGACAAGCTGAAACAGAAAGAACACTAGCCATTGATGACAGGAGGAAGATTACAAAGAAACTACAAGAAAAGGAGTTATAAATTCAAAGACATGCTGAGCATCATCGTGATCTCACTAATCAGATTATTCTTATGAGTCAAGAAGCAAACAGAATGAATGTTGAACTCATTGAAAGAATATAGATTATCGGTGAACTAAAAGAAGAAAATGAAAAACTAAAGCATGAGGTTAGAATTCAACAACAACATAATGAAGTTATCAGAAAGGCTCAAGAGAGAAATACAAAAATGGATGATTTTATTGAAGGACAACAGAGAGTCAAAAGCAACAACGGTTTAGGCTTTACCAAAAATGGAGAAACATCAAATCAAGGCAATCCAAAGAATGTCTATGAAAATCCAAGACCAAGAAAGATGACATGCAAGCACTATGGAAAGCAAGGCCACACATCAAATGTATGCTGAGGCAAAAAGAAAGGTATTCCTAAATCTACATCTTCATTCATAGGATTCTATTATAAATGTAACAAGAAAGGACATAAAACATATGAATGTAAGTCTAGGTTAGAAGAACCAAAGAAGAAAACCTACATAAACAAATAGTGTCCTACATGCAAGATGAATGGGCACACAAGTCTTGAATGTTGGAAAAAGAAAAGGCAAGAATGGAAGCCAAAAGGTCAAGAAACTCCCTATCAACCGAAGAGAATCGATAATCAATATGTATGGGACTAAAATACATGGACAAATTGTACTGTATGTGGTAGATATGGTCACATTGCTGCAAACTGCATGAGAGCATGGATCAAAAGGTCTAGAGGTTGGTCAAATCCTGGAATGACATGCTTACACTATCATAAAGTTGGTCATCTCAAAAAGGATTGCAAAGACCGAATGACAGAGATAAGGACATATCCCAATGGAAACACCATTGAAGATATCCAGAGGGATAGAGACAAAATATGGAGAAAAGCTTCAATAAATGATGAAGCTAGACCAAGCAATGCAAATGGTGACACCCCATCCAATGGATCTGGTGACATCACCACCTCCACTTCAGCTGAACAAGTATGGAACTGCACTACACCAAGTCATATTTTGCATCAGTTCCATTATAAAAATTGATAGATAGTTCCATTAGAATGGTTAGTAGTGCATGTTAGCACTTGTCTCCTTGTGTCTTGAGAGTCATTGTTCATGATCTCTTATTCTTGTGTGTGGTTCTTCAAACTTGATTTGGGAATGATGTTTAGTCTTGGCTACTATAGGTGGATACCTATTGAGGCTTGATTTGTGTTAGGATCTGTGATTGAAAACTCTAGGGTCTCTAGTCTTATCGATGCTCATGAAGTTCGTAATCATCTATAGGAGTGTTTTTTTTAGTGAGCAGATGGCTTACTTCTTTCGGTCTTGTGTGTTGGTATGTATGAAGACTTGGTGATTGTCATTTGACTGCCTCATCTGTTATAGCATGATAGTTGATGTATTTTGTATGTGCTATGTTGTGGTGATGGAGTCCTAGTTTGAAGAACTCCATGTTGCGTGGTTTCCTTCCCTTGAATGATGTGTGGTTCTTGAGTGACCTATTTCTTAGCCTATTGAGTGTGATTTAATTGATCATGTATGATTAGACTTGCATGTTGTATTGTTAGACCTTGTTTGAATTATATGAATTATACTATACTATGTGAGTGTTGTAATCAACTCTGATGGAATATAATTGGTTATGAAAATTGTAAAGTAAATTCTTGTATGTTAAATACATTGTGCATTGTTTAGAAATATATATATCATTCATTAGGAGTGCATTAATAGATTTGGAATTGTACCTTATTGTTATAGATCAAGTTGGGTAAAGGACCTAAGTCCCCAAATAAAATTATGCATTGTATCCTTAGTAGAACTCTTGTTAGTAACATATTAGAATTCATAATTGCATGAAGTTGCATAAAGAGGATGTTAGAATTTAACATAT
>MU228523.1:118913-132266 GCA_018584345.1 Thuja plicata | reverse complement strand
CTCCCTTCATGCTGCTTCCCTCCCCCTCCTCACCTCACTCTCTCCCCCCCCACCAACTCCATATCATTTTAAGTTTATTTGAAATGTCAATAACATATATTATCTGCATTTTATGAATTCCCTGTGTGGTTCTAAACTCCTTTTAATGGCCGACTACATGACTATATGCATTCTTGGGTGATACTCATGTCTTCCAACATCTTGAAAGTCCCAATTAGGTCCAGAGGTTATCGTGATCTGCATGGTAAGCCCGACTTGACAGAAGGGATTTTGAGCTCGCAAAAATATTCAATGCATTTGTAACCAGCGACATGGCCAATATTAAGATTCGTTACTGATGCATGAACAATATGAATGAAGTTCCCAACCTATCCTTATTGACATGTGATCCTTTTACAGTTGTATTTAGAACATCCTAATGTCTAGAAGCTGATAGATTCAGCTCAACCTGATGAGCATTTCCTGAATCATGCATACAAGTTCATTGGAATTACATCGAATCATGGAGTGAGAGAATATCCCATACTAAGGTTTTCCCATTAGAAGCTTCTCCATAGGCTATATGGGTCTATAAAGAGAAGAGTTGTTTGTACCTTACTGAAAGAATTCTGATAAAAATCACTATCATTCATCCGAAAATAGAAGACATATGGCCAGTTTTGAAGCTCAAGTTGCCATTCCAGACTCGACATTCCTATTTGAATCTATATGCATACAAAGAGAGTGTCAATTCACAATGTTTATCGACAAATGTTAGCATTATCCCATTGAATCAAATGGCTAACTACACCTTATTGTTGGGATTGACTATACCTTCTAAAGTATATAAATGACATCTTTCACTTTATTGTGCAATTGGTTTCAAAGTTTGTGCAACCCTGCTCAGTCTCCTCCCTGCCCGCCGCATCCATAGCTTCCCCCATGCCACCTTCCTCCCAGCGCTTCTCCTAAACCCCCACACCATAGCTCCCCCACGTAGTTCCCTTGAGAAAAGCTATAATTTGAATCATCATTAATTATAAGATGATGCGAGTCATTGTGGAGCCTCATCTTCTTGAACATTGACCTTCTTCGCCTGTCAACTTCCACCAAGGGTTTTTCATTTTCTACAATCTGCCATTTCCTTTTTATATTTTTGTGCATGAGGTGGGGGCGTGTGCATGTATTTATCTTTGCACGCACAACACCTCTTATCCCATTCAATTTCTCAGCGAAAGGTGTCTTTAAAGAGGTTTGCAAGATCATTGATTTGGCCAACCGATTCATCCATCTGTACAACACTTAGCACCACCTGCCTATTCACAACCCTCCAAATGGGCGAATCACCAAACGCCACGTGTCTCCTTGACACACAGAGTGCCATGTCAGACCGCCAACTCAGCACCTAGTCAGCAAAGGGCCTCTTTTTTTGCCACACGGGAATATAGAACTAGCCTAAATTTGATGGTCATCCTATTGTTATATTACAGTATTATTCCCTTTTCACGACGGACACAAAACCATCAAATTTAATCACCCAGGTGGATGATGTCATTAAGCACCCTTTAAAATCCATAAGAAGGCACTTTCATAGAAAAGATCATAACTTTTGCATACGAGCTCCATTTTGGATGATTTGAAAAGCATCAGAAAGCTGACTCAGAGGCCTATTCAGATTTTCCAGCCACTTCATTAGATTTCTCATTGAAAATCAAGTTAAATCGTTCAAAGTCACCCCTTCTTTTGCGCACTAATATAATCACATCAAACACAATCTCGAATGCCCTAAAGTAATTGAATAATCAAATCACACCCAATTGTGAATGCACAAGGAATTGAACAAGAAATCACGAATCTCCTTTTGGGTTATACAATTGAACAAGAAATCACACATCTCCTTTTGGGTTATAAAACTAAACAAGCAAATCGCACATCTTATTTTGGGTTATAAAACTGAACAAGTAATCACACATCTTGTTTTGGGTTTAAAACTGAACAAAGCTATCGAACATTTCATTTTGGGTCCTAAAAACTAAACAAGGCAATCACACATTTCCTTTTGGGTTCTAAAAATTGAACAATCAAACGAACTCAATCTTGAATGCATAAAGACAATTGAACAAGGCAATCTCACTTTGGTGCTCATAAAAAGAACAAAGCTTGTGAGTTCATTTCTATCTTAGTTAAAAAACACATTACCTAACTTATCAGGAATCAATCAAGTGCTTTATGTGTTTGGTGTACTTGCACAAGCTTTTGTAGAATGCAACCTCACTTCATGCACTATTCTCTCCCACTGGCCTTTGTGGTCGTTGATGCAAGAGAAAGGTGATTGTGATCGTTCAAACTTTTCAAATTTTCTTAGAGGGGCCTGTCCAGAGGAAGCATGAGTCCTTCTAGAGAATGAACCCAAACCGGTAAATCCTTCAGTCGGTATAGAAATAAGGTGGACCGAAAGGTCTGTCTATATCCTTTCAAGCTTAGGCGGGTCGTGTTCGATGGTAGTCCATACTGGGTGAACTCCCCAACATACTGGCATGGTCAAACTAGGCTCTTAAGTGAGTCACGCCATACAAATCGATTACGAGGAATCCATGAAATCACTAGCAACTGATAAAAAATAAACCTACTTGTTTCACCTTCATAAGCTTGATAATCGGTTGGGCAAGGAAGATAGTAACTACTCTGAGAAACTTGCACATTCGTGCCACCTTGAGCATTTGGAGTCGGATAATATGACATCATGACTGGAGTTGTGTGCTTGGTGATGGTCGTATTTTGATTATCTCTTGTGTGTGTCCCTACCTATGCAAGAAAAGGTTTTCAAGCTCACCACATCCTTAAGGTAGAATGTGCTTGTATGTGTCTTCAGTGTTACAAACCTTGTGAAAAATAGTTCTCGAACATACACAATCTAAAATTTTTGAAGTCCACATTTTATGCTTCTTGCAAGGTAGCTTTGCCTCTTGCAAGATTTTTTTCTCCAAATCCTCAAGATCATCATTTATTACGCAAACATTCCAAGGAAAACTTTTTATAGTCAATGCCTCATCCTAAACATTATCAAATTGAGCTCATATCTATTTTCGTCAAGCACAAGAAAGTCAGGTCCTTTGTTTTTTCCCATATCCTAGACCAGCAGGGCTATCTTTTTTAGGGTCAGTCCTTCTTCCTAATCTGATCTTAATTCTTCCATTCATCTCCCTCCTTTATCCCTATACAACTCATCCAAAAAGAGTCATGTCACATATCTATTATGATGAGTTTGGTTTCCATATCTCTTCCTTATCTTTATCCTATTCCAGTGATGATGAGAGTCTTGTTGATTATGATGCATATTTTGAAAACCATAACAATCTCTCCCTAGCATCTGATGTTGATGATGAAGGTCTTGTTGATCATGATCCGTACATAGAAAACCTTAGCAAGATTGCTCCAAAAACCATCCAAACTCCAGTCCTTCCTCCACACTACCCTGTCATGTCTCCTTCCATACCCACTAGCACTCCTTATCATACCTTTGACAAGGGACATCTATCTTATGCTCCATCCACATCTCCTTCTTATACATACATGCCTCCATCTTATCCCACATTCATGCCTCAAACTCCATCTTTTCACAACAACACTACTAGCTACATCCCTAACCACAATCCACCATCTCATTATCCTCCAACCCATGTTCAAATCCCTAATCCTAGTCCTCCATCTCCTCCAAACCATCACCATGGTCCCCATGTTATTAATAATCTACTATCCACTCTATCCTAAACATCTACCCCATCTTATCCCAATCTACCATCTCCAATTCCTACCTACATTAACACATATTCCATACCCCAATCCATCCCTCCTCTCCTATCAGTTAGTCAATCAAGTTCACAAGACATTGCCACACCTTCATATGTGGACTACCCTAGCTCCCCACCACCTAAACATTTTCATCCTCCACCTCAACCTCCCACATGAAAATCTCAAAATAGTTTCACAAGGAAGCCAACAGAAAATCCATCTCTTCAAGAGTCACATTATATCACTCCCCCATGGGAAAACACTAGTGATGAATCCCTTCTATCTCCCGCACCTATTATTTCCCTTCCAGATCTCATACTTTTTGATCCTCTTCCATCTCTTAGCACCATTGAAGTCCCCCCATCTATTGAATCTATATAATCCACATCCCCATCTTCTCCTCTTGGCACTATCAACGTCCCATTCAATGAACCTCACGCATCCACCCTTCTTCCCTCTAACAGAATCAAACATCCCTCCATCCAACCCATTTGAAGAATCTCTCATCCCTTCATCCAACCCATTTACATAATCCATCCATCCAACTCATTTGAAGAATCCATCCATATATCCCCTATCAAGCCATCCACACCAATCCAATCATGTCAAGATCTTATTCAAAAGCATGTTTAAATATCTATTGTCTTGAACAAAAATTATTCAATCAAATCCATATCAAGAATCCTATCCATCCGTCTACTCCAACTCCAAATTCATTATCCTATTTGATTCAAGATCCAAGCATTCCATCTACTCCACTTCCTAATTCATCCACTCCTTCACATCAAGATCCTACCATTCCATCTCCTCCAACCCTAAATCCATTACCCCATCTAAGTCAAGATCCAAGCATTCCATCCCCTTCACTTTATAAACATTTATCACCTCCAAGTTCCAACTATCCCACCACCATTACTCCATCACCTTGGTCTACTCACATTCATCTATGGTGGTCCGCTTAAAATAGAAGAAATAAGTTACATCTCCACCATTTTCCATCCACCTAATAATGGACTCACATCTTGTTCCTTCACTGAAAAGTATCCTACCTTGACTCAAATGCTACAAAAATGGAATTATCAAGGTAAAGGTGTAGGCATAAATGAGAAAGGTACCCTAGCTCCCATTCAGGTTAAAATACATCCACGATCTTGTGGTATTGGTTATGCACCTAGAGGCCCTTCTTCTAAAACTATTAATACAACTAATGAAAAATTCAAGAGTGCTTTCAAACCCTCCATCACATCTTCCTATCATCCCTCTAAAGAATATATCGCCATCCCCCCTCCTCCATCCTTGCAACCCAAGAAAACCTCCCATATTCCTCCTTCATCCTCTCAATTCATTTTGGGCCCCTATGTCCCAAAATATCATCCCACATCTCATCCCACTCCTTCCTTCATCCATCAATCCCATATAACAAATCCCACCACTTACATTCCCAATCAGGATCAACAAAGGCACATACCCATGTTCCCCATCCACCATCCTACCTCCACCACTCCATCCATATTTCCTCTGTCTCATGCAAGTTCTCATATCTCTTCCAATGCTACTCCCTATAATTTGGATGCCAAATCACCAATGCATAAATCTACAGATCCACAATCTAAATATTGTCATGTCCACTTCAAACAACATGCTCCAGCAAAATAAAATCCAATAAAAGAATGCACTACATCCAATAGGCCACAAGCACCCACCTAAGTAAAAGAAAAAACTATGTGGATCCCAAAGCAAAAAGATGACATGCATCTAAAAGAAAAATCCATTGTGGCATCTGAGGTTACTAATCATGTAGCTGAGCATTCCTCTCCATCTTCAAAATCTATTTTGGGTCCTTATGTCCCACAACTTCCTACCATGATTCCTACATCACATCCATAGGTACCATCTACTTCACATTCACTCTTTCCACATCCCTTGCAACATGTGCCAATGTTGATCCTGAAAACATCTCCCTATCCCACTCACTTTCCATCATTTTATCTGAATACTTCCAACTATCATATCCCCTATCCCACATATCCCCCTCCGCATAACTATCTCATACCTACATTTTCCTAAGTCACTCATCCCACATAAATTTGTACCAACATATCATGATCAACACCAAAAGAAAAAGTAGAACAAAAAATAAAAAGCAAAACAACAAAGAAAAAGAAGAAAACCAAAAAAAAAAGAAAAAGAAAGAGATCAATTCGTCCGCTGGTGAAAAATTGGAAAACAAGCACCTTGGACAAGTACCATGATGAAAACCTGGTAAACAGAAGCTATACGTAATTCCTCCATCCAATTGCTCTTCCCACTTGGGGGCAGTTCTTTTTGGCCACCATCCATCTACCATCCATATCATGTCTTGTCCTTTTTACTCCCTCCGTCCTCCTCTAGATTTTGATGATAAATATATGAGCCACCATATGTACATGATTTTGGACATCTCTTGACATCCATCTCCCATCTCCTGTCTTTATCCACCCATCCTTCTTTCCATCTACCCTTCTGCACTATCTTCCTCCCTTATCCATCCTTTGTCCTATGTTTCATTCAACTCCGTCATCCTCTTGTTATCCTCTCTTCCATCCTATCGTACCCCCTCCTAATGCTTCCTCACATTCATGACCTATCCTAAGTGGGGCATTCTATTCCTTGGTGACGTAGTCCTTAGAGACCTTCTCGTCTCCACCTGTCATTTCCCAATCCTCCTCTCCTATCCACAATCCTTTAGCTATCCATTCATTCCTCTACTAAAATCCTTCCATCTAGCGCTTCCCTCTCAACATTCCCCAGATTCTCCTCCATCTTCTAAATCCTCCTTTCATATATCCCATCACTTGTTTTGTCCCTTGTCATTGGTATCTAGCTCTAGGCTATCCTGATGCACCCGATGCCACCCATTCCAATCCTAATTCTCCTCGTGACCTACCATCGCATGCAAATCCTATCCACATCCTCCAGCTATCCAAAGTCAAGCAGCAATTAGCCCATCCAAGCACACCCTTAGCCTTGCTGCAAGCTTTGATCAAAATCCACTCATCATCATTGGGATGCATCCTTCCCAATTATGGATGATATTCAAGATGATGGTAGAAATAGAGTGCAAAAATATTGAAGTTCCTAAGATCGGACAAAGGTGGAGAATTTGCATCTAGTGATTTTTATGCATTTTTTGAAGAATGTGAGATAAAGAGACAGACTTCTGCTCCGCAAACCCTACAACAGAATGGTGTTGCAGAGCGAAGGACTAGGACTATCCTAGACACAGCTAGGACTATGATGTTTGAAGTAAAATTTCTATAGCTCTACAAGAGAGAAGCTATGTACACCACATTATATACTTTGAACCCAGTACATATTAGGCAGGGAACCGGTAAGACTCCTTATGAACTATCTTATGGTCATATTCCTACAATGAAATACTTTAGAATTTTTTGAAGTAAATGCTATATTAAGAGAGATGAGGATATTGGAAAGTTTGATCCTAGATGAAGGAACATTTTTTGAATATTTTACAAAGAGAAAAGCGTATAAATGTTATAACTACATACTTAAGAAGATTGTTGAAACTGGAAATGTCAGAGTTGATGAGAATGTGTAGAGATCATAAAGAACTTTCTGGTATGACATAGCTGAAGAAGACAATCATATTATGGAAGTGCAAAATCAGAATCAGGATGGATAGGAAGAGCATAAATAACCTGTGGAAAATGAAGTGGATATTTGATGCAAAGAGCACAACCAATAGCTTGCTTTATGGGCCCCTTATTTATTAGGACTCTAACCTATCAATCCTTTGACCCCACCTTATCCAACTACTTCTTATTTTAGTATTATACCCTTCCAAGAGTATGGTATACCCCAAACAACCTTCTTAGCTTCTTAGGGCTAGATCCAATTAGGACAGTTTTTGTGCTTTAGGGACACTTTCCCCTATCTGAATCAAATTATGGAAATCCACCCTACACTTCTTACACTCTCAACCTGATGATAGAAACATCAATTTTGGGGTATATACAATGAGAATCCACCACTGATTGGACTCTAAGACACCCACAACACACCTATCTCTTATTGGGCTAGTAGACCCAACTAGGTCTCACTGAGCAGTTTTTGGGAAACAACTTTTAATTCTCCTTAGTGACTTGGAATTTGTTTTACATATTCTAGTACCTTTTGGGATATATGCAAGACTCCAAAGTTATAGTACCCAACTCTACTCCAGCACCCCTTAACCCTTACTGTGTTCACAAACCTAATAGGCCTAATGAGGCTTGGTTAACAAAGAAAGTATAAAGGAATGTGTACATAGAATAGATAAAACACCTCAGAGTTGTTCTTATACCTAAACTTGCACCAAGTCATACTACTCTTTTTGTTTGACTGTCTACGCCAATTCATCATTCTTAGGCTAAATGCATGGGCTTATTCAGCCTAGGGCTTGATGGATAAAATAGAAAACCAATACATCTCATCTTGAGCCTTTGGAATCACTAAATATGCATCCCTAACTTACATTTCCCAAGTGGTCGAGGAATTCCACTAGTAAAATCTCAAGTTAGGGCTCCATCTTTGAAGCACACTAAAAATTGGAGGGTTTCTTGAACAATCTGGACAAATTTGATTAGAACTTCCTCCTATGATCACCAAATGAACTCAAATCAGATTTGTATGAAATATAACACATCCTACTTCATTCCCAAGAAAGATATTCTGACACCACAATCACAGGACCCTACAACACCATAAAATAGAGAAATACTCAAGAAATTCAATGATGTTTCATTCCAATCCACCAAGAATCATACAATATCATCGATATCCTCTTGGAAATGCCTATCCTATCTCAAATAGACCATTTCCAATGATCATAACCATATTTTGAATGGTTATGACTGTTGGGAACAAATTTGCAACTTCTCGAGCAACTTTTCAACAACATTTGCAACTTTTGCACTTTTTGCTGACAACATTGCAAAGTTAGTGCAACTTTTGAGATTTTCATCCTATAAACCACTTAATGGATTAAAATGCTCTAAGACCATTCCTAAGGTCATTATTGGACAAAATTCATAAAACTCCTATGATACCCTACTAGATTTAACACTAAGGTCCTATTGGTCTAAGGAGACCCAAGGTTTATAAAGTACCTTTGGGACCCTTAGCCTTAGAGAATAGACCAAGTCACATTATTAGGTTGATCCTAAGGATCCAACCATATTATATCCAGTGAGCCCTTGGAAGGCATTATATGGTGCTCTGCACCAATATTGACATTGGAGGGTCTTCTACACAACCTACACTGAAAACTCCATGATATGTACAGATTAATCATTCTAAAGATGTCATTATTGGTGATAAGAATAGAGGTGTTCAAACTATCAGAAGAATTTCTAACGATGAAACATGTTTCTTATCTGAGTTTGAACCTAAAGATATAAAATAAGAATGTAATGATGAGAGTTGGATGAAAGAAATGAGAGAAAAATTAGATCGGATTGAGAAGAAAAAATATTGGATTCTTGTTCCCAAACCTATTGACAAAAATGTGATTGGTACTAAATGGGTATCCAGAAACAAGCAGAATAAAGACGGTAAAGTGGTTCAGAACAAAGAAAGATTGGTATGCAAAGGATATTCACAGATGGAAGGTATTTACTTTACAAAGACCTTCTCCCCTGTAGCTAGACTTTAATTTGTTTGATTACTTCTTGCATATGCAACTTACAGAAAATTTCAAGTCTATTAGATGGATGTAAAATCTGCATTCTTAAATGGTGAACTAGAGGAAGATGTTTACAGTGAGCAGCCTGATGGTTTTAGTCTAACCGAGGAAGGAGATATGGTTTGTAAATTGTAGAAAGATTTGTATGGACTAAAGAAAACTCCTAGAGCCTAGTATGCCATATTGGATAGGTACTTGACAAAGATTGGTTTCAAAAAGGGTACTGCAAATAGTAGCTTATATTTCAAAATAATTGATTATAATATCTTGATTGTTGAAGTATTTGTTGATGATATTATATTTTGTGATAATGATGAGTTTAGTAGAGGTTTTGATGATGAAATGCAAAAATAATTTGAGATGTCTATGATAGGTGAGATGAAATTCTTTCTTGGATTACAAATTACACAGTAGGAAAAATGAATTTTTATTATGTCAAAGAATTGTTGAAGAAATTTGGTATGGAAGATTCAAAACCGGTAGGAACTCCTATGGTTACTGGTTGCAAGTTAATTAAGGATGATGATTCCCCTTATGCTAATCAGACATTATACAGATCTATGATCGGAGGATTACAATATCTAACTCATTCTAGACCAGACATATCAAATTCTATTGGAATCTCTACAAGATTTCAAGTTGAACCGAAGGAATCACATATGGTTGTTGTCAAGAGAATTAGCAGATACTTGAAGGGTACAGTTGACTATGGATTATGGTATGGAAAAGATGATGACTTTACTCTATTTGCATACACTGAAGCTGGTCAGGTAGGTAATGTGGATTATAGGAAAAGTACTAGTGGAGGTGCATTCATTTCGGGTAAGAGACTAGTTTCTTGGACTAGTAAGAAGTAGGATTGTATTTCTCAATCTACTACCGATGCTAAGTATGTTTCTGCTGCAATAAACTATAATCAAGTTGTTTAGATGAAGAAAATGTTGAAGGATATAAGAATAAAAATTGATGAACCTATTGTTATTCACTGTGATAAATCTAGTGCTATACATATCTCAAATAATCATGTGTTACATTCAAAGACAAATCATATTTATATTGAGTATCATGTCTTGAGGGATAAAGTCAATGAAAAGGAAGTAAAAATAGAATTTGTGTCTACTAAGGAATAGATTTCTAATATATTTACAAAGCATTTACCGAATGATACATTTGTGTATCTCAGGGAAAAGCTTGGGGTGATAGCCCCTTATGATCAGAAATAATGATGTTGAGGATGGCATCAGTCCATAAAATCTATCGAAATATCATTCACTGGATTGATGAGTTTGGGGACTACTCCTTAGGGGGAGCAGTCTTATGGTTATTATGGTTTGGTACTGATATTTTCCTATTTTTTCCTTTTGAGGTGACTGAATTTATCATTTGATGTCTTTGGTCCTTTTCCATTGATGTCAAAGGAAAAGAGATTGTGTGAAAAATAGAGGTGATTATGCTTGGAGAGATTGTGTTGAAGCTGGAAATTTAGAGTGATCAGATGGATATATTAATGTCTTTGTGCATTGATCACTTTTTTACTTTGCATGTTGTCATCAATTCCAAGGGGGGAGCATGTTGGAAGATTGTTGAGCATGTCAGAGTTTGGTACTTGGGTGTGCTGACATTAATGTTTTGTCATTGATGTCAACATACTAATTGTTGTTTCAAACAATGTGTTCAGTATGGTCAGTGAAGAAGATTTCAGTTGTTCAGGTGATATGTTGAAGATCTTGAGTTACGATCATGGGGTATTGTTCCAAAGTGTCTGTAGTTGATCTACAAAGGTTCACAGTGTGACACCCCAAAATTGGCATCTTGCAACCCTAACCAATTTCGTTGCATTTGTCATTCTTCTGAATCATCAAAGTCCTATTATACTAGGCAATTCTGAGTTTTAAATGACTCTACTCGACCTAAGTGTCAAATGCAGAAAATCCTAAATCTACATTAATCATACATTATATTTAATTCCTAAATATCAATTAGCTAAACAAACCCTATGATTGAATTAATTTAATTATAAAGTCCTAGCACTTTAATTAAATAAATTCACCTTCTTTAGCTAAGACACATGAAAAAGGGATTAAATAATATTTAATTATTAAATAAATATCCTCATTTCAATAATTGAATTTAATTATTCAGATAATTGAGAAAAAAGCAATTATGAGGTCATATTTATTTAATTAATTGAATATTCTCTCAAAAATCTTATCTCTGTTCAGAAATAGAATCTTTGAATTAATTGTTCTTTAAAGAGAGAAAACAATTTAATTCAAATAAAACATAGTTAAATCAAGGAAAGAAAATAGTTAAAGTAGAGAGAAAACAATTTATTGTATTCTTTTGAATAAAGCTTTCTATTCTGAACTGGATTTTCTATCTGTTTTATTTCAAAGAGGAAACTTTCTATTCTAATAATCTCTGGGTCTATAAAAGAACTCTCAATCTCTCATTCAAACCCTTCCTGAATTTCTAATCATATGCATTGTTAGAATACAGAATTATTGTCACATTTCTTAATATCTCATATAGAATAATTTTATATTGCAATAAGATAGTTTCAATTTCTAGAATAATTGCATTGAAAATCATGTCTTAGATTATCTTACATCTCTCATTTCTTAGAATAATCTTGCATTGTATTGCATTCATGGAGATAAATCCTTTGTTCCTAGATTGGTCCATGGTTGTGAGACTCTTGTTCTGAGAGCAATTTCAAAAACCCCGTCTGGATAGAAGGCAACAGGTCGAATCATGCAGGCAGACAGGATGAATAATCTCATATTCAGTCTTTTGTGTATCAGATGAAGGACTATGTTGAAGTGTATGGTGACTTAACAAGGCCAAATTTACCACATACATTTCTGGTGCCCACCGTGGGGCAGGTACATTCTGTTCTGGCCTAATTTCATTTCATCTTTTTCACTTTTTTGCATTCTGTCTGTACTTCCGTACAAGTTCTGTTATAATTTTGCGTGAATTTTCTGTACGTCTCGCGAGAACTTTATAGTTCTTCGCGTGGCCTGCAGCACTTCTTCGCGTGATCTAGCATACTTTATCGTGCAAAATTAAAGTTTAGAGCTTTCAATTTGATATTTCATTGCCTCGATTTTCTAACCACCTACTTTTTTCTGGCATCTGTTCTTCTTTGATGTTATCTTTTGAAACAAATTAACAGTGGTTTGCAGGACACTGAGACAAAGAAAATCCATCATAAACTTCTGACATGTTTGTTTTAGGACGCTGATATGAAGAAAGACATTACAAACTACTAATGGGTTTATTGTAGGACGTGTGTCGAAGACCTTGCGTGTTTTCACAACTTCTTATATCTGTTTTTGGTAGTTAAAATACACTTTGATTGGTGCTTAAAATGAATCATTGTCTTGCGTGGAGAGTGAGAGTCGATGCCCAACCGGTAACAGGCTAAAGCCAAGCCCTTCCAAACTGGTATACAAAAAATGCTATTGTGATTAATGTCACAATAGACAGGTGTGAATTTGTTGTGGCAACCAAAATCTCCTCAAGTACCCTAGTGGTGCATTAAAGTCCTGACATCGTTAAGGTGAAAGCCTTGCTTTGAAAGGATTGGGAGAGCCCCCTTTATTGGGAAAATGACTTGATCAGAACCACCTGAACGGATGACCTTACTACAAACTGTTGTTCTAGTTTTTCAAAAACCCTCTATTTGTTGGTGCGGAAGGTCAGAGACCGATAAGATGCCCCACATTCGTACGGCTTTTAGTAGAGATAACAGCCCTTTGGGAAGCAATTCCTTTGGGGTCCGAAGCTTGGTATGCCTGAGAAGTGAGTGCATATGTAAGGAGGAGCCCGTGCTTCCAAGCTTCTAAGTTATCTGC
>MU228523.1:80623-95280 GCA_018584345.1 Thuja plicata | reverse complement strand
GTACCCCAAATTTTCACTCTTCTGAAGTGAGCCCTGTTAGGAGCCAACCCTGTTAAAGGTTATAAACACACTGTTAAGTGCGACCTTGTTAGAGGATTTTTATACATAGGTTGTCACTTAGTATCTGACATCTACGCTACCATCCTTGAATCAGTCTCATGACTGTCAATAGACTTTATGCAAATCTTACTACAATCCTTGAATCAGCGTCCTTCTTAGACTGTCAATAGGCTTTAGGTAAGACCGATGCTACTATCATGAGTCAAGGCGGTTGGCTTAGTTACTGGAAGAGTTAGCATCAAACTCTGGTGCCATGGGGGGACTTCCTTCACATGATTCTTTATTTTTCCATACCATTACTATCTTCTGAGATTCTTATGAAACTGCAACATCTTTCTTATCACTTTCATACTTCCCTGAAGCGATAACAGATCTACAAGTGTTAGCATAATGACCGGGCTGACCACACTTAAACTAATTTACATTCCTCTTCACGGATTGCATCCCAAATTTGCATTGATTATCCTTGTGACCATAGTTATGACATACACAGCAATTACCACGAAAGATATTGTTAATCCTATTCACCTTGACCGAATTAGATACTTGACTTCTGCATTGATTTGCCTAATGACCAAACTTGTGACAGTTAAAAAATTGAATTTGTTGATCTCTTCTGCTCTTACACTCCACAACCTTGTAAAAAATTATTGCATATATAACAATGACCATTAAATGATACATAACTTTGAGCATTAGGTTGTCTTACTGGAGGCTTCTTTGTCAATGCGTCATTCTTCTGAACCTTGCTTGTAACTTCAGATTTAGCTTCAACATCAATTGCTTTGACTCCACCCTCGATGTTCTGGTTCAAGTTTTCAGCGGTGAAACCTGGACCTTCTTTTTCTTTGTGGCTTTTCTGTATGGACAAGAGTTGTTCCATAATAGTGCTACTTTCACATTCCTCCCCTTCTGATTTCAGCTTCTTCAGTTCTTGATCCAACCTCACATTCTTTTCTACCTTATGTTTGATGATATCTTTGAGACTTTCTTTGATCTTTTTGCAGTCCTCCAACTATGATTTCAGATTTGCAACACTCTTCTTTGATTCCTTCAATTCTTGGCTTACTTCTTTATGTCTTGCCTTGAATTTCCGAATCTTCTCTCTATTTGGAGATAAAAGAGTTCGCTTCCTTAAGATTTTCTTTCAGTTCTTCATTCTCAAATTTTGTGCATTCGACGTCATCCAACATTATCTTCACTTCTTCATCGGAGTAGTATTCTCCAACCATCTGTTCAACCAACCAAGATCTCCCTCAAGCAGTTAAGCTCTATCGACAAGGGACCAAGCTCTAATACCAATTGTTGAACAACCTCAGATAAATGAGAGGGGGGTTGAATACGTTATCTCAAGATATTTTTTAAACTTCAACTGTATCGGTAACAATGTTAATTCAAACTAATAATCTAAGCATTGATAAACATGAAAGCACAAAAGAAACGCCATACACAATGAACACTAGATATATGTAGAAACCCAAGATGGGAAAAAGCATGGAGAAGCTAATTCTCATGAGTAAGAACATTGGTTAAGGTGATTTATATAATGCTCATTGCAAGTAAGGCCCACTGCTGGTAGGCTCACTGTTGATCGAGTTCACTGCATTGAGTACAAAATAACTATCACAACTAATACAAAAAGATGTTCTTACAGACAAAACTTGAACTGATGAAAATTGCATCTACACATGCATGGATTCAATTCCGATGAGTAGTACATTTACAGTCAGCAGTAGATCCGTACCGAGATATTTTGTCAGTCTTCAATACACTTCAGGTAAACCTTCCTAACACCACCTTTTCTCTGTTATCAATATTATCCTTCACCCTTCTTATTCAGTTCACACACTTCACCATATAGTCATACTCACATCATATCATCTTCCGCATTCACACATCACACTCGGATCCAAAAGATGCTCTCTCTCTCTCTCTCTCTCTCTCTCTCTCTCTCTAGATATAGATATATATATATACATACATATCCAATTAACTTATAGACATATGTCGGCCTAACAAAAGCATGTCGGCTTGAATACAAAATAGAGTGTCTTAAGATATACCATGAAGATCCACAAGCTAGCAACAGACCTAAAAGACAAGTCATACATATGAGAAACACACAACACGCTACTAAGGGACCCAAAGATAGGTCTTACATAAGATAACCATGTTTCATGGCTTAAGCATCAAAAGATAAATATGTTATGGGGCCGATGGGAATGCCACAACCAAGACTATGTCTTGATCATAACAAAATTCAGCACCAACCGAAGGATAACCCAAAGAAGCAATGGTCCAAAAGATGATTCCAATTGTTATACTGAAACTCCTGATATACTGCATGAATGATTGGATACTAAGGATACTTGAAAGAAACTCTAAGCATGACAGCCGTCCAAACTTCATTCACCGAACACAGTAGAAGTACAAAAATGATATATCATTATTACCGAACCATCCACAACATCCAGTGTTATACAAAAACTTCATAAGATAAATCAATTTTGTTCAATGTCGGAGGCACAATCAACTGGTACACCAATTTTGACATCAATGACAACAATGCCAACAACAATATCTCAACAACATGAACTTACCAATTCTATTATTTCAAAGATAATCTATAAGTTTTAGTACTCAAATTGGGTTTCCAACTTGGCGTTAGTGGGAAAAAATGAACAAAAAGCTATCTTTGCAAGATTCTAGAGATCTAAATAGAGGCTCTTAAAAATCACTACTCTAGACCCTCATGGATGTAGTAGGATCTAATAAGTTTTTTTTATCCTACACAAATTCTCAAGTTTCAACTAAATATTTGTAAAAGAAGAAGATAGCATGAAATGGATCACTCTTTCCTACATAAAAAATATAATTTATTCTTTGCAATAAAGGAAACATCTAAAAAGTCATATGCTTTTAAACTATCATGATGACTTAACTATATTTGAATAAAGAATAACATTTTTGTCAACTGAAGAAGGTGTCTCACGGGTGTTAACTTTTTGGATTATGTTTTAATCCATAAAATTATATTTAGCATTTTCCAAGGAAATTTGTTGGCCTGGATACATCGTCTCTGAGTAAATTATAACTACGTGTCCTAAAAGGGTTCAAGCTCTTCTTAAGATTTCACTTATTTGGCATAAAAAGAGAATGCAATATTTCATAGAAAGAATAATTTTATGAGGAAATTCATAACAAAATTTATATGGACAATTCACACTATTACCCACGTGTTGAAAAATATTAAACATTTCAAATAGATAAAAGAAGGTAAATAAACATTTGAAAATATCTAGGAGTCCATTTCAAAGCACCAATACTGGTAAATCCTAAGCTAGGCACACATAAATAGCAGCAAGCATTGAAAATTAAGCATATGTTGGATTTTGAAACTAATACATATCATTCTTACGTTAATAGTACCTAGAAAGAAATCTAGTCTACAAGATAAGTATCGTGTAGATTGTTTGTAGACCCTTCAAGCTATTCCCCAATCAATCAAAATTTATTGACTATTTCAAAACAAACAAACCTTCTAAAAATAAGACAACTTGAGCTTGACAAAAGTTACCAAATACTAACCACATGTTCTAACATTTTGGCATCCATTCACTTTTCTAATCCATATTAGCATGAGTTTGCCAATAGTGAAATTCTTGCATGTAGCGTTGCATCACATTGAGAGATATGTACGATCACTTACGAGGCTCATGTCGTGCTTTATGTTTAGGAGTTGTTTTCATAATTTATCAAATTATATAATGTTTATAGAGATTTGATTGCATACTTTTGCTTAAATATTTATCGACCCATGTTTCAAGAGTACAAGTCCATAAGAACCCACTTCTCATGAGCTTCAATGATCCACTTAGAATTCATTACATCTAGGTGATTCTCATAAAGATGGTCATCAAGACTTCCAATAGGTCATCCATTTCAATACTACTTTGGCTCAATCTCACATAATTCTAGAGTTTCCCCCAAAATTAATCCCACTTAACTACTACTCCATTTGCAAAACCATTACCAAACGGATTTGGTATAGAGCTCCCACGCTTATTGATAATGTATTATTTTATCAAATGATGATGATGATGATGATGATGATCTTGGCAATTTCTTCTTCTAAATTAATGGCTTTGCATTTGTGGATCTTGAGAGCTAAGAAATCAAATGGAGAATTTGTGCTCAAGTTTGCACCAAAGGCAAATTTTCAATGTTATATATATATATATATATATATATATATCAAATGGAGAATTTGTGCTCAAGTTTGCACCAAAGGCAAATTTTTAATGTTATTGTTTTATATATATATATATTTGCTTTTGGTGCAAACTTGAGCACAAATTCTCCATTTGATTTCTTAGCTCTCAAGATCCACAAATGCAAAGCCATTAATTTAGAAGAAGAAATTGCTAATTGATTATCCAATATAAACAATTTCAATATAATAAAGTCATAAAAAACCAAAGAGTGAAGAAATCAAACTATAACTTAAAGCGCGTGAAATTATAAAATACTAAATCCTTTGAAAACACAATTGATTTTTCTTTAAATATAAATAAAAGTTACACATCAAAGTATTATTCACTGAGAAAAAAATCCAAAAAGTAAGAAAATTGAAATATAGCTTAAAACACATTGAATTACCAAATACTAGATCCTTTAAAATCACAATTGATTTCTCACATATCAAAGCACATGATCCATGGTAACTATTGATGTAAGGTGACATTTCAGAATGTCCCTGAAATAAGTAGATTACATATATATTCACATAATTGTTTATAATGGGCCTACATTTAAATCAAAGGTGTTTTTTCACAAGAAAATTCAATATTAAGGTCACCGAGAGATTGACCTTAAATCAGTTGCACCTCCAAGAAATTTAACGAATGATGTAATGAAAGAACATATACCATCATCTTCACCAATTCTACTTGACCAATTGAACATAAATACAGAATATCTTTAAATTTTAACCATCATCCTGGCCAATTCTACTTGACCAATTGAACATAAATACAGAACATCTTTAAATTTTAAATTGATATTGTTTACTCAGTCTCCATCACATCTATCATACCCACATCATAACTTCAATTTAACTTAACCCAAATACTGCAACGAACTCGCTGAAACCCTAACCCTAACAGAACTTCAGATCTAGGCATCGGCCCTGAGAAGGGCATTACAGTCAAGACCGCAGCCACACTGAGGAGATTCAACAAAATTATCAACAGGAAAGGAAGCGGAAACAACTCCTACAGAGAATTCCAAACTATCCCCCTCGCGAATAACTTCATCAATGGTGAGCCAGAAGAACAATACCTTAACGCTGATGCCTTTCAAATCCTTGAGAGATCCCATCGAAATGCGCCCTGTGATGGATTCTCTGTATTTGAGACTGTAACCTGATTCCAGGCCGAAACTGCAAGAACTCTCAAAATAGATCTCGAAGCTTCCGTCCTCATTCAAGATATAACCCTTCACATTTGTCGGCAACAGGCCCCCTGGAAATCCGTACTTTTCTAATACCGTGTAAGCCGTCAGATTCGAATCGGCTTGCGCAGAACAAAATATCATACAGCTGCAGAAAACTAATGCAATAAGCGCAGGGATTTTAGCGGACGCCATGGCCTGCAGCTTCTAAATCTGCCCCTAAATTCAGCGAATTGGGGAAAACAGGGGATTTTCAGGGTTAACAAGACTTCAGCTTCGGCGTGAAGGAATAGAAGTTGAAAAGTCAAGAATGGAGACAAGTAATTGTATTGGAAGGTACCACGTTAAAGGCGTGCAAGCTTTGTAACCTTGGTGCATCAGAGATTGGTCTTGGATACGAACAAGGAAATTTTGGGATTCGTTAAAGTAGCTTTTGGTTTTATGACATTAAGTAGTGGGCATTAGTTTTTATGGAGGGAAATGGTCCAATTTAATGAAGGATAAGGTCCCCTTTGAGTCCAAAGGAAGTAAATGATGTGTTCCACCTAATATCAAAGCAGAAATTTTGGGTAGTTGTCTTGTTATATTATGTCATTAAATTTGGTTCAGTGCAAGTTATAGTGGTCTTTTTTAGTTTCTAGAATTATTAATGTTGAATGGTAGGGGAAAAGACCCAATAACTATATATTTTCCAATAGCTATGACAACGACCTAATAATCATGATAGGGTTTTGTCATAGAGACACACCAATAACCAACTTTAAAATGGTCATTTCTTACACACATAAAAATCCAGTAAGTGTTAGTAACACATGTAATAGCCGTGCACCACAACACTATTAACTAAACACTACCAGTGCATGATTATTGGTATAATTTTGTTTCTATTACACATCAACTTACACCAAAAAGGTTACATCATTATTAACATTGAAACATGTTTGCTTACATTTACAAAAACAATGGATTGGTCTTACAATATCAATATATCATAATAAAGTGCACATCATGTTCTATTTGTGTACATACTTGCACGGCTATTGGTGCATACTAGTTTGAATCAATTACATACATGCACAACTATTGGTACACAAACACTTTAAATACATGCTACATTGTTTTTATATGGCTCTCATCTGCACATTCACCCAAGCAGGTATGACATCTTCAGGCAATTAATCGAGCAACAATTTGTAGCTGCGTAGACAACAAATGGTGTAAGGCTCACCAATATAGCACAAATAAAGAACGAAAACCAATTTAAAAAATGAAAATTCTAATTCTAATTTTAATTTCTACTTCAATTAGAAAATGTAAATTATTATTCAAATTTGTACTTCTCAATCCACCGAATGAAATACCAAATTAAAATCCAAATTTCTGCAAGAGAATAAAAATGCATATTATTATTCAAATTATGCACTTATTCAATCCGCCAAATGAATACCAAATTTATAAATGCAAATAATAATTTAAATTTGTACAAGAATATAACACTGTAAATTATTATTCAAATTATGCAATTCTTCAATCCACCGAATGAAATACCAAATTATAAATGCAACTTATCATTTAAATTTCTACTTGAATTAAAAAAAAATGCAGTGAATGACAAATACAAAAATTCAACTTGTCAATCAAATTTCTACTTGAATTTTAAAAAGTAAGTTATTATTCAAATATGTACTTCTTCCATCCACCGTATGAATGTAAATGCTTGTGATTTTATGCATGAAATGACCGACGTATTCCCACCACTATTTGAATTTCAAATACACCAACCACAAATTAAAAAACCAATTTCATATAAGAGTGAGGAAGTGCACGTAATTCAGCATTCTCTGCACTCATAGCTGTTTTATTCTCTGCTCTTTCCAATTTAAGGTTGGTACCAAATATTTCATATTTTTATAAATTATTCTCTGCTCTCTTCTTTTAACTGTTTTATTGTCTGTCTGTTTAAGCTTCTACACATGCTTTGCAATGTTTTTAAAAAGGCTTGACAACATTGTTCACTATAGGCTTATGAATGTTCATTATAAGCTTATGAATTAACATTCATAACCATATAATGAACTCTGGTGAGCATTGTCGATTTAATCATAAGAAGATGTTGTATTTCTTTTTAATATAGTGTATTTGTAGTTTGAATCATTTGGCTGACTTATTTCTAGGGCTTAATCATTTCTTTGTTAAATATTTTGATTATAATCATTTTTGGGTGTCAGAGGGTTAGAGGGTTTGTGTCTGTTATCTTCTAATGTGTGTGCATAACTTGTTTACATGATTTCCTTGCATAACTTGTTTTCATGATTTCCTTGCGGTGATTTCCGTAGTTCATTAGAGGCTTATGAATGCAACATTATCCACTGTAATTATTGCAATATATGTGACAGAAATAGGAAACATTGTCGATTTAATCATATATATATATATATAATGAACTATGGTGAACATTGTCGTTTTAATCATGAGAAGATGTTGTATTTCTGTTTAATACAGTGTATTTGTAGTTTGAATCATTTGGCTGACTTATTTGTAGGGCTTAATCATTTCTCTGGTAAATATTTTGAGTATAATCATTTTTGGGTGTCAGAGGGTTTTTGTCTATTCTCTTCTAATGTACACACACACACACACACACACACACACATGTTTTTCACATTGGTCCGTTTAGAGATGATTATAAAATAATCACTCTAACACTTTAATTATTTGTGTCAACATGTTATTATAACCTATCGATGACCCCATTTAATCACTCTAACACTTGAATTGTTTGTGTCTGACATGTTATTATATCCTACCAATGACCCACAACAAATCACATTGAAACCACTGTTATCCAAGTGATGTCACGCAACCGTCGCTGGGTTACCCATTCAGTGCCCATCGATAACCCTTAAACCGTGCCATTTTGCCACCTTATTTTCTCTCCGCACCTCTTCTCTGCTTCAAGTGATGCTCCAATCACAAGTAATAAGTAACCATAGAACTATGCATACTGTGAATAAGTAGTCATGCTATCATATTGGTATCACTGAACTGTTTGACACACATAATTGGATTGTATGCATTTTCTTTCATTTCATCTATTGAACATTAACTATATGCATTTCTGTTATATCCATCTCCCACTTTAAACAAAAATTGTAATTGTATTCCCATGAACTTCATACTTGCATGTGCATACATGTATTATTGCTATATGTGACAGAAATAGGGAACATTGTCAATTTAATCATGAGAATATGTTATATTATTGCAATATATGTGATAGAAATAGGGAACATTGTCAAGTTAATCATGAGAATATGTTGTTTTTTTGCAATATATGTGATAGAAATAGGGAAAATTGTCAATTTAATCATGAGAAGATGTTGTATTATTGCCTCTTTTATGCTTCATGTGATGTTGCAATCATAAGTAACAATGATTTCACGAGTTGGTTATTGTTCAATGCGTGTGCATAACTGGATAATGTTTTCAAGTCTTTTAAAGACACCATAATATGCATTTCTATTATATCCATCTCCCATTTTAAAGAAAAAATGTTACAATATTCACTTGCACTTCATACTTGCATGTACATGCACACTAACATACATACATACACACTTACATGTGCATATTTCCATATTCATGTGCACACATACAACATATACATATATATGTGAGTGTACTCTTACATTCAGTAAATTTTACAAAAAAAATATGATTGTAACATGTTCTCCTTATTTTGAATAAGTAAGCCCGGGTACATTGTCATTAGTTTCACAACGGACAAGCATGTCTGAAAAGCAAAAGTCAAGGACAGTGATCAGTGGTAGCACAACTGATTCTGTTGCTCCAGGTGTGTAGTTAACAGAACAAGTGGATGCAAATCAAGAATCTGCTGCACAACAAGATTCTGTTGCAGATCGCATTGTAGGAAAGCGGTCCACAAAGATAGTTAAGAGGGGTGGAAGAACTATAAGAGTTACTCCAGGTGTGCACTTCACAAAACAAGTGGAAGTACATCAAGAATCTGTTGATGTTCCTACTGCCAATGTACAGGTGGATGCAACAATAGGCAGTGGAGTGGAGGCTAACACAAGTAACATTTTCCGTCCACCCCTATTATCAAAGTGGACACAAGAGAGCATGGAGGCTGTTGTTGCAAGCATAGAAAACAACAAGATTTCAATAAGGGGTGCAACAAAGAAGTGGCACATACCTGCTTCCAGCTTGCAGGCATGGATAATGGGAACAACAGTTACCAAGCGAAAAGGGCCCAAAAATAGTCCTCATTATTGAAGAGGAGGAAGAAGTTATGGAATGGTGCAAGTCCATGGCAGACATGGGGAAAGGGCTAGAAGTTAGGAACTTGTAGTCGACTGTTGCCTAGATTACTGCAGGAAGGCTTACCCCTTTCACGGATGGAATGCCGGGCAGATCTTGGTGGCACGATTTTAGACGCCGGCATAAGGACTTGTCAATCAGAACAACAGAAGGTCTTGATACAGACAAGGCTATAATGGTTCACCCTACTATTGTAGCATATTTCTATGACAACTTGGAATGCGTATATAACCTTAACAATTATGGGTCTAGTAGAATTTGGAAATACAATGAAAAAGGTGTGCAAGCTAGAAGGAACTGTGGTATGCGAGTAATTGCACATAGGGGAACAAGATCTTTCCCATGACTAATCTCAAAAATTAGGGAGTGGATCACTATCCTTGCTTGTGCAAGCGCTGCTGGTTTGAGCATACCTGGATTTTACCTGTTCAAAGCAAAGAGGCATATTAAAAATTACATTGTCAATTGCGAGTCAGGGGCGTGCATGGTGTTAGTAAATAGATTTATCCTTCGAAAAGAGATAAAAAAAAATGACTTAAGAATGCCCAGCATGAAGAACAAACAATACTAACAGTTGGACAGATTGCCATTGTATTGGTAATTGCCCTCTGAATTGAGAGGTACAGCTCCCTCTTAGAAAGATCTATAATGAATTAAATAACATATTATGTCTTTAACCTGAAGACACAAAGGATTTCTGACATTCACCCATAACAATGGGATGAAAGCGATTATAAGATTTACAAACTCATAGCTGACAAAAAAACCACAAAATAGCCACAAGACTATCTACCAAGTCTTCCACATTACAGAGAAAATTAAAGGAATTACAAGACTTGTTCTGCTAATTGCAAGTTATCAACCAACATATTTATAAACAGACACATACTTGACATAATACTGCAGGACTATATCCCAGAATAGGAAAGAAACAATCACATGATTGATTTCAATCAGAAAAATAAATGTTCAGACCTCAAGATCTGACATGCAAATATTCGTCTTTATTTCAAGAAAACATAACAAAATAACCATAAGATCACTGTGTCACTGCCAATACAATCAAGTAGCAGAAAAATAAACTAATTCCTCCCTCTCTCTGTTACAATCTGTCCAGAAAAATGTATTCTCCTTCCCCTCTTGCAACCACAAGACTCCCAGAAAAGCAGAAGCAGAACCTTGTTTACATCCAAGGTTTTACAATAAATAATGTCTTGCACAGTTGTGTTTTAGTTCCTGTAACTGATTCTTGAAAACTGAATAATTTCTAATGTTTTAATAAAACTCTTATAAATCCCCTTATAATATTCGGTTATGAAAACCAAATATTACTTTATTATCTCCAGCAATGTTAAACGATATTTAATTAAACATCTAGGCTAGCATGCATAGGTGTTTGACATGTGGCACACTTCACTTAAAGAATACTTTGTATCATGTCAAAATAGAAATAATCAACATAGGATTGATAACACCTAGATTCTTATAATCCATAGGCAAATAAATTATCATTTTCTCCTCTGTAATTTCATTCCCATTGAAATGTAGTTGACAATTCCAACATATCTTCTGTCAAAATAAGAGGTTGATGGTCTTCTTGATAGGCCTCTACACAGTCATGCATAACTTTTGAATGCAACCGTTTTCGCCAATTTCTCTAGTGGAGATTTACAAGACTTGATTTCTAACAACATATCTAAAAATGAGACAAATCCAACAGTGGATTCAAACTTTATGGCCCCCGCACTGAGACTAAATTGTATGTCGTCAGAAAATTTGGAAAAGTGTCTATTTTTATAGACCTTCATTCTATTATTTATATCTTTCCAACCAAATATAATTTTGGAAATCCCTCTGGTGAGAATTTAGAAAAATAGGTTTTCTAACACATCTAAAACTTGACCCGATCCAATGGTGGAGTTGAAAGTTATGCCCCCTGTAACATGAATATTTTTCTGTCATCAACAAATTCGGGTTTGCAGAGGAATTTGACAATTGCATATATTACTATTTCAAGAATAAAACATGATATGAAATAGATTTCCATTTTATTATTAATGGTCTCATAGTTGATGCCACATGTCATAAAAGTTCCAAAGAAGAATTTTCAAGCTGTCAAACTGAACTTCTGGAATGGTAGTCTATTGGATATGCAAACCTGAACTTGCACATTACCTTTTGAAATATTGAACCTTAAACTTTGAACTTGCGGTTCAAGGTTCAAGATTTGACAATGCATATTGCACTTTTCAACTGTGGCAAAAAAACTTGCATGAGTTTTTGTAGATAGCTACGTTTCCCATGAAATTTTAATTGCAAGCTAAATGATCCATGTAGAGCATAACCTAGAAATATTTCTTATTTTGCATAGGAATCACAAAACCTGCAAATTGCCTTTGGAATATTGAATCTTGAACTTTGAACTGCAAGTTCAAGGTTCAAGATTTGACAATGCACATTGCATCTTGAACCATCAACTTGGATCTGCACTTTCGAACCGGTAAACTTGAACTTTTGAAATTTGAACTTCACAGTTTGGTTCAAGTTGAATAAATTCATGCAACACTACCCTTTACAAAGCATAACTTCATTGAAACATTATTTAAAAAACCCATTATAAAGGGTGGGAAAATTTTGAGAAATTTCTCAGTGATGCTGGGTTTTAAAATTTTAAAACTTGGGTGCCAAAGGCAAGCCAACAGCTGGCTCTAACTGGGGACATGGGTCGTAAGGGACATGAAGAATCCAACAATCTCTCGTATAAGACCAGTGCCTTATCCATTGGGCAACAGAGTCAAAGCACCAAAACTAGGGAGTTGATAGAAAAGAGGGTGGAGGGGAGCAGGGAAACTACCAAAACAAAACCCCTAGACTAACCATCACAACCAAAATTTTATTTACAAAAAGACAGGGCTAGCAACCCATACCTCCAAAGATGCCTCTTGCTGCTCATGTGAAGTCATTGACCGGCTGTGAGAAGTATCTTCTAGTGCGGAAGAGAGGTTGATACATGAGATGTACCACTCCAAATAAATATTTAGTGGTTGTTGCAGAAAGAGCTCCAACTATAATATGAGTTGCCTCCTTCTACATGGAAAAACATATCAAAACGTTGATGAGGGAGGCATTAGGGAAATGCCATGTAGGAGCATTCAAATAAAATCCTGGAGTTAGGCTGGCTGAAATTTCGTCACCTGGAAGCCCATCAACAACTTCATTTTTGAAATAGAATACCTCTAACATTTGGGGTCGAGACCATTCTTCTCTAGTTGGTTTGAAATCAAACGAGAATGCCACGTATTCTATCTCCTCATCAAATGCAAAAGCTCTAATTTTTGGCTCATCAATCATCATATTATGAACAACACTCGACTCAACACAACAGGCATTTGGACCTTTAATTTCAGAAATCAAAGGCATCAAAGTTAATTTATTCATTGCCTCAACCAGACTCGTGTGGCCTTCATTATGCACCTCTATGATCTTTTGGAAATCAACAATCTTGCCTTCTTTAGCTGCCTCAAACAACCAGGGATGATTTTTTGGGGAGGCTTCTAATTGGTTGTTATACTTGGGATGCACTTCCACCTTCCTACTTAACTGATGCATGATCATGCTGCCATGGTTTTCAAGATAACTCTCCTCTTGCTTGTTCCTATCACATGGGTCACAGGGAATGAAGAGAGGATTATCCAGAATTTCAAAATCTTCAATATACTCAACATGTGTGTATAATGCATTCACGTTGCCCCAAACAATCTCATCATCATTATTTTGGGATTGATTCCCTACCGCTATCATATCAACCACATTTTTGTCCTGGCACACAAAAGCTAAATCAAAATTCAAAATTTCTTCCTGCATGTTACAAGCTGAAATATCCTTATGGCCTATAGTTAGAGGCAATGATTTTTGGAAACTACTTTCAATAACCATAGGATCAAATTTCGTAGGAAGAACTTCTTTAGGAACGGAATTAAAATCTTCTTCAAGTGAGAATAAAGATTGGAAATCAAAAGTATTCACTTCTTTATCATCAATTACCAACAACCCCTCTCTTACATGCAACTCTTCTTGCCTGACTTGTTGTTGATTTCCCTTTTGCTGCTGATTAGAAATCCAAAGCGTCGATGATTCTGCCATTGTTGCTGAAACATCTTGATCTTCTAAGACTAAGGGATCGGAGAACAAGGGTTCTTTAAACCCTGATTCTTCTCATGATATCTCTGTAACAGCTGGAATTCGTTGATCAAAATTCTTGAGATCATTATATCTTTATGCACACATTCTAATAATAAGGCAGATTATCGATCTTCAACAGGATTTAACTTATCCCTTTCAGCTTTACTAATGCTCCCTTTGAAGGCATTCCACAAGTACTGGAGCATCGAATCTTTCTAAGAATTTATCTCATCAGAAGTAGGTCTCTTTCAAGGCTAATCCCCCGAGTTGATTTCTTGTTCACTCATAACTGAGTAATTGAAAGAGATATGATTAGATGAAATCACTGGAGCTTCTTCCTCCACAACCTCTAGTTCATTTTTGAGCTACTACACTTTTCTCTTGCATGCCTCCAAATCTTTGAGCTTGTGAAATCTGTGACACAAACTCATCCACATTAAGGTAGAGTTGTGGTCATCTTCAAGGCTTATCTTCAACTTCACATCCTTTGAAATAATTTGTTTATAGTGTTCCCAGAAATCTTGTAAAACCTTATCATTCATCCGAAGAATCTCCGGGATAGTGGGGCCTAGTCTTTTTCCCATTCTTACAACTCTTTTGGATTTTACATTAAGAATCAGCAG
>MU228523.1:57020-68648 GCA_018584345.1 Thuja plicata | reverse complement strand
GGCTTCCAAAGGCGGTGTAGGAGGAGGCACTCTGCAGAATGGAGAAGAGAAACCGGCCACCCCCAAAGTAAAATCCTTCAAATAGGTCATCCAGAATGAATGCATCCTGCCAGAAGGAGCCGTCTTCCTCACAAGCGCAACACAAGGGGTTTTTGTCGCTGAAGGAAATGGAGGTAAGGAACTATTCCTCCCAAGTTAGTTATTAAACCAAATTCGCAGATGAATGTTGCTATCAATCAGGAGAAGTCTAAGCTTAGAGAACATGTGTTATTTTCTTTGCTGCTGTTGATAGTACCAGAATCCCTTCTAGGAACTTTCTTAACAATTGGTTTCATAAAACATGGGGACAAAAACTAGGTTTTCATTTCTCGTATTGTCGTATGCTTCAAAAGGGTTTGTTTATTCTATTTTTTTGTGACCCTAAAGCGCAAATAGCTATTGTGGGCAAACAATTTTGGAGAGTCGGCCCCTGCAATTTTAGGGCAATTCCCTGGTCCCTTGAAGCCTCCCATGATGAAGTTCTAGCCCTTTCCAGCCCCAGATGGATTATCATAGGCAATCTTCCTCTGTATCTGTTAAATATCATTCCACTTGCACTTGAGCCGTTAGGAAATGTTCTCAGAATTGATCATTCTAACACTCTCATCCCTAACATAGATGTTTGTGTCCTCCTCTCTGTCAAACCCGATGTTGATCTCCCAAATTTTGCACAATTTGACCTTGACCCCATGTCTGTTTGCTGCCTGATTATCTTCCTGGGTGGATTAGATGGCTGCTTTGTGTGCAGGAAAGGAGGTCACAAAAAGCAAGAGTGCCCTATTATTCTAAAAAGGAATGTGTGGAATAATAAAGTTACTCCTCCTCAAAAACCTAATAACATTCCAGCCCCAGAGGGTCATGATGTTTCCTCCCAGATTAATACCACCTCTTAGTCTCCCCCCACTATTCAGATCTCACCCCCCTCTGCTTGGAACCAAGACTCTGCTGCTCTAACTGCTACACTGGAAAAATTGAAAGGCAAATTTAACTCCCTCCCAAAAGAACTCTTTGTCAGTGCTAAACACATTAAAGGAATTCCCAACATTGAAACCCTAGACTTTGGCCTTATTGGTCCCAAGCTAAAATAAAAACATAGAATTGAGAATGTTCAGCAGCTAGCTGTGGATAAAATCAGGGACAAAGCAAGGAAAAACAAAAGTGAGTCTCAGCCCAAGTGGAAAACTTACTACCTTCCTCTAGGGAAAAGTCCTCTAAAGGACTCAACCCCTCCCTCTTCTCCCCCTACAGGGAGAGTGGACAAATCACAAGCCTCCCCTAGCCTCTCCACATCTAAGAATTTAACTCTTTCCCACTATCAAGGTGGTGGGAGGAGTGGGGAGTCCCCCCCTCCTATCAATGATGAAAGGCTGAATGCCTTCTCTATTGTAGTTATTCTAGCCCCCCCTCCCCTCCCACCACCACCTAATAGGTGGAATTATGTTGTTGTTGGGATGAGAAGTAAGAGAGGATGCTCTCTCCCTATAGAGGGAATAGAGTTGGGAGTTGGGCAAAAGAAAGAGTTTGAGCTGGAGGAAGGAGAGATTGACTCCATGTGTGATGCTCATCAGATAGAGAGCTCAAAAGAGACTTTTGTCTTTGCAGCGGATCCCTCCAAAATCTTTAAGAGGGATGGTCAAAACATAAAGATAAACTCTCTAGAACTAGGCTTAGTTAAGAGGAAGAAAAGGGGAAGACCCCCTCTCTCTAGTGGCAATCCTAAACCCTCTAAGGCCCCCAGACTGGATATACCTAAATGCTTCAAAGGATTTACGAAACCCATGGAGACAGATTGAAAATCATTTGATATGCTGATAAATTGTGCATCCTAGAATGTTAGAGGATTGGAAGCCTCTGACAGGAAATATGTGGTCAAAAGACTCCTTTTTTCTCACAGAGACTTAAACATTCTAATTCTGCAAGAAGTCAAAGCAATAGGGTTTGAACTTGATATTGCACTTAAGTGTATCTGGAAAGATGCTACATCCTTCTCTACTAAGCATCCTGGGGGTAAGGGTGGGACCTCAATTTTGATTAGCCCTTCCTAGAAGAATGCAGTCCAAATATGGGGCATCTCACCCTGTAACAGAGCTGTTTGGGTGAAGATGAAGAGCAAGGACTTTGAGTTTGGTATCTGTTCTATTTATGCTCCAAATGAACACAATGGCAGGATTAAATTATGGAGGTAGTTAGCAGACTTTGATTCCATTCCTTGGATAGTATCAGGAGACTTCAATATGGTGGAGAGGGCCCAAGATAAGTTGGGTGGACTCAAATTTGATTGGAGAGGCAATGAACCCCTCTACTGGTGCAGAATGGTTAACAAACTCAACCTATTTGACCCCTTAGCAGGGAAAAAGAGTGAATCAAAAGGTATCTGGTATACTTGGTCCAATTTTCAAAGAGGATAAAGAAGGAGATACTCCAGATTGGATAGGTTCTACCTCAATAAACTCTGGTTCAGTTGTCAGCCCTATTCAGACAATAACTGTGTTAAGGTTCTGCCCTTCACCCTATCAGACCATCACCCCATCTTTTCCTTTATTTAGATCATTGGAGACCAAGTCTCTGATACTCCCCATAAGAAAGGCTTTGCTCTGAATACTTCCCTATTGGGAGATGAAGATGTGCAGGCAGTGGTCAAGATCATATCTTGGTATAATGAGAAAGTTGTGCATCATGAGTCAGATATTGATAGATGGAATCAAACCGCCAAATCTTGGAAGATTTTTCTCAAAATAGTAGGAATTAAGAGAGCTAAGGATTCTAGATAGTTAGAATATAAGTTGGTGGAGTCTCTACCAGAGGCAGAAGCAAAGATCCAAACTAACCCCACCTCTGAAGAACTACTTGACGATGTTGTTGCTTGAAGAGATTATCTCAGGAGGATTCAATTGGCCAAGACCATAGGAGCTAGAATTAGAGCCAGGATCAAATGGATTAACCTGGGGGATAGAGGCTCCAAGTTCTTCTTTCAAACCCTTAAGAATAAAGAAGCTAGAGATAAGATTGATTGTATTAGAGTAAATGACTCTATCGTCTCCTCTCAGCAAGAGATTCTTAAAACTTTCTCCTCCTTCTACCAAGATTTGTTCTCTTCAGAAAATGTTGACCCCTCCATGGAGGAAGCTAGGGGTAAGATCAGGACCCTTATCGCTAAAAAGATAAAAGAGGATGAAGCAATACTATTAGACAAGGAACTTACTAAGGAAGAGATTAAAACCGCCATCAATAGAATGGCCAAGGATAAAGTGCCAGGTCCATATGGGCTGCCAATTGAATTCTACAAGACCAACATAGAGTGGATTGGGCCTAAGCTTCTTCATGTGTACAAAGAAGCTATTTGAGCAGGTACCCTTGGCCCTAAGCTAAATGCTGGCCTCATTAAACTCATTCCTAAAGAGGGTGATAGGCTCCTAATAAAAAACTGGAGACCTATTACTCTTCTGAATGAAGTATACAAGATTTTTGCCAAAGTTCTTGCAGTAAGGATTGAGAATCTTCTCCCCTCTATCATCAATAGCACCCAAACAGGATTCGTCAAGGGGAGATACATCCTTGAGAAACTGATAACATGCTGGTAGGCTATGAACTGGGCAAAAGTTTTAGGACAGAATTGTGCTATGCTGCTCATAGATTATGAAAAGGCATATGATAGGATTGAATGGAGATTCATCATGTTGATGTTAGAAGCTTTAGGGTTCCCTCCCTTCTTCTACAGGATGGTATCAACACTTTTAAATGGTGCCATGGCTGCAGTTGAAATCAATGGAGCTAGATCATATTTCTTTAGCCTCTCTAGATCAATGAGGCAAGGATGACCTCTAGCCCCCTCTCTATTTGTTATTGCAGCAGATTCTTTGCACTACCTTCTAAGAGATGATTCCCTCTCCCCTAGAGTGAAAGGGGTCCTCCTCCCCAATGATCAAGATGTATCCAATGTCCAGTTTGCAAATGACACCTTCATCCTCCTTCTACTTGAAGAGAACAATATGAGACTATTGATGAACAAAATTGATCTCTTTTACAAAGCCCCCAGCAGCAAAGTCTCACTATCCAAATCTGTTATGTTGGGATGGGATCAGAATCCTCCTGACTGGTGGTATAACTTTGAGTTTTCTTGGGGAGGCCTTGAGCATATGGTCAGGTATTTGGGTATCCCATTCTCCATCTCCCCTAACCTCAATCAGATGTGGGATTGGATCTTTGAGAGGATCAATAGGAAACTCACTAAGTGGGACGGTAACCTTCTTTCCTTCCCCGGTAGAGTCTAGGTATGTCAGAAGATTCTGTCTTCCTACCCAATTTATTTTTCCTCCATGTGGTTATTTAATCAACACCAATTCAAAACTATCCAAAAGGTTATTAGGAACTTTTTGTGGTCTGATGACAGAGGGAACAAAAGAATCCATGCAGTTTCTTGGGAATGGTGTACCAGAGATAAATCTCGGGGAGGGCTTGGACTCAAGGACCTCAAGTCACAAGGCATAGCCCTAGTGGTCAAATGGATAGCTAAAGAAGGGGAAGGGGAAGAGCCATGGAAAGTTCTAGTGAGAAACAATCTGCAGTTGGCACACTGTAACAGACCTAAAGGTTGGCAAAACCTTTTTTTTTTTATACTCTCACTATAGATAATAATGTTGTTGTTCAAGGGTCTAGTGTTTTTAGGAGTATTTGGAAGGTATGGAAATATGTTAAGGGATTTCTGATTAATCAGGGACTAGTTGAGAAGAGTGGAAAGATCTTCAGTCTCAAATCCATCTGGTGGAACCTAAAACATGGGGATAAAAAGCTAGCACTTTTACAGGGCTGTTCAACAAAGAAATGGACTGGAATGGGTATTGCAACCTTTGGAAATATCATCCAACAAGACATACTTCCATCATGGGAGTTGTTTGAATCCCAATTCAATATTCCCCATACCTAATGGAGAACCTATTCTGTCCTCAAAGATGCCTTTAATTCCCTGGGCCCTGTTAAAGGATGTTGTACTGAATCCTGTTGTAGCTTCCAACTATGTTGGCCTGACAGTACCCCTCTTCACCTTGGTAAGTCTAAATATCTTTATTAGCTACTGACCAATAGTGGTGACATTTTTTCCCATGTGAACCGTAAGTGGGATCTGGATGTCCAAGATTCTAAATGGAGGAAATATTTTAGAATGCTGTGGACTAGACTGGTTGAACCAAAACTCTCTTGCTTTCTGTGGAAACTGTTCCTGCACAAACTTTCATTTAAGAAACCGAGGGGAGAACCAAATATCTACACTGTTTGTAAACAACCTGAATCTATCAAACATGTCTTTCTTGAGTGTCAGTTTGCCTCTGAGATCTGGAATATGTTTGGACTATCATACATGACTCATTTTAATGCTCTAAATATTATTTTTGGTACTATCAACTGCAACAAATTCTGTAACTCATTTTGGACTTTGCTTTCTTCTCTCATTCTTTGGTTCATTTGGAAGGCTCAGAATAATGATGTACTTGTAGGCAAGAATAGGAACCTTATTGAGTCTCGCAAGAGACTCATATATCTTGATATTTCCATGCAGGTCATAGTCATCATAAAGATGAAGGAGAGAAAGTTCTTGCAAGTGCCGAGGGAGGGAAGTACCACCATAAAGAAATCAGACATAGCGCATGGATTTACTACAATGAAAGACAAAGATGAGTTTGAGATCACCCTAGCGGAGTTCATCCAGAAGATGAAGCATGAACAACAGCAAAAGGAGATGGGAGCTGCAAGGGATAGTGACTACAGAGTTATAGGCTACAACTCTATCTCCTCGAACACCAATGGCGAAGAAGAAGAAGAAGGGGAGGGCTCCCCCTGAAATCTATCTTGTCTCCTTTTTTGTTAAGAAACATACTTTTTATCTAGATATGTATTAAACTTTGACTATTTTGCTCAGTAGTACTGAGATATTTTGTAACACTTTAAGAACTCTGCTTTGATTTATGTTGTACTGAACAGTTTATAAATTATATGCAATATAAAAAAAAATTGTTATTGTATTCCCTTGCACTTCATACTTGTATGTACATACAAGTCTTATTGTTATATGTGATAGAAATAGGGAACATTGTCGATGTATGCATTTCTGTTATATCCATCACCCACTCTAAACAAAATTTGTTATTGTATTCCGTTGCACTTCATACTTGTATGTATATACAAGTCTTATTGTTATATGTGACAGAAATAGGGAACATTTTTGATGTATGCATTTCTGTTATATCCATCTCCCACTCTAAACAACAATTGTTATTGTATTCCCTTGCACTTCATACTTGCATGTACATACAAGTCTTATTGTTATATGTGACAGAAATAGGGAACATTATTGATGTATGCATTTCTATTATATCCATCTCACACTCTAAACAAAAATTGTTATTGTATTCCCTTGCACTTCATACTTGCATGTACATACAAGTCTTAATGTTATATGTGACAGAAATATGGAACATTGTCGATGTATGCATTTCTGTTATATCCATCTCCCACTCTAAATAACAATTGTTATTGTATTCCCTTGCACTTCATACTTGCATGTACATACAAGTCTTAATGTTATATGTGACAGAAATAGGGAACATTGTCGATGTATGTATGTATGTATCAATAGTGGATAATATAGCATTCATGATCCTATAGTGAACTATGGTCCTATACTTCAATTTAAAAATGCAAGTTCCTGTATTCAAATATGTACTTATTCAATCCACTGTATGAATGCAAATGTTTGTGCTTTTATGCATGAAATGACCGATGAATTCCCACCACTATTTGAATTCCAAATACAACAACCACAAATTAAATGACCAATTTCATATAATTGTGAGGAAGTGTCTGTAATTCTCAGTTCTATTGACAGCCTTCATTGATGGTCTCTTCTTATAGTTGTTGTATTGTATGTTGTTATATTCACTCCTTCCACTCATCAATAGAGGCATAGGTGTTGGAAGGACCAATTGTGTGTCACATATTTGGAGGTGCAAGAAAACACATTGTTGGCCCTTCTAACACCATATGTTCTTATTGTAATTATGTGACATATTTTGCAATAATTTCACAAATTTTAGTATATGTGATGTTTGATGCTATGTTTTGCATGCATTAATTGAATGATAAATTATGTGAATAAGTTACTTCCACCAGTTGTTACAATTTTTGGCATGTCTACTACTACAAGAAGACTTGTCCAGCATCGGGTTATGGATGAAGGTCATGTGGTAGATTTTGACAACACTCTCACTTAATTGTTATTAAAATGTGTTTATCAACACACCAATTTTAATCGGGAATATTTAATTTTATGACATTATATAGTTATCTTTCCTATTATTATATACATGTATTATTAATTTGACGCTTCCACGTATCCTTGGTTGATAGGTGAAGAGCTAGAACATCGAAACGACTGCAAATAGGTAAAGTCTTTTTGACTTTACTAAGGCTATGAAACCATTGAGTGCTTGTTTTCTTTTCTTTTTTTGATTGTTGATTTCTTTTTCTTTTTAACATTTATTCATTGTTGATTGATTTTTCTTTTTCATTTAAAGTCTCATTACTTAATTTAGTTTCATGTTAAAAGTTACACTCATTTTAGTAATTCAATTACTTAATAATATTGTTTCATGTTGTAGTTTATCATTGTCTTTTGTTGAATTACTAGGTTCATTATAGTAATTGAATTAGTAGTTGCCAACATAATTGAATGTATGCATTATGAAGTCATGTTCATTTGATTATTTAGATTCAGGTTATACTTAGACATTAGACTCTATTTGAAGGTTCTGAATATAATTTAGTTTCATGTTAAAATTTAGGGTACTTCTCATAGTTTATCATTTAGTTTCATGTTGTAGTTTATCATTGTCTTGTGCTGAATTTGTACGTTCATCACATTAATTGAATTGGTTGTCATGCTGTCATATGTATTGGTACATTTTACATATGACAACATGACTACTTATTGAAAGTACCGTTCAATGCGTTTGCATAATTGGTTAATCATTGTCTTGGGATGTAATGTATACTGTCAATAAGTATTCATGCATTCAATAGACAACAATGACTATGCATTACACATTGGACATTTCATTCCACTGAACATTGACTGTATGTATTTCTATTTGTCATTCACTGCTGCAAAATATTAAACCCAGAACTTTGCCAAAAATTACATTTGATATCAGACCCCAAAAAATGGTTGCCACACCCATTGTAATTGATTGAATTTAAATCTAGTAGAGGCACATGGCAGCCACATAAAAAATGAGCTCCATTAGTTATCCATAAAACCTAGAAAAGGAATAGGACCGATGCTTTGAGTTGCAACACTCTCTCCACTGCTAGGAGTTGTTGTATGACTCAGTGTGTTCTTAATTATATTAACTAGTTGGGCTAGTATTGTATTGCTTTGGTCACCATTGGTTGACCCCTGTGAGGAGCATTGAGGGGTTTGCAATGCCTGTGCATTAATGGTTGCTAACGTTAGGGCTAGTGCATTGTACATTTCAAGATGTATAGGGTGTTTGAGATGGAAGAGGTGTACTGGGAGTGCTTTTAGTGACTGGTTGAGGTGTAAGGACTGTATCTTCAGCAGAAGCACTAACAGTAATGTTTGTGCATTGGGCAGATGTATTTACATTGTTGGCCCTACGTCTTTTAGGCATGTTTCAGTTCTCTTCTCTTGCTTTCCTCAACTCTTCCTTTCGACGTGCCTTGTCCTCTGCCCTTTTTTCTTTCTCTACAACATCCCTCAATCTTTGTTGAACTCTCTCTGCCCTCAGAATTTTAGCTGCTACTGGGTTTGCCTCTCTTTATGCTTTCCTTTCCCTTATCTAGTCCTTCTTTCATTATGTGTTCTCCTCCATTTGCTTCATAATATGTTCTTTCTCTTCCATTTGTACAACGTAGTCATTAGATGTGAGTACCTGTGACTTTCTTCTTAGATGAAGCACCCCTGAGTGTGCACCATGTGTACTTTGCCACATCCTTTGCACTGGTAAAATGAGGAATTTTCTAGCAGTGTTGTTTGGTATATTAGTGTTTGAGGGATATGCCATACATGGCACAAAGTCAGTGTCACCATCATGGTCACTTGCTTCTAGTACATCCTCACACTTTTGAGTATCCAACTGATCCCAATTTTTTTAATTTGTGAAGTAGTGAATCACGTCTATCGGGTCAAAATTGGGTGGTGATGGCAGTGAGAGGGAAACATCCTCCTCGACACAGTTAATTGGTTGACCAATATTAGTGGTTGCCTCATGTAAGCAATTAGGTAATGTAGCTAGAGATGGTAAGTTGAACCCTTGTGCAACACCCTCTCCACCATTTTTGGTTTGCTGCTCATGGTTCACTGGATGCTCTTGGTTGGTTGGCTGCACTTGGGAAGCTACATTTGGTGGTGCCCTTTGATTTTCCTCACTGTACCATGCAACAAAATTATGTATTTTCTCTTCACTGTATCCATTTAATTGCATAAATGCCTAAACTATGATTGCCTCTGCATCCACATCTACTGTGGCTTCATGGTGTTCCTGATCTGAATATGTTGTATCTTCATCCTCCTCTATAACAAAACCCTCACTTGGCCTCATATCATGAACCAATGCATCCCTGTTCAAAGGCCATATGCCTGTCCTGCGAAACCCACTCATTATATTGGCGGGAGTCAATGCCAGCTTGAATGCTTTGCTGGCCAAAGTTGCCAACTCTTCATGACCAATTTCTAATTGAGGGTTATTGACAAACCACAAGTTCCTATGTTGTTTGAAGTATGTTTTGAAAGGTGAAAACAAACTCACATCCAACGGTTGACACCTATGGCTGGTATGTGCAGGAAGTGTGAGGAGGTCTATTCCAAGATGTCTTGCTTGCTCAATAGTATTATACGCCACATGACTTCCATGACCATCAAATATAAGATGCACCCTGTTTGAGGGGGACACTCCACTAGGGATGTTTCTTGCGAAGTGTTCCAACCAATTCAAAAATAGTTCCTTTGTCATCCATGTGTGTTCCTGTATTGCCATGCACGCCCCCGGCTTGCAATAGATAATGTAGTTTTTAATATGCCTCTTGCTTTAAACAGGTAAAATTTGGGTATGCTCAAACCAGCAGCACTCGCACAGGAAAGGATAGTGATCCACTCCCTGCTTTTTGAGATTAGACGTGGGACAGATCTTGTTCCCCTACGTACAAATACTCGCATACCACATTTCCTTCTAGCTTGCACACCTATTTCATCGCAGTTCCAAATTTTGCTAGATCCATAATTGTTAAGGTTGTATACGCATTCCAAGTTGTCATAGAAACATGCTACGAAACTAGGGAGAACCATTATAGGCCTGTCTTTATCAAGACCTTCTACTATTTTGATTGACAAGTCTTTATGCTGACGTCTAAAACTGTGCCACCAAGATCTGCTCGACATTCCATCTGTGAAAGGGGTAACCCTTCCTACAATAATCTGGGCAATAGTCAACTATAAGTTCCTAACTTCTAGCCCTTTCTCCATATCTGCCATGGACTTGCACCATTCCACAACTTCTTCCTCCTCTTCAACAGTGAGGACTATTTTTGGGCCCTTATGCTTGGTAACTATTGTTCCCATTAGCCATTTCCGCAAGCTAGAAGTAGGTATGTGCCACTTCTTGGTTGCACCCCTGATTGAAATCTCCCCATTTTCTATGCTTGCAACTACAGCCTCCATGCTCTCTTGTGTCCACTTTGATAATGAGGGTGGCCGGACAATGTTACTTGTGGTAGCATCCACTCCACTGCCTGTTGTTGCATCCACCTGTACATTGGAAGTAGGAACATCAATAGATTCTTGACGTACTTCCACTTGTTCTATGAAGTGCACACCTGGAGTAACTCTTATAGTTCTTCCACCCCTCTTAACTATCCTTGTGGACTGCTTTCCTGCAATGCGATCCGCAACAGAATCTTGTTGTGCAACAGATTCTTGATTTGCATCCACTTGTTCTGTTAACTGCACACCTAGAGAAATAGAATTGGTTGTGCTACCACTGATCACTGTCCTTGACTTTTGCTTTCCTGACATTCTTGTTCACTATGAAAGCAATGACAATATACCCGGGCTTACTTATTCAAAACAAGGAGAACATGTTACCATCATATTTTGTTTGCAAAATTTACTGAATGTAAGTGTACACTCACATATATATGTATATGATGTATGTGTGCACATGAATATGGAAATATGCACATGTAAGTGTGTATGTATGTATGTTAGTGTGCATGTACATGTAAGTATGAAGTGCAAGTGAATACTATAACATTTTTTCTTGAAAATGGGAGATAGATATAACATAAATGCATACTATGGTGTCTTTAAAAATACTTGAAAACATTATCCAATTATGCACACGCATTGAACAATAACCAACTCATGAAATCATTGTTACTTGTGATTGCAACATCATATGAAGCAGAGAAGAGGCAATAATACAACATCTTCTCATGATTAAATTGACAATGTTCCCTATTTCTATCACATATATTGCAAAAAAACAACATATAACAATAAGACTTGTATGTACATGCAAGTAT
>MU228523.1:31440-50998 GCA_018584345.1 Thuja plicata | reverse complement strand
GAGAAATACACAAGGAAATTCTCACCAAAACTGAGAGCTTACAAATTTCTTCAAGAAAAACTCATTGAGCTAGAAGAAGACACTCACAAAATATGGAATGATATACTAAATCCTGATGAAGAGAGCAATCCCGAAAGGGAACCTATCAAAACAATAGCTCACTCAACAAATGAGTTGGAAAATGAAGAAGTACAGATCACAGGTCAGAAACAAATAGATGTTATAGATGAAGATTGGTCAAAAGATGATCAACATGATCAAGTACTGGATACCTCCATCCACATTAACTTGGAGGATGAAGAAGTTGCCAAAGAGGAACTCACAATTAAAGGTAACTTAGATATAGATATGAATGATGAATCATGGTTAGACAACATTGTCAACACCATTATAGGAAAAGACCCTACGTGATATGCAAACAAATGAAGATATCACTGCTACAAGGGCTAGTACCGACGAACAGGACAAAGCTATTGACACTGCAACTGTCAATACGCCTACAAATATGACTATATTGATAGATGCTATCGATATACAGTCTAGCTAGGATAAATCATCCAAGAAAGATGATGATATACCCAAGGATATGGGTACAGAAGAAAATCAAGGTGCATCCAATACTCCAAAGGATACCGACAAAGAAATGAAGGATGACACCGATGAGTAGAAAGATACATCAAAGGAACAACAACAAGAGGCAGAGAAAACTACAGAGGACACTGCAAAGAAGGTAGTAGAACAAGAAAAGAATGAGAATGTAAAGAGAAATGAGGAATTGAAGTAAAAAGAAGACTCATCTATTGAAACACCTAAGGAACGTGAGGAGACATCTTCACCAAATCAGTAGGTGATTACATAACAAGTACAAAAGGATGCCTCATCCTCTAAAAACTCACCAACTAAGTCTACACAATCTCAAGCTTTGCAAATAGTATTACATCAATCTGCCACTGCCAACTAGCCAAAGAAGAAGAAGAAGAAAATAGTAAAGAAGGACATCTTGGCTGTCACACTTGATGAGATCATTGAAGTTCCAAACTGGGACATTACCACTTTGGACAGTGACAAACTTCAAGAGTTTGGAGTGCTCTGTCAATGGAAAGCCATACAGAAGAAAATGATCAAAGAACATAGAGAAAACATGGCACTTGAAAAGGCCAAGGAAATACTCCAACAACTGGTTCCTGAAGTGAAAATTGATGAAAATACTTTAGTTAACGAATAGATTGTTGTTCTTACCGACGCTATCACAGAACAAGGCATAGAAGCCGACCAAGCAATGGAAGAGCAAGCAGAGAAGAAATATCAATTCAAGTTAATTGATAAGATAAGCCAAGAAGTGGTAGTGAACAAGGTCAAGCTCTTCAAACTTAGTGATGAACTGGAGCCAATGATTGCTGAGGCAATAACCTTAGTTCAAAAGATGTGCACACTTGACAAATTTGCAAAGGAGAACAGTGACAAGCTTGCAGAAATTGATGCAAATGTCACTAACAGTGCAAAAAAGCCTAACCTCATATGGCGACAGCATAAAGGCACATCATGACATAGTCATTGAGGGAAACAGGCTAAGGTAGGAAATATGGGATGCTGAAACCCAATTCAGAGGTGAGCTAACAGAACTCCAAGCACATATCTTACCAAATCTCACAATACTTCAGCAACATATTTCAGAAGCTAGAAATCTTATAGCAACCCCGGAGATGTCTGTAGTAGACATCATCTATGATATTCATGTAAGGATTTCACTAGAGCACATGGCTCTAGAAATGCTGAAAGAAAAATGGGAGAAGATGACAAAGGAAGTCAAATCCTCACATTCCCACCTTTTTGAAAAGTTGTAAGTACCTTTGTCCTTAGAATCAAAAAAGGAGGAAAGGCAATGTATATAGTATGTACAATACATATATCAGTTAAAAAAAAAAAGACAAAATACAAAAGGATATATACTTATACTTACACTTACCGGCACATACATAGGGGGGGTCATTCAAATGACTAAGGCAGAAGTATACACAGGTGTACATACTAATATACTTAGTATGTTGCACATATCATGTTTTTGATACTAATGTCAAAGGGGGAGATTGATGAAATTATTTTGCCATTAGTATACTCAGAAGAAAAACAAAGACAGAAAGCATTATCGGCAGACAGAAAGCATCACCGGCGGACCACAAGCAATACCAGTGAATTGCAAGCATACCTGACAGGACAAAGAATTTTGAGAAAAATGCTAAGTATAAATGTGACAAGCATCACCGATGAACACAAGCATCACCGGCGAACACAAGCATTACCGGCGACACAGTTTCCAGAATCAACCTGACAGGAATAGACAAGCATACCCAATGACATGTTCAGAGAAAGGAACACCGACGACCAAGAACACCGACCTTCATAACCGACAGTCAGAAAAGACGCAAATTATGGATCTGATTCATACATGGCGGATAAGACAAAGTTATTCTATTTTGTAGAATTATTTTTTTTTTTTATGGTCATGCAAGCTTTATGTAAATGCTTTAAAGAATCCTAACAGATCTAAAGCATATCTAACTACAGATCAAGATCAAGTTGTATATCTTGAATCTAGAGTTAACCCGTGAATGCATGAATCAAGAATTGAACCTAAGCTAGTATAAATAGATGTTCATACTCAATTGTGAGCACATGAATTCTTTATAATTGATATCCACAAAGAGCATCTAAGGATCAGAAGGCAGAATTCATGCAAAGAGCAGGAACAGAGTATATCAGTTATCAAGAACACACAGAGGCTATCGACGAGCAGATAAAGGTAATACTCAATCATGGAAGGATGATTAATAGTATTTTTGGAGCTTTATAGGATCTATTTATCAGAAATTGAAGATTTCATTTATCATCAGATCAAAGACTTATGTAGTTGCATTCTAACAAGTGCATCACATCTAAAATTATTTTGTAGAAGGTGGACTTAACCGTCCTTTGTAAATCTCTTAACAGAGTACACACTTAACAGTGTTGTTAAAAGCTTCAAACGAAGTAGATCTTAATAGGTCTCCACTGTAATACTCCTAACAGGGTAGGTCATCAGAAGTGACCAAAATTGTAAGCCTTAACCGGCTCTTCTTATCTGCAGATAGTGAAGTTTGTGGGTAACAATCCCCACCGTAGTTTTTACTTCCTTAACAGGAGTTTTCTGCGATATCATATCTTGTGTCATGTGTTATCTAATTTCATGAATGTTTCTATCATTGTTACATATCAAAAGAATGCATGATATGATTTCATATGCATAAAGAAAGATGAACAGATAGATAAGTTAAATTACAAACTGATGACTAAGGGTTAATGGGCTAACCAAGAAAAGTTTGAGAGGTACTGATTCACCCCTCCCCTCTAAGTATATCATCTCAATATAATTACAACAATAATAACATGTTGACACAAACAATTAAAGTATGAAAAACACTATAATCATCTTTAAACGGACATGTGTGTGTGTGTGTGTGTGTGTGTGTGTGTACATTAGAAGATAACAGACATAAACCCTCTGACACCCAAAAATGATTATACTCGAAATATTTAACAGAGAAATGATTAAGCCCTACAAATAAGTCATCCAAATGATTCAAACTAAAAATACACCGTATTAAATAGAAATACAACATCTTCTCATGATTAAAATGACAATGTTCACCATAGTTCATTACATGTATGTATGTATGCATGTATGTGTGTGTGTATATATATATTTATATATATATATATATGTGTGTGTGTGTGTGTGTGTGTGTGTATATGTGTGTGTGTGTGTGTGTGTGTGTGTGTGTGTGTGTGTGTGTGTGATTAAATTGACAATGTTCCCTATTTCTATCACATATATTGCAATAATTACAGTGGATAATGTTGCATTCATAAGCCTCTAATGAACTACAGAAATCACCGCAAGGAAATCATGAAAACAATTTATGCAAGGAAATCATGAAAACAAGTTATGCACATGCATTAGAAGAGAACAGACACAAACCCTCTAACCCTCTGACACCCAGAAACGATTATACTCAAAATATTTAACACAAATGATTAAGCCCTAGAAATAAGTCAGCCAAATAATTCAAAATATAAATACATTGTATTAGAAAGAAATACAACATCTTCTCATGATTAAATCGACAATGTTCACCATAGTTCATTACATGGTTATGAATGTTAATTCATAAGCTTATAAAGAACATTCATAAGCCTATAGTGAACAATGTTGTCAAGCCTTTTAAAAAATATTCCAAAGCATGTGTAGAAGCTTAAACATACAGACAATAAAAATAATTTATAAAAATATGAAATATTTGGTACCAACCTTAAATTGGAAAGAGCAGAGAATAAAACAACTTTGAGTGCAGAGAATAATGCAGCTCTTAAATAGAGAATATTGAATTATGTGCACCTCCTCACTCTTATACGAAATTGGTCATTTAATTTGTGGTTGGTGTATTTGAAATTCAAATAGTGGTGGGAATAGATCAGTCATTTCATGCATAAAAGCACAAGCATTTGCATTCATACGGTGGATGAAAGAAGTACATATTTGAATATTAATTTGCCATTTTAAATTCAAGTAGAAATTTGATTGACAAGTTGCATTTTTGTATTTTTCATTCACTGCATTTTTTTAATTCAAGTGGAAATTTAAATGATAAGTTGCATTTATAATTTGGTATTTCATTCGGTGGAATGAAGAATTACATAATTTGAATAGTAATTTATAGTATTATGTTCTTGTACAAATTTAAATTATTATTTGCATTTATAAATTTGGTATTTCATTTGGTGGATTGAATAAGTGCATAATTTGAATAATAATATGCATTTTTATACTCTTGCAGAAATTTGGATTTTAATTTGGTATTTCATTCGGTGGATTGAGAATTACAAATTTGAATAAGAATTTACATTTTTTAGTTGAAGTAGAAATTAGAATTACAATTTTCAATTTTGAAATTGGTTTTCATTCTTTATTTTTGCTCTATTGGTGAGCCTTACACCATTTGTTGTCTACGCAGGTACAAATTGCTGCTCGATTAATTGCCTGAAGATGTCATACTTGCTTGGGTGAATGTGCAGATGAGAGCCATATAAAAACAATGTAGCATGTACTTAAAGTGTTTGTGCACCAATAGCTGTGCATGTATGTAATTTATTCAAACTAGTATGCACCAATAGTCGTGCATGTATGTAGTCGATTGAAGATGTTATGCACCAATAGTCGTGCATGTATGTACACAAATAGAACATGATGTGCACTTTATTATGATATATTGATATTGTAAGACCAATCCATTGTTTTTGTAAATGTAAGCAAACATGTTTCAATTTTAATAATGATGTAAACTTTTTGGTGCAAGTTGATGTGTAATAGAAACAAGATTGTATCAATAACTGTGCAAGTTGATGTGTAATAGAAACAAAATTATACCAATAACCGTGCACTTGTAGTGTTTAGTTAATAGTGTTGTGGTGCATGGCTATTAGGTGTGTTACTAACACTTACTGGGTTTTTGTGTGTGTACGAAATGACCATTTTGAAGTTGGTTATTGGGGGGTCTCTATGGCAAAACCCTATCACGATTATTGGGTTGCTATCATGGCTGTTGGGGGGTATATCGGTTATTGGGTCTTTTCCCCTAGTGGTCTTTTTAAGTTTCTAGAATTATTAATGTTGAATGGTAGATCCCATTGGGAAGAATGAGAAATTATCTCAATATTTATGAGTTATCTCAATTGTTAGACATCAAATTAATTGTAATGAAGGATACATTATAGAGAAATAGAGGAATATGACACACATCAACTCACTATATTGCAAATATCGTTAAAGAGACATCAACCATGATACATGGAAGTAAAAAACACATTTATTTCATCACAAATAATGTATACATCTCAAAGGAAAAATGTTCACCTAATATAAAATGAGATTTTCTTGGGTTGTTATCTAGTTAGATTAGGTCATTATATTTGGTTATTTGCAACTTATAGTGGTTGTTAAGTTTCTATAATTATTAATGTTGAATGGTAGAACACATTCAAGCTTAGAAATGCATCACAACATTTATGAGCTACCTTAAATGGTAGCCATAGAATTAACTTTAATGAAGGATGAGTTAAAGAGAAATGTGGGAATATGGCACATCAATTCATTAAATTGTAAATACCTTTTAAGATATTTCAACCATAATGCATGGAAGTGTGTAATATATATTTATTTCATTACATATAATTTTTACATCTCAAAGTAAAATTTCTCAAACCACCACATTAAAGGGTTAAGAACAACCAATACTTAGGTCAACAAAACAATAAGAAAGAATCTATCATGAGTGAGAAGGAGGAGGGTTGAATTATATGAAATTGAACTTTGATTTATCATCTTAAGACAACTTGGAAATGCAAGTGACATAGGTTTTGCTCAAGAATTCTAAATGTAATTTTGTATATGGGATCCTTCTTCATTGATATCGAAACTAATAATCAAGTAGAGTGGAAAGCAATAGTAGAATGATGGTTGTGGTCTGAGATAGAGGTTACTCTAATAATCTCAATACTACAAAAGGAAGATGAATTCTATAGAAAATTTCCTAGTTAGTGTTAGGATTGATTAGGACCTTGATAAATGTAATGACATTACTTAGTCAAGAGAGAAAATATTACTTGATGAAAATATTAGATAATAAGAAGCCATTTTGAGTCATATATTTCTGAATCAACTACTAGAGTGACAAAGTGGATGATGGAGTGAGTGATGACAGAGGGCTATGCATGAGGGCGCATGGGGGTTGTGGTGGCCTGATTTTCTCCTTCTATCATTGTGAAGGCTAAAGTGCCTATGAAGTAGGTGGGCATGGATTGTTTGAGTGTTGTAAATTAATGGTTAGATCATTGTGTGTTTTTATGGTTGGATGTGGCATCCTCTAGGGGCCTAGGGGACCCATCTTTCTTGTTTAATAATGTTGTAGTTAATGGAGATTCTTCATCATCTAGGCAAGTGAATGCGATACTTTTTTTAATGCATGCTAGAAAGGATTCCAAGAACAATAACAGGGTTGCACTTAAAACCTAATGTATGTTTAGAAAGAAGCGAGGATCGGTCATTGGTGGTGATCAATCCAGATGTTGATTAGATAATAATGTTATGAATTTTCCACAACATGCACTTATCTACAAATTCATGGGAATTCACATTGCTTTGTTTTTTTAAGATCTGGACCCATAAAAATTGGTGTCCAATAGGGAATATCAAAATTATCCAAGGAGAATTTTCTTCTTCCTTTTTGTGTTTTTGAGTTAGGGGATCGAACTATGGTCTTTAAAGGTGGACCTTATTTTTATAATAATGTAGAGATTTTAATTCAACCATGACATCTAGGGTTTGATCCATATACAAGAGATTCCATCAAAGATTCCAAATTAGATTCAACCCCTTGGCTTCTAATGGATTTTTGGTGCAAGAACATCTTGTACTCTATTGCTATAGTTTTAGAGAAGTCCTTGGGCCCATCTCGGTAAACCCTCGATTGTAGGGTAACCCCTAAATTTTGCTTGTCTTTGTGTGGAAATTAGTTTAAATGACATATTACCTTATATCTAGAAATTATATTGGGAAGTATGAGTTGGATCCCATATGTTGACTATGAAGCACAATCATTTTGTTTTTGTACTTTCCATGAGCATGTACAACTACAAAGGAATTGTCCTAAGTTGGGAGCTAAACTTCAGCAACCTCCTTCTGGGATGCATGCAATCAATTCTAAAGAAAAGGGTAAAGCCTTAGCACAAAATAATGGACTTGATTTGGAGGGGTTCATTCCGGTGAAATCTTTGCCTAAGACAAGGGTGCCAATCCATCAAAATAAAGTCATGACTAGAGGGGATTTTGGAAGTAGATTTGATGTTCTTTAAAACTTTGAAGAGTCTGACACAATGGAGCATGATCATAATATTGGCAGTCAAGATATATAAATCTTGGGTTTAAGGAGTCATATTCCATCGGTTCCTACTTTAGAGATGAATACTTTTGAGGTTTCAAAGGATGGATTTTCTCCTTCAATGGGTTCAATTGAGATTAGGACTAATGATTAGGAAGAAGGAGGTGATCTAGAGGTAGTTATGGCGTCTGACCCTTTGTGTGATCTTTTTAGAGAATTCTAATCTTGTGCCCAAATGTAGGACTAAGGGAAATGGTAAAAGGAAATCTATGCCCCTCTTAGGTATCCATCAAAAAATCTTAAAAAGGGGGTTGTTGGTATAATGACAAAGGTAGGGAGGAAAAATGACATTTAAAATATGATGATAATGGGGGAGTCTTTATTAGAATCTAGTGTTGTTAAGATTTATTAGATACTCACTTTGCCTTTGAAGTCTAGAAATAATGTGATCTCATAGAATAATAGGATTTTGAGTAGCACCCCACGAAAAAATCCTACTCAGGATTTTGGTTTGTTCTCACAAAATTGATATTCAAGATCATTTAGGAAACTAAAATTTCAATGAAGGATATGGTGAGTACATCTTTGAAAATTTGGAAAAGGGGTCTTTGTTAGTGTGTTGATTCCCAAGGTTAATCCAAGGGGTTTCTTGTCTGTGAGATCCATTTTGGATCATGCCTCTTTGGTAGATGGGTAGCATAATATTTCTCTCATTGCTTGCATCGTACTTTGGTTTAGAGGTAATTATTCTTCTCACCAATGTTTATGTTGAAAAGGAAACTAGGTGATAAAATAAACCTTCGTACACTACTCTATGTAGGAGAGTGAACACAATTAATTTATAAACCCTTTAACATTTACAAATTATGATGTACTTTTCAAATAAGCATAAACAGATACTCAACACAAAATAAACTCATAACACAATATATATACATGGTAAAAACCTTTTGGGAAAACACTCAACTTAATTATATTAATCAAGAACAACAACAACAATTACAATACAATCTATGCGCTATGTTGTTTAGGAGCCTTCAAATTGTTACATGATTCTTGCATAATTCCAACAACATAACAATGTCTCTAAAAATATTCAAACAGCCATGAACAAAATGATCTAAGACACCACATATAATATATAACCACTCAAACATGAATAATGGGTGTCAAACATGCCCAAAACCAACTCTCATGCCTAGAAATGAATGAGAGTCCAATATGGTTTGTTGTCATAGTCAGGACACAGTGAAAATGAAGATTTACCAAATGATCATTTGTTAACTCAACCAAAAAATCAACTTTCTATGTCAATTGTACATGCCACATGCCCAACATGTGTAATAAATTTCAATTACCAAAATAAATATATAAATAAAACTCCAATCCATAATAGAAATAGAAAAACAAGACACTTTAGTAACAAAAAAAATTGCCAAATCAAATTCTAGTCCAAAATGGAAATATATGGCACTACTATCCTAAAATATAACATCTTGCAAGTGGGTGCCAACTTCCCAAAAAATAAGAACCTTGTCTTAGTCATCACATTCCATGTATGATGCTACCCATCAACTCTTTCTTCTTTCCCCATCTTTGTTTCTTAAAGGAAATACTTTTGGAAGTTGGATTGTTGAGAGTGGATAGTTTTAAGTGCTCTACTTTTTTAGGGAGCCCCCTGGTTTATTAGTGGTGAATTCAGATAATTGTCTTAGAGGTGGGATTCAAGAGGAGTGAAATATTGTCTTCTATTTTTTGAGTGACCTTGTTCCTCTTTAGAGGATGGGTTTCACATACTTTGGGTCATGATACTAAAGGTTCAGGGTTATTGTTGCTCTGGAATTCCAATAGAGAAACTTGAGATTGTTTTCTTAGTGGAAACATAATTGGAATAAAATTGGTTAGCCTACGTGCAATATGTTCCTATGGTTGTTGTGTCACAACAAATACCTCACCTTGTAAATATCATAAAACAAGGATTCTAGATGGTCCTTCATTTTTCTTCCCTTGTGGTTGCAATGAAGAAAGTAATGATAATTTTTCCTGTCAATGTTCTTCTATGGAAATTTTGTGGCTTTAGTGGAAGGTTTGGAGGAGACATTTTATGCAGACTTCCTCTTTTCATGACTTTTAGGAGAATTTATGCTAACGCTTGGCTTCTACTTCCTTTCTTGTAGATGCTTGGGAATTGGTGTTAGTAATAACTGAGAGGCGGGGTGAATCAGTGGCCTCAAAAATTTATCCTTCAAACCTAACCACCAATCTATAAACCTCATATTATTAAGTCCCTACAAGATGCATGTCATGAAATACTTATTATTATCCTCCTCTATCTGATCTCAAACATTTCAAATCCTTACCACTTTGTTTCTCTACCATATCCTTGTACCATTTAAACATCTTGAATGCTTCAGATTTCTCTTTTAGAAACATAACTATCATCATTCTAGAGTAATCATCAACAAAGAGAATATAATATCTATCTCCATAATAAATCTTTGTCCTCATTGGTCCACATAGATCAGTATGGACTAATTCTAGAATATCATCAGATGTATGGGTTTTACTTTTGAAACTAGACTTTGTCATTTTACCTTTTTGACAGTTCTTGCACATGATATTTTCGGGCTTTGTCATTGTCGGTAAGCCTCTTACATTTCTCCTTCTCCTTATTTTCATCATGTTGTCAAAATTCACATGACACAATCTTTTGTGCCACAACTATATGTCTTCATTTCTAGTCATTAAGCAAGTGGTGTTAGTATCATTCAGATAGAATAAGTTACCTTTTATTTGTTCACCGGTACCAATCAATTTTCATGATTCATTGAAGATCTTTGCCTTCTTGTTCTCAAATGCTACTCTGTGACCTAAATTATTCAGCTGAGAAACACTCAACAGATTATAATTCAATCCTTTTACCCAATAAGCATTTTCACATTTAATCAGGTTGTTCAACATTATAGTTCCTTTACCTTCAACTGGACAAGGTGTATCATTACCCATTCTTACTGTACCACCATTATAATACTCAAAAGTGTTGAAATTTTCTTTGTCACCGGTCATGTGGTGAGTGTAGCCACTATCTATAATCCAAATGTCATTCTTGCTAACCTTAGATATGAGTGAAATTTCTTCATACCTTTCATCTTCATCTGAACCATCCTTCACAGCCACAAATACCATCTTGATGTCTTCATCTGGTTCAGTGTTAGTATCTTCATCTTTGCAAGCAGCTAGGTAGCTAGCTTTCTTGCCTTTGTCCTTGTAGTCTTGTGTATCTCTTCTTTCTAATTGTCAGTAACCTCTGTAATATTTGTTATCACCTCTATCAGATTTCTTCTCAAAAGATCTGTCATCTTTTCTTCTGTTAGGACATCTTGCAGCAAAGTGTCCAATCTCTTTACAATTGAAGCATATAAGTGGTAACTTGCCTTTGTATTTACCTTTGCCTCTCTGCATTCTTCTAGCCATAAGTTCTTCTATTTCATCTAGATCTTCTTCTTCACTTTCACTATCTCTTCTAGATGTGTGTCTATGACTTGATTTTCTTATTCTCATAGAAGACTTAAATGAAGACTCTAAGTTTGGAAAGACACTATTATCAAAGTTATTCATCTCAAATGAAATTAGTCTACCAATTAAACTATCAAGAGTAACTATATTGTTTGCTACTGATCTCATTTCTTGAATGGCAGAAACTCTAATAGCATATACAGGCAGTAGGGTTCTTAAGATTTTACTTACCACTATCTCCTCTTCAAGTGTACCTCCAACTCCTTGTATAGCATTGATTACTTCTTTTATTATTGTGTTGTACTGTGTGATATTTTCTCCTTCTTTCATTCTAAGATCATCAAATTTTCCTCTAAGACTTTCTTCTTTGGCTCTTAGAACATTTATATCACCTCCATGTACAAGCTTCAGTTTGTCCCACATCTTCTTTGCATTTTTGTAATCGTTGACATCTTCAAATTCAACATCAAAGAGTGGGGAAGAAATCTCTATGACCATGCAGTTGTGTTCACGCTTCTCTCTCAATTGATCTACTGTCAATACTCCTATGGGAAACACATATTTAGTATCTAGGAATTGAGTAACATTACCAATACCTTATAAGTGGAGTCTTATCCTGCTTTGGCATGAAGCAAAGTTGTCTTTGTTCAACTTGGGCACATCTCGTCTGTTCATCTTGTGATCTTGAATTAGGTCTTGAAACCTTCATTTCTAAGCACACAAGCTTTGATACCAATTGTTAGTAATAACTGAGAGGGGGGAGGGGGGGGTGAAGTGGTGGCCTCAAAAATTTATCCTTCAAACCTAACCACCAATCTATAAACCTCAGATTATTAAGTCCGTATAAGATGCATGCCATGAAATACTTATAATGATNGGGGGGGGGGGGGGGGGGGTGAAGTGGTGGCCTCAAAAATTTATCCTTCAAACCTAACCACCAATCTATAAACCTCAGATTATTAAGTCCGTATAAGATGCATGCCATGAAATACTTATAATGATTAACTATCTGTCAGTGTTCATAGAATTCCTTAGCTCTCCTTAAACTTGATTGATCAGGACTGTATGACATTATTCTTCATCAATTTCTCTTCAGCGTCCTCTTTCTATTCACTCCCCTTAATCCCATTCGTAAATGAATTAAGCTTGTCTCTTATATAGACATGATATTCACTATTTCTTGATTCTTGATTCTTGGTGTGAAAAACAATCTAGCCAGTTTGATTTAAAGTATAACTCCTGATTTGTGTTGTAATTATGTTTTTTCCAATTGTACAAATCATCTTTAAACTAATCACTTAACTCTAGTAGAATAAAACAAAGAAAAAAACCAGTTAGGTCTATGTTTAGCTCTTACCAGCTAGATATTTTGTCATTTTCTGAACTCTCTATTCCTTCGGTCACCTCTGTAGTTAGTTGTCGGTGAAAACTAATAGTTTTGTCGGTGAGACCCTAGTTAGCTTCGTGATCTCTGTCCGTCGGGCATCATTGGAATTTTACTCATCGGGCAACCTTCTGAATTTTCTCATTGGGCATCAATGTGGCTTTGCTTCATTGGGAAACACTATCTTCTGATCGTCGGGTATCATTGTGACCGTTCTTCTTTGCCTTTAATGATGGTGTGCACTCTATCGGTGTTGTTTGTCACTCAGTGAATACTTGACTTTTATGCATTTCTGAAAGCATAACCTTTATTCCTTTGGTTCTCTAAAGTCTTTGGAATTATGTACATGACCGTATAGATGATATCAAGTTGACATCAATGACAATACAAACCATTAACTGATTTAATGCCTTGCATTATCTTCAACTTAACATTGTCAAATATTCAATCAGTTACATGTTATCAATCTCTCCCTTTGGCGTTGATGGAAATATACTATATTATCATACTATACTATTTCTAATACAATATGAAATACAATAGTTGAGATTCATCAAACTACCAATCTTTTTGTTCTGTCAACCGATAAATGTCTAACCTTCGATAAGCTCTATTTTAGTTTAGATTTGATTTTTGCAGCTCTTTGTTTTCTGATGTGTTGTGTCCTCTTCTTGTGTCAATTTCTCTCCCTTGACTATTCTATCTCTTTTGATGTGTTTTTCTCTTGTCAGCAGCTCTCCCTTTGTATAAGCTTTCCATATAATTTCTCTCCCTAAGGATATAATCCTCCTTGTTGGAGTAATATGATAGTGGATAAACTCTTTCTTCCTTTTTTGAAGAATGTGATAATATGGATAATCTCTCTCCCTTTGACAACAATGCCAAACAAATATCTCACAGATATCTAACATTCATGTCAAACAATATTTTCTCTCCATCCATAATATATTCCTTGAAGTTCCCTTATCCATCATCAATACAACAATATGCTTTGGTGCTCGGTGAAGATATATACCTGTCTGTGTATAGATGTAGCTTTGAAGTTCATCTCTTTGCTTGCATCAACAGTAATGTTATCCTGATAATATGTAGCTGATGTAGTCTTCAGTCATTTTACTGACTGGTAGACAAGGTTTTGACCCCTAGTCTCTTTCTTAAGTACTCAAATGTATCCTTGGGTAGTGGCTTGTGAAGATATCGACCAATTGTTCTTTTGATTGCCCATACTCAAGTATCACTTCCTTTGCTTGAACTTGTTCTCTCAAATAATGATACTTGATGGCAATGTGTTTAGTGTTGGAATGCATGACTAGATTCTTGGAAATGTTAATTGTACTGGTGTTATCACAATAGATAATTATTGGTTCTAAGATCTTCATATGCATACCTTCCAGCAAGTGTTTGATCCATGCAATATTTGAGAAATTTGCAGTAGCAGCAACATACTCTGCTTCTGCAATAGACTGAGAGGTGCATCCCTGCTTCTTGCTAATCCATGTGACAAGTCTGTCACCCATAAAGAATGCTCCTCTAGTTGTTCTCTTCCGGTTGTCAAGATTTCTAGCCCAATCAGCGTCGGTAAACACCTTAAGTTCAAATTTTCCTTCTCTTCTGTACCATAAGTCATACTCCTCATTATTCTTCAGATATCTTAAAATCCTTTTCACAACAATCATATGTGATTCCATGGGGTTAGCAGAAAATCTAGCAACAATTCGTACTGCATGTGCAATATCTAGTCTAGTGTGTACAACATACATGAGTTTTCCAATCATTGATCTGTACAAAGCCTGATTTACCTCTGTTGTCTTTTCCTCCTTTGCCAAATTATATCTAGTAGCCATCGGTGATCCAACTGGTTTGGAATCTTCCATCTTGAATATTTTCAAGACCTCTTTAATGTATTTGGACTGTGTAATGAAAATACCTTCACTTTGTTGAATGATCTGTAGACCAAAAAAGAACTTGACCTCTCCAAAAATAGACATCTCAAACTCTTTGCTCATCTCATTAGCAAATGATTTGCATAGCATATCATTGCCTCCAAATATGATGTCATCAAAAAATATTTTAGCAATCAAAGTGTTAGCATCAGTATCTTCCTTCAAATAGAGATTGTTGTTTTCACTAGTCCTTACAAATCCAATACTTATAAGATAGGAATGAAGTCATTCATACTAGGCTCTTGGAGCTTATCTCAATCCATATAAGGCTTTGTGAAATCTACATACCATGTTTCTCTTGTCTAGATCGACAAACCCTTTTGGTTGCTTAATGTATACCTCTTCTTCAAGTATTCCATTTAGGAATGCTGACTTGACATCCATCTGGTATACCTTGAATCCTTTGAATTTAGCATAAGAAAGTAGTATTCTTACACCTTCTAGCCTAGAAATGGGTGCAAATGTCTCTCCATATTCAATACCTTCCTCTTGTGCATACCCCTTGCATACTAGTCTTTCTTTGTTTCTTGTGACTTCTCCATTCTCATTCACCTTATTCCTAAATATCCATTTTGTACCAATGACATTCTTGTCATCTAGTCTTGGCACAAGTGACCATGTCTTGTTCTTTTCAATCTGCTCAATCTCATCATTCATAGCACTTATCCATTTTTCATTATCTAGTGCAACATTGACAGATTTTGGCTCAAACTCACAAATTAAACAATTTGAGTTTAAAGACTTACTTCTTGTTCTCATACCAGCTTTCTTATCTCTTATGATCTAGATCTTTAGATGGTTCCTTCTTACATATCTTGCAAGTATAGGTTCAACTCTTTGTCTATCAGCTTGATCATCATTTTGTCCTTCATTCTATTCTTTATCACCTTGCACATTATTTTGAACATTATCTTGACTGTCGGTAATCTGTCCGTCGGTTGCAATATTTTGTTGTTCTAGAATTAAGCATTGTTTCTTAGGCACAGTGTTGGGTTATTCACAGTATACAAATTTTTTGTAATCCTCTAGTTCTTTTTTGCTTTTCATCTCATTATTTTCTCCAAATTCATCTATCTTTACATTTGCACTTTCAACAATTTTGTTAGAAGCCTTGATAAGACATTTATAAGCTTTACTCTTGGTGGAATACCCTATAAATATACCTTCATCACTTTTGGCGTCAAGCTTTCCATTTCTATCATCCTTTAAGATATAACATTGAATACCAAATATTTTGAAGTAACTTACATTGGGTGTTTTACCATACCATAGATCATAAGGTGTCTTCTTTGTGTCCTTTTTCAATTGTACTATGTTCAGTGTGTAGACAGTAGTACTGACAGCTTCCCTCCAGAAGATTTGGGTGATGCCTTTCTCTATCATCAATGGTCTAGCACAATCAAATATTGATCTATTCTTTCTCTCAGCAATCCCATTTTGTTGTGGTGTTCTTGGTGCAGAAACCTGCCTTTTTATACCATGCTCATTACAGAAATTAGTGAATTCATCTGATATAAATTCTCCTCCTCTATCTAATCTCAAACATTTCAAATCCTTACCACTTTGTTTCCCTACCATAGCCTTATACCATTTAAACATCTTGAATGCTTCAGATTTATCTTTTAGAAACATAACTGTCATCATTCTAGAGTAATCATCAACAAAGAGAATAAAATATCAATCTCCATAATAACTTTTTTTCCTCATTGGTTCACATAGATTAGTATGGGCTAATTCTAGAATATCATCAGATGTATGGGTTTTACTTTTGAAACTAGACTTTTTCATTTTACCTTTTTGATAGTTCTTGCACATGATGTTGTTGGGCTTTGTCATCGTCGGTAAGCCTCTTACATTTCTCATTCTATTTATTTTCATTATGTTATCAAAATTCACATGACACAATCCTTTGTGCCACAACCATATGTATTTGTTTCTAGTCATTAAGCAAGTGGTGTTAGTATCATTCAGATAGAATAAGTTACCTTTTTTCTGTTCACCAGTACCAATCAATTTTTCTAATTCATTGAAGATCTTTGCCTTCTTGTTCTCAAATGCTACTCTATGACCTGAACTATTCATCTAAGAAACACTCAATAGATTATAATTCAATCCTTTTACCTAATAATAATTTTCACATTTAATCAGGTTGTTCAACATTATAGTTCCTTTACGTTCAACTGGACAAGGTGTATCATTACCCATTCTTACTGTACCACCATTATAATACTCAAAAGTGTTAAACTTTTCTTTGTCACCGGTCATGTGGTAAGTGAAGCCACTATCTATAATCCAGATGTCATTCTTGCTAACCTTAGATATGAGTGGAGTTTCTTCATACCTTTCATCTTCATCTGAATCATCCTTCACAGCCACAAATACCATCTCGATGTCTTCATCTGGTTCGGTGTCAGTATCTTCAGCTTTGCAAGAAGCTAGGTAGCTAGCTTTCTTTCCTTTGTCATTGTAGTCTCGGGTATCTCTTCTTTCTGATTGTCGGTAACCTCTGTAATCTTTGTTATCACCTCTAAAATATTTCTTCTCAAAAGATCTGTCATTACTTCTGTCATCTTTTCTTCTGTTAGGACATCTTGCAGCAAAGTGTCCAATCTCTTTACAGTTAAAGCATACAAGTAGTAACTTGCATTTGTATTTACCTTTGCCTATTTGCATTCTTCTAGCCATAAGTGCCTCTATTTCATCTAGATCTTCTTCTTCACTTTTACTTTCACTATCTCTTCTAGATGTGTGTCTATGACTTGATTTTCTTATTCTCATAGAAGAATTAAATGCAGACTCTAAGTTTGGAAAGACACTATTATCAAAGTTATTCATCTCAAATGAAATCAATCTACCAATTAAACTATCAAGAGTAACTGTATTGTTTGCTACTTCTCTCATTCTTGAATAGCAAAATCTCTAATAGCATATACAGGTAGTAAGGTTCTTAAGATTTTATTTAGCACCGTCTCCTCTTCAAGTGTACCTCCAACTCCTCATATAGCGTTGACTACTTCTTTTATTCTTATGTTGTATTGTGTGATGTTTTCTCCTTCTTTCATTCTAAGATCATCAAATTTTCCTCTAAGGCTTTCTTCCTTGGCTCTCAAAACATTTGTATCACCTCCATGTATAAGCTTCAGTTTGTCCCACATCTCCTTTATAGTTTTTCAATCCTTGACATCTTCAAATTCAGCATCAGAGAGTGAGTAAGAAAGCTCTATGACCATGCAGTTGTGTTCACACTTCTCTCTCAATTGATCTATTGTTAATACTCATGTGGGAAACACATATTCAGTATCTAGGAGTTGAGTAACATAATTATCAATACCTGATAAGTGGAGTCTTATCCTGCTTTGGCATGAAGCAAAGTTGTCTTTGTTCAACTTGGGCACATCTCGTCTATTCATCTTGTGATGTTGACTTAGGTCTTGAAACCTTCCTTTCTAAGCACACAAGCTCTAATACCAATTGTTAGCAATAACTATGAGGGGGGGGGCGGGGGATGAATCAGTGGCCTCAAAACTTTATCCTTCAAACCTAACCACCAATCTATATACCTCAGATTATTAATTCCCTACAAGATGCATGCCATGAAATACTTATAATAATTAATTGTCTATCGGTGTTCACATAATTCCTTAGCTCTCCTTCAGCTTGATTGATCAGGAATGTATGAAGTTATTCTTCATCAATTTCTCTTCAACATCCTCTTTCTATTCACTCTCCTTAATTCCATTCGTAAATGAATTAAGCTTGTCTCTTATATAAACATGATATTCACTATTTCTTGATTCTTGATTCTTGGTGTGAAAAACAATCCAACCAATTTGATTTAAAGCATAACTACTGATTTGTCTCGTAATTATCTTCTTGCCAAATGTACAAATCATCTTTAAATCAATCACTTAACTATGGTCGAATAAAACAAAGAAAACAACTAGTTAAGTCTATCTTTAGCTCTTGCCAGCTACATATTTTGTCATTTTCTGAACTCTCTGTTCTGTCGGTCGCCTCTGTAGTTAGTTTTCGGTGACAACTAACAGTTCCGTCGGTGAGACTCCAGTTAGCTTCGTGATCTCCGTCCGTCAGGCATCATTGGAATTTTACTCGTCGAGAAACCTTCTGACTTTGCTCGTCGGGCATCACTGTGGCTTTGCTTCATCGGGCAACACTATCTTCTGATCGCCAGGTATCACTGTGACTGTTCTTCTTTACCTTTACCGATGGTGTGCACTCCATCGGTATTGTTTGTCACTCAATGAATACTTGACATTTATGGATTGCTTAAATTATTGTATGCACCCTAAAATGGTCGCCTAGACTGTGACCCCATTTATCATTTTATCAATTTATCAATTTTCTGAATCAATGCTTTGCAATATTTTCAATTCAAATCAATTTCCTTGATCAAATTGTAATTAATTCAATTATTCAATATTTCTTAAGGTTTGATATTTTTATTTAATTAAAAGATTTAATCTCCCTTTTAATTAAATAAAATTCTTTTTATTTAATTAAAAGATTTAATCTCCCTTTTAATTGAATAAAATTCCTCTTATTTAATTAAAAGATTTAATCTTCCTTTTAATTAAATTCATCTTATTTAATTAAATTTAATTCCTCCCATTTAATTAAATAAAATTCTTCTAATTTATTTAATTGAAAGAAAACCCCTCTTTTAATTAAATAAATAAAAATCCCCACTTAAAGCTCTTCTTTTGTTGAAAAAGGAAATAAATTAA
>MU228522.1:1296649-1337561 GCA_018584345.1 Thuja plicata | reverse complement strand
ATGCTAGGAGTTCACTTTGGTAAAATGAATCATAGATTTGCATAAGACTTTCATATCATCCTCATTTAGCATAAGATTTTCATATCATCTTCACTTGCATTAGGATCACGTTATCATTTTGAAGATGCATTTTGAGACTAGTTTCTTCATAACTAGTTCTTGAATCTTTCTTCTAACTAGATAGTATCATCGTAATTGCATTGGGATTCATAAGCAAATTGTGTGTTTGAGAGAGCACACCCACATATAAATCAAAATAAGCAAATCAAAATGAGTAGATTAGGGTGCAAAGTTACTCATTTTTAGCTTAATCAGATGTTATTTGGTGTCTTCGTTGTCAGTTAGATCTCATACATGCTTTTCTTGTCATGATATGTTTGATTTTACATGCTTTTCTTGTCATGATATATAACCCGCTAATGTTTGCATGTTTGAGCTTGCTCCCAACAAATTGAAGATTTCACGTATACACACAAGCTATGTATATATTTCCCTGTACAGGTAAGTCGCCACTATCAAGAACAGAGCACTGTTATTGTAATTGGTGAGTTCGATCTGGCTTGGATCAGAGCCTTCTAATATTTTCCGCCAAAGATACGAAGTCACTGTCAAAGAGTCTATGTATAACTCACTATCCAAGTATAATATCATTGCCTTGGATATAATCAGATCACTGCTTATCAATCCGAATGTTTCCCATAGGACGCTTCTTGTCTTCTTTCTTCCAGGGTGCAAGAAAATCTAATGAGGGAAAGAAACTTTTCCCCAGGGTATTCAATATAGTAAAACTCTAGCATCAGTTTGTCACTCTGGGCGAAGGAGAAGAGCTGAAAATCACGCGCAGTAGTAGAAGTGGTTATTTAATATAGTCTTTGCGCTCTGAAATGTCTGGTTGAGGGAAATTCTTTTGCGAAAATGGTTGGAGACTGAGTTGCGAGGCATCCTCAAAAAAGACTGAGTTGCTGAATCCTCTTCTCTTAACTACTTAGCTTCCTATCACATTTTTGTTCTTAGGTCTTGGAACCAATTCCTAAGTATTGTTTTTTCTTTAGATGTTAAATTTCTTCTTCCATAGATTTTGTCCAAGATTCATCTCTACATGCTTCATCGGTAGTCTTCAGCTCAACTTGAGAAATCAAACAAATTTCATCTCTAACTCTACATCTAGTCATCATACCTTTATTTGCATCACCAATAATTTGATCTTCAGGATGGTTCTTCTTAACATACCTTGGAGCCTTTGGAGTCTTAGTAACTTCAGTCACTTCATCTTCAATTTCATTTTCAATCATCAAAGGCTCTTCAGGTTCAGTAGTGACCTCTTTCATCTCTATAATCTGACCACAGTCATACATTCTTTCTTGAATTAGAAACTTTTCATCTATCCTCACATTGGCACTTTCAATCAACTTCCCCAATCTCAGATTGAAATATTTATATGCTTTACTCTTAGTAGAATAACCAAGAAAAATTCCTTCGTCACTTCTAGCATCAAATTTCCCTATCTCATCATCTCTTTTGATATAACATTTACTTCCAAATATTTTAAAATATTTTACAGTAGGTGTATGATCAAACCATAATTCATAAGGAGTCTTACTTGTACTTTCTCCAATCTGAATTATGTTCAAGGTGTGCATAGAAATTCCAACTACCTCTCTCTAATGAACATGTGACACATTTCCTTCTAGGAACATAGTCCTTGCATCGTCTAATATAGTTTTGTTTCTTCACTCTTCTATCCCATTATGTTGTGGAGTTCTAGGAGCTGACATCTGTCTATATATTCCATGTTCTTCACAGTAGGTATTTAATAAGTTTGATGTAAACTCTCCACCTCTGTCTAATCTCAAACATTTTGTCTTCAAACCAAATTCATTCTCAACATTTGCTTTAAATAACTTGAATTTGTCAAATGCTTTAGATTTCTCTCTCAAATATGTAACCCACATCATTCTATAAAAGTCATCAATAAAAAGTAAAAAGTACCTTTCACCATAATATGATCTTGTTCTTTTAGGACCACATAGATCTGTATGCACCAGATCCAACTTCCCTTTCGCTAAATAAGATTTTCTTTTAAAACTGCTTCTGGTCTGCTTCCCCATAACACACTCTCTACACATACTGTTAGATGGCTTTACAATCTTAGGTAGATCTCTTACAACATTAGTCATACTTGCCTTCACAATGTTATCAAAGTTAACATGACAAAATCTTCTATGTCATAGCCAAATGTCATCAACCTTCACAATAAAATAAGTACCTTCAGATGTATTCAATTCAAATACATTACCCCTAGATTTAGTACCATATGTGATCAAATCTCTTGATTTACTTCTAATATAACATTTCCCATTAATTAATTTTAAATTATAACCTTTGTCCACTAACTGACCAACACTCAACAAATTATGCTTAAGTCCATCAACAAGTAATACATTGTCAGTATTAGTCTTTCCATCTAGAGAAATAGATCCTACTCTAATGATAAGTTTAGGAGTATTGTCACCAAATATAACAACACCACCATCATATCTTTTCAATTTCAAAAATTTATTTTTATCTCCAGTCATATGATGTGAACAACCACTGTCTATAACCCATTCAACTTTCTTTTCAACATGAGATACTAAGGCTTTTTCCTCATGTATAGGTTCATCATGCTTTATAGCAATAAATCCAATTTTATCATAGTCACCACCATCATCAGAAACACCCTCACTAGCATAATAACATTCCTTGTCTTTAGGATACTTTGATTTGTAAAACTTAGTTTTATGTTTAGGAACCCTTGTAGGACATCTAGATACAAAATGACCAAGCTTGTTACATGAAAAACATTTCAAAGGTAATTTGCCCTCAAATTTACCCTTACCTCTCTTCTCTCTTCTAGCGATCAATGCTACCACTTCATCTAGATTTCTTCTTCCTCCTATATTTGTTCCCATTCCTCAACATAGTCTCCAATCTCTTCTCTTATGTCACCATAGCTGGTGCTCGCAATTCCAGATAAGGTATTTTTGTTCTTATGCACGGTTGCCTTGAATTCTGACTCAACTTTAGGTAAAGTATCTTCCAATTCTGCGGTCTCAAAAGTAGTTAGTTTTCTAATCAACATCTCTCTACTGAAGTTTGGTGTCAAAGGTATAATCTAATCTATATCTTGTACTTTGGTTCTATATGCAGGTGTCAAAGATTTGAGTATCTTTGTAATCACTTCTTCCTCACTGTAAGTACCTCTTGAGTTTCTAATGCCAGTAACCACTTCAGTAATTCTTTGTTCATATGCCCTAATATTCTCATCTTCTCTCATCTTCAGTGATTCCATATTTGTCTTCCAGTTCTGTACCTTTTCCTATTTTGTAAACTTATCTCCTTCATATAGTGCCTCCATTCTTGTCCAGGTCTGACGTGCAGAATCCAAGTCTTTTACTTCTGTGAATTCACCTTCATAAAGTGCGATGATCAATGATTCTCTTGCAACCATATTACATGAAAATAGTTTCTTTTCATCTTTAGTAGCTTTCTCTAATTCATCCTCAGTCACTTTCTCTAATTCATCCTCAGTCACTTTCTCTAATTCATCCTCAGTCGCTATCTTCTCATTCTTCTTTGTGATCATCCAATAGTCAAGTCCCAAACATAGAAAATGTGTTCTCATCTTGTTCTTCCAACTGTCAAAGTTTTCAGGATCAAATTTTAGACTATCCTTCCTATAGTAAGTCATCTTCAGGATCACCTCAAGATGTTAAGCTTTCTCTCTAAGGACCAGTAGCTCTTATACCAATTGTTAGGAATAACAATCCACAGGACAACTGAGAGGGGGGGGGGGGGGNTGAGAGGGGGGGGGGGGGTGAATCAGTTGTGATATAGATTATTAAACTTTAAACTTTATAAACCAAGACTGCAATGCAAATGATAACATAGTAAATGCCAAGACAATAACACACTACTTGTTGTCGAGGAAACCTTGTTAAAGGTAAAACCCCAGTGGGAATTAGAATGCACAAATAATATACTAGGAGTATAGTATCCCCGTTAAAATATTTAGCCCTGTTAGGAGTTTATTACAACATTATAGTACACAATCCATGTTAGTAGACAAGCCCTGTTAGGAGTCAAGAAAAGTAGTAGGCTCGCTGCCTAGGCACACTTCCCAAATAAGGTTAAAGCCACCCTCAAGGATTCACTATCCGAACAAGTGTATATAGGAAATTTACAATCCAGTGAACTGTCTGATAGCAATTGTCTTTGCTTGGTCAGTTCCAATGAAGTATTTTTGTCACAAAATCTGCTCTACATCCAGCAGCCAAACAAGCCTCACAACTTTCACTTCTCTTCCTTTTCAATCTCTTCCACTACCACATATTTCCAAAAGAAAAGATTACTCATATATACCATATTACAATAATTCATTAGGTTGGCTAGTTAAGCTTTCCTAATACATAAATAATTAATTAGGTCATCCAATTAGGATTTCCTAATATACAAATAATTGTTTAACCCCTTGCTAAGATACACATAGTACCTATAACAAGTAAACATCAAATACAATCCATCACTTATACTCCTAGATCCGCAATCTACACTCACAATTCATATTACACACTACATGTCTTAAGTCGGCCACCAAATAGGTCTCCTCTAGAATACACACCACAAATAATGTCGCCAGAATGCTCACGCCAATCAAACACAACCCATTATTCCAAAATATGTCTATAGTCCTTCAGTAAGTTTGCTTCATTTGAAATATCTTCACCAGTAAGATATACCCAAAACACAGAGACTTGCTCTGTCAAGCATCATAGTTACAGTCTAGAAACCAGTCTTCACTAAATCAACTGTAACATCCTCAATGCGTAACATAAAGCCAAACGACCTTAGGAGTAAGGTCAACACAAATCCTTCTTCATATAACCGACTTTGATCATTTTGAAACATCCGTATAGTGTTCGTACACTTCTGCCAGTCAAGTAACCAGTCTGTCCTCTTCCACAGAAACATATGTTGACATCAGTGAAAAAACATGAATATCAACAACATGAATAGTATCCAAATCTGATATCATCCAACAAGGCAGAATTTGGGGGTTCTACCCCTTCCTAGTCAGAACTAAATTGCACTGGGGTGTGCATTGGTCCAGGGTATTATATGTCTATTCTTTTCTAGATCAATTCTTGGCGGCTTCCTCTTAGGGGGAGCGAAGTAGGTTTTTTAGGGGGAGTTTTTCCCTTTGTCATTGTTGTCAAAGGGGGAGGAGAAAAGAGGACCTAATGCTGATATTTCTTTATTTGCTTTGTCGTTGATGGATGTTTTCATCAATGACAAAGGGGGAGATTGTTGGAATATGATTTTGATTATTGTTATTATCATTAATGGTTGTCATTGATGTCAACATATTTTGGTTGATCAGTTGTGGTTCTATTTGGCTTTGGTGATCCAGAATTAGTGTGCTTTAAATGATGTGCTATATTTTTCTATCTTTGGTTGTGATTGTCTTGGTCCCATTCATGTTGTAATGTATTGAGATACTTTCTTTTGGGTCCAAACCCATTTGGACATCAATGATTGTGGTTTGGAAACATAATATGCACTGTAATGTGTAGATCTTTTTCTTTGGCTTCATAATGTGATGAGTGGATAGCGTGTTGTATTGAGTGAGAAGATTTTGGTGTGGTCCATGTTTTATTCCTTCCACTGCGAGAATGTCTTGTTGTGACCTATTTTAAATTATATTTGTCCGAATTTGCAAAAATGATAATTGATATTGTGCTTGGATGACATGGATGAATATGGAAGCATGGAATGATAAATGTAGAGGATAATTTATGTTCGATGAAGATATATGTACGAGTGATGCAAATTTAAGGAGAAGATATTCAGACATCATTGTATGTGCAACCGATGATAGAATATTGTTGTATTCTTTAGTATTGCAGTTGGTGTGGAATATTTCAGTGGTGAAATTCGTTCTCATTATTTCTTATTTCTGTAGTTAGCTAAGTTTTAGTTGTGATAGCTGGTTTATGTATTTAGGGTAGTTAGCTTGATCGATAGTGCGCCTTACTTGCAGTGAGCCTTTGTAAAAATTACCTTAACCGGTGCCACCTTAACCGATGTTCTTATTCATGAGAATTAGTTTCTATATATATTTTTCCCATCTCAGGTTTTCAACGTAAATCTGGTGTTCATTGTGTGCAGTGTTCCTTTGTGCTTTCAATTTTATATATGTTATGCCTAATCAATTGAATTAAGGTTTCTCCGAATTGATTAAGTTAATGAAAATTATTTTATGATAACTAATTCACCCCCCTAGTTATCCAGACTATTCTACATTATAAACATTGATGAATACCTAAATGAAAATAGAATGACATGCACATCATCATTTATGTCCAATTCCAAAAAAGTTGTCTTGAGATAGAAATTACTAAGAAAACATTGGAACTTGAGGAAAACATAGACAAAATTATTAACTCGCTTGAAATAGACTCTTATCTAATAAATGAATACAATTTCAAAGGTCTGCTTAATATGACATTTCTCACTCTCTTCCCAAACAGATTTTAACAACACATTCAACCATGACCTAGGGAGGTGCACTTCTATGAGTTTGCATTACACTTGATGAGGTCCCATGACCAAATATTTGGAAGGCATCCCCAATTTTGACATTTTATCTTCAATATTATGATGTGGCATCGAAGGTAAGGCCTTGCAAATATATTCATTAGTAAAAATTTAGAAGAAGACATATCGACCACCATTGAAAATCTTTGTGCACATCAAAAAAATCTTCCAAACACACAGCTTGCTGAGGAGCTATTGCACTTTGTATGTTCAATCATAGGTACAAGACCATATTAAAAAAAGTGTCATCCAAAGGTTCAAGACCATATTGGAACAAGTGTTAGCAAATAAAGAGGTAGCACTCATAGTAATTACAAGCCACAAAAAATGCCCCTCTACCAAACCACTTCACACGTTCATTCAAAGAATGATGGGTACAAGAAAATCCTACCTAACCTCTTGCATACGAAAATGAAAATGGCACCAGAATGAAAATGGCAATTGATCATGTTAGCTCCTACAGGAGTTGCCGTATTTAACATGCATTCATTGACTATACATGTGGTGCTCAGGATTCTTATTAAAGAGATGCAACCACTACAAGGACATGCATTGCCAACATTCCAAGAAGAATTAAAGGACATAAGATACATCCTTATTGATGGAACGAGCTTCATAGGACCAAAGTTACTATAAAAAATAGACAATAGACTGCATCAAACATTTCCCCATAGTCAACAACTATGCTTCGATGTAGTCTCCATAATATTGGTTAGTGATTTGTTACAATTACCACTTGTCATGGACAAGCCTATCTACACATCACATTTAAGCGCTAGGACATTGTTGAACCAATTCACGATAGTTTTCACCTTCCAATCAATCTTTTGACAACAAGGTGAAAGTACAACACATGCCAATGCGTCATGCTCACAACGAACACATGGACACAAACATGCTTTGTAAATGGAGCTCTCGACAAAGTGGTTGAGATTGTTTATAGCCCTGGTTATAAAATACCAAATGCCCCAATGTATGTTGTAGCAAGAATCAATAATTGCAATGGGCCACCATGAAACCAAGATGATCCCAAGATTGTACCAATAAGCCTGTATCACTAGGCAGTCGAAGGAAAATACTACTCACAATGACATGGGCTATAACCATACACAAATTCCAAGGACTGACACTACAAAAAGCAACAATCGACATTGACAAAATTGAGAGGAAAGGACTGACATTCACAACCATGTCCAGAGTCAGGTCACTAAATGATCTTCACATCCAATTGATGTTCTCCTTTGAGAGATACTCCCAAATGCAAAATAACCCGTACACAATTATAAGGAAAAAAGAGGAAGTTTGATTGCAAAAACTCCCTCTCTAACAAATCAAGGTATGCAAGTCAATACAACAATATTCTTGAATTATTTGTGATTATACATTGTTTAACACTTTTTGCAATTTAAATAATAACAGAGAACAAATACTCACAGATTATATCTTCTAGTGTTACTGTATCATTGGAAAATGGAAGCACTTCCATTTAGGACTGGTTTAGCCCTCCGAGTAAGTGGTTTGGGGTCTAGGGGTATAGGCCTAATTGGAATTTAATTCTCCTATGTCGGCCTCTCTAGAATTTTGTGCCCTTGATTTGTATATAAGGAAGCCTTTCTTCTCTCATTTTCTAAGATTTGAAGAAACAAGAAGATAAATGAAATAGATTGAAGGATAATATATGCATGATCTATCAAAAACATTCAAGCATTCAAGAATTCAATTCATCAAAGAGAATCATTGGTATCCATTGAAGGATTCAAGCTCTACGGAGTCCTCTTGTTGAAGATTTCTCCATCCACGTCCATTCAAGCTTCTTCCTATTCCAAGATCCATTCAATATTGGTGTCGAAGATCTAAAGGTGATTGATTTGAGACATCCTACATCCTACATCCCACATTATACATTCTACATCCATTTGGCACATACATACTTGCGGATCCAAGGATTTGAATCCTCCACAAGGGTTTCAACATAAGCAAGGTGAATTTTCCTATTTACTTTGTTTATTACTGCGATTTCAATTCTATTATAAGGTTAATTCCAAAACTGGGGTTTGACCAAGGCAAACCCCTCCCCCCAACAAACCAAATCATTTTTCATGTAGGAACAGGTATAGAATAATGAATTACAAAGCATATTTGAATACCCTTTTTGACAAACTTTCGAGATCCGCGAACATAATTTCCATCGGAGCAACGTAGGTCAAGGTCAACATCAAGGGGTTAAGGTTGAACTGCATTTGGGTCAAGGTCAACCTGGAGAAAAAAATGAAAATATTTTTGGGTTTTCTCCGTATTTGTGCTTTTGTTCTAGATCCAGTTGCAAAATTTCCATAAACTCAGTACAGACACCAAAAAACAACAATTTCCAGATCTGCTATACTTTGAGGTTAGTATTTGTCTTCAATTAATTTCAATTAAGGTCTTTATCATTTCAGATCTATTACACACTCTCCTTCTCTCCCTCCTTATAAAACCAAGAATGTAAGGTTTTCCTCTTTCTTCTTATTTCCAATCGATTGATTCATTTGTGCATTGACCATTTTCTTGTGGTTAATCAATTTGGATCTTTCCTTTGTAAATTTGGGGGCTAGGAGGAGAATCTTACCTTCCCAAAACCTTTCAAAATATAAGTTCATTTATCTTATAATACATCCACATTATACATATTTACCTTCTTACACTTTATTTCTTGCATTTTGGTGAACCCTCTTACAACAAATTTTTCTTTTGTGGTGTTAGATTTACATTTCATGTTAGATTAGCCTTCTTTTATGTTCTTTCATTTACATTTTCCTAATTTAGTTCATTTGCATTGCATTAGTGTATGAGCTTTACTTCCTCTAGTCCTACTTATAATATCCCGGTTAGAAGAAGTCGCAGACTTATGGGTTCCTATGATCCTGAGTCTTCCTCTCCTTTCCTTAGGGTCCCGAATGACAATTTGATCACTCGTGATTCCAATCCTTCTACAGAGCATAACTCTACTCACTCATCTCATGATGAAGATGATGCTTTAAGAGTTCCTCCCGAACAAGTCCAAAAACTTTCAACTGAACTTGATAAAATGGGAAATTGGCTTATTCAAGAAAACCATAATCAAGATTCTATTCAAGCTATAGAGGCCCTTAATAAATTTCTTCGTGATAGTGATCAAGGTATTAATCTCTTGCTTGGTATTACTCATCTTGTGCATTTAAATGTCAAACCCTTAACTCAAGAAGCTCAAGATCTAGGATTCACTCCTCCTGTCACTAGTGTGGAACCTTCTTTCGTTCCTTTACCTAGCATTCCCACTTATACTCCTCCTTTAATTATTACATCTCTTCCATATTCCAATCCTCTAGCTTCGAACCTTCCACTTCAATTGCTTCCTATGAGTGTTCCATCGGTATCTCTACCTACCTCACATCCTTCTTACCACAGTGTTCATTTTATCTATTCCAACCCTCTTCCAACTATGGTTCCAAGTTTTCCACCAGTTGTGTCTTCCATTCCCGCTACTTCCTACACTGTTCCTAGTGTTCCTAATGTTTCTATGCCTCCTATTTCTTCTAATGATTCCACAATCATTAGTCTGGCTCAAACTGTGTCCTCTTTACAACAACAACTTGCGTCCTTAACTCAATCCAAGTTTAGTATTCCTACATGTGACATGGGTAGTCCTTTATCCCTAGACATTATTCATGCTCCTGTCCCTCAACAAGCTGATATGCCTCGTCTTGATAATTACAATGGTAAGGGAGATCCTGTTGTTAGAGTAATAGTCTATCGGGGTTACTAATTTAAATCATTATGATCTAATTAGTAACTTCCCTATTCACTCTAGTTTGCTTAAGCTAACCTTAGGTAGTTTCTATTTCTGTTAGTTTCCCTTTTTAGGGTTTCGACATCCTTTATAAGGATTGTCCGCTTTGTAATTCTTAAGGAGTTTGTAAATCATTTCATTGTTGAATATAGAACATATTTTCTGTCAACATGTGTTTGCACTCTCTGGCCTATCGGCCGCCATAGCTGATTCCCTTCTCTCTTCTGTCTGTTTCATTCTGTTTATGTGATAGTCATGCATGCAGGTTTCTTGGGTAGATTGATGTTCATCAATCTCAACACCTGTCACTCATGTTAAAACATTTCAAATCCTTTGTAGTGACTATGCTCATGACCATAGGATTTTAGCCAAGTTGTTTGCTATAAATTTTTGTGATAAGGCCTTGCAATGGTATTTTTCCTTGCCTCATTATTCTATTCATTCTTTTCCAAAACTTGCTAATTCCTTTATCCAACAGTTCCAAAATAACATTGGTCTGCAAGTATCCTTAACTAATTTGATGCATTGTAAACAAAATACTAAAGAAAAATTGATTGAATTTATTGGTAGGTTTAATCATTTGTATGCTCAAATTTCTTATAATGTTCCTGATATTGATATTCAACATATGTTTATTTCAAATTTGCAAAAGGATGTTAGAGATAAGATCCTGCTTACTAAATTTACCTCTTTTTAATAAATTTGCGCAGTGCTTCATAATTATCAATTACAAGTGAGTCAATTTGAGAGCAACACTCCAATGGCTCATGTTCCAGTTGATAAGAGTGATGCTGCTCCTAATCCCAAAAAGTTTCAGAAACCTAACAACTATGTCAAGATAAATAAATAAACAAATGCAGTTGCTGATCAAGTCGTTGTTGCATCCAACAATGCCACTTCTGCATCCACTGCTTTTCATTTGAATCATATGTTTACTCCTCTTTTTGAATCTTTACATTCTATTATGGGTAAATTGTTGAATGCTAATATGATTAATTTTCCTCCTCTTTGACCTCTTCTTCCTACTATGATGACATCCAAATCCTTTGATCCCAAAGCCTTTTGTCAATACCATTGTCAGAATGGCCATGATACTGAGAAGTGTTATTCTCTAAAACATAAGATTCAAGACTTAATTGATTCTAATGCTTTATCTGTTGATAATTTTAATGGTAGTGGGAACAAATTTGTCTCTCCTCCTAATCAAAACCTCCAAATCTATACGAATCCTTTGCCTACACATGATACTAATACCATTTTTCAACCATCTTCCGTGGATATTGTTTATGATTCAAAGATGGATGATCTCAATAATATTGTTAAACATGTGGAGCATGTTGTTTTGTCTCAACCTATCTCTCCACCCTAGCCTTAACCTCAACCTCCTATTCAAGTTCCTCCGCCTCAACCTCAACTTCAAGTTCCACCTCAACCTAAGCCTAAACCAAAACCTCAAACTAAACTTTGAAAACACCCTAAGAATAAAAGACCTAGGGAACTCTCGATCACCTTTGATGATTATGAGACTATTAAAGCTCGTGATGGTCCCCTCTACATTTATGCTAGGATTGCTAAGATACCTACGCATGGTTGTCTTGTTGATCCTACATCCTTAGTCAATGTCATTACTGAAGAAAACCTTTTTTCAAAGAACTTACAACATGATTGTTATAATACATCTGATGTGTGGATCCAAACTTGTAATGGCTTTCTCTATCCATCATTTAGTTCTATTAACTTTCTTGTTGAACTTTGTGGTAAAATTGTGGACACTGCCTTCGTTGTTGTCCCTACTTCTGATCAGTTTCAAGTTAAGCTCGGTTTGCCTTGGTTGACTGCTATGCATACTGTTGCTTCTCTTATCCATAAGTGTATTAAGTTCATTCAAGATGAAGAAGTGAAATGATTAATCATAGTTTATATCAACCTTCTAGGCTTAGGGATTGTGCAACCCTTGACTTCTTTTGGCCTTCATTACCTAATTCATGTTCTTCTCGACTTGATAATGTTTTCCACTTATATCAAGCCTATAAACATAGCAAGATTGTTGAGTTAAGCATGCCTCAAATGGATCTTAACCGTGGTCTTTTACCTACGCCTTCCATACCTCCTTTATCCATTGCTTCTAGTTCTATTAATCAAGCTCCTAGTGTTGCTTTTTAGCCTACTGAGTATCCTACTAATCCTCCTATAGAACTTGTGAAGGAACCGGTTGTTGTTCCTCCTAGTTCTCAACACATTTCAAACAAGTCAAAATGTAACTGATCTGCCAATGAATACATCGTAAGAAGCGTTGGGCTCAAGCTAGGGCTCGTGCCTCTGTTCTTCAAAGTTCTTTACCTTCTTTTGACCAGTCCATGCCTGATGTGTTGGAAGAAGTTAATGTTAATAATGATGCTAAAATGAATGATTATGATGATTCTATTCGTATCTTAGATTATATTTTAATTAATCTCGATGAAGAAGATACTCTTGATGATTCTAATGATGAATATGAGACTATTGATATTGATATTGATTTACCTAATATGCTTTCAACACAATTGATAATTACACCTAGTATCAAACATTGTGATTCTCAAGAGGATCCTTGTTTGGAACTGGCTACTATTCCTACTGTGTTGGATGGAGTCCCTCTTGCAAGTTGCCAACCTTCCCTAAATGATATAGACTGAGATGGGGAGAGTAGGCAATACACTTGATTGGCTTGTCCTCCATGGTAGCATTTTATGTGTTTGCCTGTTGTATTGTGCTTCTCCCGTAATGTGTTCACTAAATGTTTGTTAGATTCTTTTATACGACCCTTGTTACTTTGTTGGTGCAAGGTGATAAAGGAATTGAACCCATTGTACTATTCCTCTATATGTATCTCTATTCTTCTATATATGTTGTACTTGTGCTATTGTTCATAAATGTTTTCCTTGTATAGTCCGCTTGGATTTGTGACATAGTAGCACTGATTCTTTTTGGTCTCCATGTTGTGGTTCGAAAAGACTCTTCTTTGTAACTCTTGCGTTTTCTTTCCTCCATTGTGATTATAGTTCTACTTTCTTTAGAGAATGATGTCAATTCATTTGCAATATATATATATATATATATATATATATATATATATTATCATACTGACCCCACGATAGGTAGATCCCTTATGTGTTCTCTGTATGTTTATATGGTATTTCCCTTGATTTGTCTTCGTTTGGGGGCATCTCGTAGTGGAAACGTAATAAGTGGAGTTGTTTATGTTTTCGTTAAAGCCATTGCTCCTGTTAAAATGTTAGCAATGACTTTAACGCGGGGGCATACACTCTACTCACTTTTTGCACACACGCACCTTCAAAATATTTTCAAACTTAAAAACTTTTTCCTCCCTTTATGGATTAGAGACTAATCCTTAAAGCATAGATTTTTACCTTGTAGGATCTCTTGATCCCTCCAGTTTCAATTTACAAAGTTTTGATCCTTTAAGGTCGGAAGGTGTCCTTAAGACTGGATCTCTCTAGTTTTGACTTTGCTTTTTTGGAATAGAATATTCCTGAGAGTGAATCCTTGATGGGTTGACTAGTGAGTAGCCACATTCACTAGGCGGTTCAACTCCATCTTTCCAGTTGCACTATTTTTCTTGTGTGATTCACAATGGGACATATGTTCTCATTGGGAGAGGTAATCACACCCTCTCTCTCTCTTTCTCTTTGACTGGTGATGTCTCTCTTATTGTAATTTTGGGGTTAACAAAGACTTGAGTCCCCAGGGGCTCGAGGACTGCTTTGTCTCTTTGATTTCAATAAGATAATCTTTTCTTTGTGATCTCCTTTACCAAGAGTTTGTATCAAGTCCATACTCTTGCTAAAGTGAGGGCTAAATGTATCGTCAAAAAATGGAAGCACTTTCCATTTAGGACTGGTTTAGCCTTTTGAGTAAGTGGTTTGGGGTCATGTCAAAAGCCTTGAATGAGTCTTTGACTTGGATCTGTTTTTTTCCCATGTTCTGCCCTATTTTCCACTTTTCTCCCACCCGTTCCTGATATCTTGCCTTGAAATCTTGAGTTTCTTGACCTCAGGGTCAAGGTCGACCTTTTGGGTCAAGGTCGACCTCGACCTTGACCCAGGGTCCAAATTTCAAATTCCCAAGATCTCCGGATGTCAGGGTTTGGAAAGAATTGTTTCTCGCTTCCGGGTTGGCTGTTTCAGACTCCGAAGTAACGACTCTTAAAAATATATTTAATATAGGCCCACTTCTAGGGGTATAGGCCTAATTAGAATTTAATTCTCCTATGTCAGCCTCTCTAGAAGTTTGTGCCCTAGATTTGTATATAAGGAAGTCTTTCTTCTCTCATTTTCTAAGATTTGAGGACACAAGAAGATAAAATAAATTGATTGAAGGATAATCTATGCATGATCTATCAAAAGCATTCAAGCATTCAAGCATTCAATTCATCAAGGAGATCCATTGGTAGCCATTGAAAGATTCAAGCTCTATGGAGCTCTTTTATTGAAGATTTGTCCATCCACATCCATTCAAGCTTCTTCCTATTCCAAGATCCATTCAAGATTGGTGTCGAAGATCTAAAGGCGATTGATTTGAGACATCCTACATCCTACATTCTACATTCTACATCCATTTGGTGCATCTATACTTGTGGATCCAAGGATTTGAATCCTCCACAAGGGTTTCAACATAAGCAAGGTGAATTATCCTATTTACTTTGTTTATTACTGCAATTTCAATTCTACTATAAGGTTAATTCCAAAACTGGGGTTTGACCAAGGCAAACCCCTCCCCCCAACAAACCAAATCATTTTTCTTGCAGGAACAAGTACCGAACAACAAATTACAAAGCATATTTGAATATCCTTTTTGGCAAACTTTCAGGATCTGTGAATAGAATTTCCGTCGGAGCAACACAAGTCAAGGTCGACATAAAGGGGTCAAGGTCGAACTGCATTTGGGTCAAGGTCAACCTGGAGCAGAAAAGGAAAATATTTCTGGGTTTTCTCTGTCTCTGTGTTATTGTTTCAAATCCGGTTGCAGAATCTCCAGAAACTCAGTATAGACACCAAAAAACAACAATTTCCAGATCTGCTATACTTCGAGGTTAGTATTTGTATTCAATTAATTTCAATCAAGGTCTTTATCATTTCAGATCTATTACACACTCTCCTTCTTTCTCTCCTCATAAAACCGAGAATATAAGGTTTTCCTCTTTCTTTTTATTTCCAATCAATTGATTCATTTGTGCATTGACCATTTTCTTGTAGTTAATCAATTTAGATATTTCCTTTGTAAATTTGAGGATTAGAAAGAAAATCTTACCTTCCCCAAACCTTTCAAAACCTTTCAAAATATAAGTTCATTTATCTTACAATACACCCACATTACACATCTGTACCTTCTTACACTTTATTTCTTTACAATACTCGCAGATGAAAAGAAGAGAAAAAGAAGGTCAAAACATTCCAATTTTCCTCTTATATAATTTTCTATCTTGCTTACTCTCTAACACATTACGCAAAGCATCTCTTGCTATTTGCATAACAATTGCATAACAAATAGAAAGACGGTGAAAGCTGGACGGGACAGCCTCCTTACTTTTCGCTGAAATACTTAAATGATCGCTAAATCGAATAAATTTTAAATTCTAGATTTAATCGTACCAAATTGTCTAGTAATTGTGCTTTCCCCTGCCTTTATGAATTTTGTTACTTCTGTTGGTCCGATTGAATCCTCTGCCGAAGAAAAATTCACATCCAGACCGGTCACGACACTTAATTTCCAAGGGCACCAAGTTGATTGTACGCATCGTTTGAATTATTGAAACTTTAGTCTCTGCACTTTGGTGGGCTCTAATCTGTATCCTGGTTAACATAGTTGATTACAATGGGTCCAGCTATGAATTTTCAGGTAGTAATATTAGCAGGCGGTACGTCGAAAAAGCTCTTCCCTCTTGTCTCTAAGGTCAGTGCTGCAAACCCTAGCTTCAAAATCCTGATGCAAGATTTTAGAACCCGAGCAATAATTATGTAACATAAACCCTAATTTATAACTTTAAACCCCAACAATAATTTATTTATAAAAAACGGGAGTGTGTGCTTGCAGGATGTTCCCAAAGCCTTACTGCCAGTGGCAAATCGACCCGTGCTGTCATACGTTCTGGAGCTTTTGGAGGCCAGCAATCTCAAGGATCTCATTGTGGTTAGTTAATTTTTAATTTTACGTTTTACGAATTCTCAAATCTTCCTTGTGGTGAAACCTTGTATATTTAAATAGGAAACGCCCAACATTGTCTAGGATGAGTTTGTATCATATTCTTAAGATTTGTGAAATTCGCCTTGCTGGAACATAACTAATAACATTATCCATATTTCTAGTAAAATAATTGCTGGAATCATGGGATATTTTATTGTGGTGGGGCAATTTTGATCCCTTGTTATGCGCTTTGAATGTTTTATATTACGATTGCCCTGCCATACCTTTCGATGCTGTATTCTTCTGTTTTGTTAAATTCTCCTTTTAAAGTAACGTTTGGCTTAGTTGTCACTTGTTGTGCGAGTGGTGTCTCTTCTGTCATATTCATGTGCTACTTGGATCCAGCCTCATCCGCGAGTGAGTAGGGTGTAGTGGTTTGCCCAATTCCAACATTTGTTTCTGTCTCATGGGGGTTTGAATTCAGACGTCTATTTTGGAAGCCCCAATTCTTGCATCACTTGAGCTCATACCATTTGACACAACCTATGTGGATGGATGTTGTTTATTTAATCCTCTCTATACGCCATTTCTTTTTTCCTGAAAGCCCGCTGAACTACTCATATCATGTAGTAGGTAACACATTTACATTTTGTGTTGATGAAGGTGGTGGCAGGTCAAGATGCAGCAGTCCGAGTTGGTGGCTGGATTTCTGAAGCTTATCATGATCGCCTTCATGTTGAGGTTAGTGAAAATTTTAAATTGATTTTTTTCAGATAACTAGGTAATTTATAACTTCCTCTTTTGATTGGTAAATAGTAAATGCTCAAAAAAATTGCCCTCTTATTTTATGCACTGGGTAATGGGCAGCCAAGTTTACAAAAGAGTTCAGCTTCATAGCCATGCCCGAGGGATACAATTCTATTAAATTTGGCTTAGAACTAGCATTTATCTTTATTGCATTAACGTTACTGCATTAACAGAGGGAGTTTGCCCAGTGTGGCTTGAACCTCGCTTGTCATCATGGCAATCGCCCTACCAGAACACTACATCATGACCTGCAGGAAATTTTTTGGACATGTTAATGATCCTGATAGATCATTTCTAGGTGGTTATTTTACCCTAAATTAAGAATTGACAGTTATGCCCTTGAACTGGGTTTTAACTGCAACTACAGTTTTATAGCTCCAAACCTCTCAATTCAGCAAAGTAATTTGGAATTTGTATTTTTAATGATAACATACAACAAGAATTGGAAATGTCTGTCTTGAATGTGGAATTTGTTTCAGCTATACCTACATTTATCAACTAGACAAGTTAACAGAAAAAGCTAGATTATTTAGTTTGCTATTATGGCATGGAATTAGTCTTCAGATACAGAAATGATGCATAATCTTAACACGGGTATATGGAAATGGATTTATTCATAATTTTTCCTACTAGGACACAGGTCGGCAAGCGCTACAAGTTATTGTTTTATTCCAAAACTGGATTTGAAAATATTGTGAGTTGAACCTGGAATTTAAACTGTACTTTCAACTTCAAGACCCTTAGTCAACAAAAACAAATGGGAATGCCATGATATATAGTTTTCTATTATTTCATGGAATATGATTTTAGCCGCAGAAATAGTACGTAGGGATATGAGTGCATTATGAAATAAATTAATTCATGGGTTAATTATGGGGGTTGTCACAGTCATTTTTTCTGTGCCTTAACTTACCACTGGGCCACAGCTGGACAAATTATGTCGTAATCTCCCCCTTTTGGGATTGCTTTAAGTTTTTCCCTAGAATCACAAGTTCCATTAAAACAAGAAATGCAATATAGTTAGGGATATAATTTTACCAAAGATGTTTAAACAAGATAGCTCCTGGTTGAGATCCTGCAATCATGTTAGACAATTATCAAAAATATAATTGATAAATTCAATTATTTCTACTAGGGTTAAAGAACCAATAACATATGGCACATATATATTCATAGTCATCTTAATTTAAATAAACCATACAATATCTATAATTCATTATTGGAGTTCAACCATAACAGGGCTTGGATGAGGAGACATGATAGGATCACCAAAGCAACCCTCACACTAAGCCTAAGAGTGGATATACCATCTTCCTTGTCCCCATGTGGCAGGCCGCCAGCCAGCCATCATGACATGACGTACTTAGTGGGGAAGTTTGTCTCTGCCCTCCCTATTTGTGCCACCTTTTCCGCCCTCCTATGATCTAGACTTCTTTAAATTCATTACAACAATCAACCATTGCAGAGGTTGGAGGGGAAACCACAATAGGGTGCCTGGAGTATCCTTCTCATCTAAGACCAAGGGTAGGATATACCTTGGCCACCTTGGCCCCATGAGGTAGGCCACCATCCATCCATCATGAGGCAGCATACTTAGAAGAGGATCTCATATCAGTTCTCCCTCCTTGTATTCTCTTCCTCACCTCCACATGATTGCTTGCAGCAGTTTGATGAATAAATTAGGAAGTCTAAATATTTCACATTATGTATGAGAGTAAAATATATTATCATAATGCATACATCCATATAAGAGAGATTATATTTCAAATTTACTATCATGTTATCTACACATAATTGCCTTTATCAGTATGTGAGGAATTATCTATAAAACATCACCATGCTGCATACCATAGATTATTGAATCACTAAGATTCATTGTCGTTGTGGAGGGATACTCACTCGACAAAGGTGTGATGGAGCTCTTGTTAATACAATGCAAGTACAATAAGGCACAACAGGATGTGCAAAATCCTCGAAAACCATGCACAAGAGCAGTACTTTATCTTAGTGTGTCTACAAATAGAGATGTGCATGCAAAAGATTCTCAAATTGTCCAAAATGGACATGTTGGAAATACATGTAGAACAACCCAAATGAAGTCATAAAGTTTCCATGAGCCAAAAGAGCAAGTAATCATCGAGAATGTGAAAACACAAAGGACTAAATAAAAAGTATTTGGGGAAAATTCTGAAAAAAGTGTAACTAACTGTGAAGAGCTCTGAGATACCTTTTTAAAGCCACAATAATTGCAAAAAATGGGGGAAGTGACGTAAAGATACTAGTTTGGGAGCGAAAATAGCATATATGACTTATTAGGTGATAAATTGTACTAATAACAAATTAAGAGAGAACCATCTACACCATTGGAAAGAGTTTAGAAACAACTTATGCACAAGCTATGACAAAAAGAAAAACAAGCTCAATTTAGCTAGCCAATAACAAACAAACATTACCTTGTTATTCAGATTTTTTGCCAAACTTACTTATTGCAGGCAAAACCTAACAAATGCCCATATGGTTTTGTTAGCATTACGTGTTTTATGTCGTCATTGATGTTAGCATGGTATGTGCATTAATGTCAACATGATGCCTAGAAGTGCAAAAGGGGTATGAGAGTTGTAATTGATAGTTTGATATGCATGAAAGAGTATTTGAAGTTTGATATGCAAAAAAGAGTATCTGAAGTTTGATGTGCAAGAAAGAGTATTTGAAGTTTGACATGCAGGAAAGACCATTTGAAGTACCATAAGCTCGCATGATTATGATAACAAGTCAGTATGTGGTGTATCTGGAAGATGGAAGTATGGGAAGCTCGTAGATGTAGGAAAGCAAATTTGAAGTGCTTATGGGAGAATGCTCTGCATTCTTTTGCATAAGAAGTTGATGGTTTGCAGTTTAGGTATTGTAATGTATGGTCTGTGAATGTTGCACTATAATATTTTGAAGTCCATAGTAGCTCAGAGGAAGAAGTTGTGTTTTGTTGTTTGTTGACAGAAAGGTTGGTTGTTAGGATTGGTGACGATAGGTTCGAAGAATGCTCTGTATTGACATCTTAGGTTGTGCGATTTAGTGGACACGTTTCTAACGTCCATGCAATGTTCCAATTCAGATACCTTATGATGGTTTGCTCTACAAGTGAAGATATGTTGTTTTGAGTTTGATATTGTTGTCTGTGCTTGTCTTTGGCTGACTCAACTAACTTTGATGAAATTGGTTTTTAACTTATTGGTCCAGATATACTTTAGAGGAAGAATTAAGAGATTGAAATAGATTCTGCTGTGGTGTGTTGTGCTTTGCATGGCATCATATGCATTGAAGAGTGTTTTTGGCGCCGACTCGCTAATCTACTTTAATACTATATACATGTTTCATTTGGGTTTGACCTTAAGGATGGTTGCGATAATTGTGCATTGATGAATTCATCTATGGGTGACATGTTATGATGGATTTGGGTCCCCTTCATCTCTTGGGGTGGACCACATTAAATATTTGTGTTCATGGTGGCTGACTTTTTACAAATACTGTTTATCTTTCTGTGGCCGATCTTGTTGTGTTTCTGATGACCAAGCTTGTATATATATGAATGTGAAAGGATGAATTGAGTGTGGAATTGGTGTGAACTATGTATGGATCGAATGTGAAGGTAGAGCAATGTGAATGAGAAAGATTGAGGTAGAAGAGTGTAGATTTGACAAAGTATTTACAAAGTTTGATCAAGAGATCCTATATCTTTTCATATCATCTTTTCCCTTTACTTGATGGAAGATTGTGTTCAATTTTGGTAGCTTGTGTAGATGTGTGTCTTGCACTATGGAAGTGTGCTTTATAGCGCGAGTTCTACATTAGGGAGTAGTGTGCTTCCATGGCAGTGTGAAACAATCTTTGTAAATAGTTATTCATATAGTGAGTAGATTCTCATTGTGGTTTTCCCCATATTGGGTGTCACGTATATTTGGTGTTCATGTGTATGTGTGTTCATTGTAATATCTTTCACTAAATGATTAGTTGGATTAAAGTTAATTGCTAAAGGTGTATGATAGATTAAGTTAAGTTTTTGTGCGTGCTGATTTACCCCCCTACTCCCCTCCTTAGTATCTGGAAGTGTTCAACATGTTTTTCTTGGCTACGATCAAAACCCAAAAATCATATTTTTCCAAAAAATGTAGAGAAAAAGTTATGGCTGAACCTTGTTTTTTGCTTTTTTTTTGTGTTAGTTTTAGCTATTGTTTTGCTTTTTTATTTTTCTCACAAGATTTGGCGACTTTTGGCAAACTGAAGGTTACTTGTTGTAAGGTTTTCACACCATTGCCCTATTGCAAATGGGGACCCCCTCTTTTCGCTTGGCAGTAAGGTGGTTGTCCTAGGTGGTTTTAGTTCAGTGGCAATCTTCGAGTCTTAGAGATGAGTTTAAGCAACTTTGGATTGCTGGGTAGTCAAGTTAGTCAGGGATATGAGTGAGAGTTGTGTCAAGCTAGTCAAGGAGGTGGAATTTGAGTCAAGAGATTTGTGATGAAATGAATTAGAATTTGAAAATCCTTGTTCCAATATCAAATTTATCTTGGAAAGTCAAGAAAAGTTGTGGTAGATAATACTGATGGAGGCGTGCTGATTCCCTGAAATTTGGTTGAGTCTGAAATTTTTTAGAATCTCCCAAAATCTAAAATCTCTATTATAACTCCTATGAATCTGAAACCACTTTCAAACATCCTGATAGTATTTTTATAAAATATAACTTAAAGTATAAGTTAATGTAACTTATACTTAAATGTTATATTTTATATAAATCCTCCACCCTCCAAGCATGAAAAATGAATTAATACTTTGATTTTTTTAGAAAAACCAAACTTGGGCTCCATGAAAATTCCTTGCACAAACACTAAAAAACCTTACACTTTTTGTGAAAAAACCTTGTATTTTCATTCAAAAATTGTGCACTTGCGTAAAAAAAAAATCTTGCACTTTCACTAAAAAATCATGCACTTGCATTAAAAAATCATGCACTTTCATGAAAAAATCGTGCACAATAGGAAACCCCTCCCATGCTTAACGTGTGAACACGAAGGCCTAGCATGATGCAAAATCCAAGTCGGGCTAATTATGGAAAGGATGTTGTTTTAATTTAATTTGCTTAAGCAAAGCAAGTCAGCGTTACCTAGGGACTCGCACCCCTTCACCTAAATGCCTATAAATAAAGGAAGTTCATTTCATTTTTAACACAAACCAAGACAAGACAAGCAGGTAAAACTTCCAATAGAGTAGACCTGATTTTATAAGCAACAAATTCCTACTTGGAACAAAACTAAAGGCTTTCTTGCATTTAGATGACATAAACACCAGGTTTTAAAGAAAAGTCAGAGTTTGGGACTTAGATTTTTTATACCCAAATAGTGCGAATTTGCAGATTTGTGCAAGAAAATGTTCGAGTTTGAGACTTGTTGATGTGAGTTTTGTTCCGCTACAACATGCAGAATCGAATACTTAGTATTCCAGGATGAAACACCAAATCTCTGACTCTCTCTTGAATAAGGATGCTCATATTCTAAACAAGGTATCTGGAGTGTGTGATCAAATGAGACAACCTCAAGGTTCCTTCTTATCATGGACTTTCACTCAGTTTTAATGTTGTGATATGCTGGTTATCACAAAGGGATTTACGCTGTTAATTCAATGGATATCAACTTGACTTTAACTTCTTCCAACTGCCAACCAAATAAACTGCAAGGATAAGGGTTTAGAGAATCTAATCTAATCCTAGAATGCAAGAGACGATGAATGTCTTTCTGACTCTATTAGACTTAGTTTAGCCATCGATATCAACCAAGCTAGTGCAATCTCCTAAGGTAAATGTAAGATGTTTAAACTACCACCATTCCATTAAGACCATCCATTGATGCATATCAATGTGCAAGCAATAATCAAAGTTAAGTTCATATAAATGCCATTCGACCAAGCAAGGCAAACTTACAATCAACAAGTAGCTAGTGGTTTGGTCTAAGCGAGTTCATCAAAGAAACATCCAAAATCACTTCTATTCAACTAAACACTACTTCTAATTAACATGATGAAATGAAGACACGATGCAACACTGCAAAACAACACAAGTAATCCACCATGAAGACTAACAATGAATCAACAATTACTTTGATAGCATTATGGCAACAATTTCAACAAGTCTCCTACTCTACCTCTAATCTATTGAGTTACAAATGAGAAGGCTTTGGCCTTTTATATTTGTTCAATTACAATGAAGGGCCAAGATCAATACAAGATCAAGGGCCAAGATTTACTCACTACAAACCCTAATTAGGGTTGCCACCTATCATCCAATTACACGAAGGCACCATCCTGTGGGCCAATAAGAAAATTACAATGCTCTTGAGAGCCAATGAGAAAATATGTACACTTGGCATAATATGATTGAGTGTGCTTGAACACGTGTAACTAGAATTTTCTGATTGGTAGAAGACAAGTAGGTGCCACCTCAACATCCTTATTTCATAGACTTGATCAATCCTTTGGTGATGAGAAAATATCTCTTGATACTCAACATTATCAAGCCTCCAATTGTGATGGCATATTCCCAAATTGCTTCATCTTCTCAAATTTTCTCCATCTTTCTTAGAAATTTTCTCATTGCCGTGATCTGAACTTCATGCACTTGGATCCTTCAAAATGGACTTGGATTTCCGGACGAAATTCAAGTCGATGATAAATTTTCTCTCCTCGTTCTTTGATTTTCTTGAACTCCATCTTGATCTTGCCTTGAATTTGTACTTTGATATTTTGATTTGAACCTCCTTCTCATTTGGAGTCTTCAAGATTGAGCTCGTAGCAGCCTACTTGTTTTCTCCTTGAAGTCTTCAATTTGGCCTTGCCACCATCTCCTTACTCTCCAAGCTTTTCCCATTTCAAAGTTTACCTTGCAAAACCAAGAGAGAAAAATGCATTAAGCTCATGAAATGACGAGAAAATACGAAGGAAATCTCAAAATTTTATTAAGTAAAATTGTATCAACATCAAAACAAGGAGGCAAAAATGGATTTTCTCAAGTTCAAGACCAAACTTCCCTTTCTTCTTGCAAATCCCAAGTTTTTGATTTTATTGATAAAATGATTTTAATCTTGCAACTTGAAACGAATTTCTTAAAATCTGGAAAATAGATAAGTTTTGCAATGTATAACATGCCCAGATTTCATTTTCTTTACCACCTTTATTTCTAATCTTTGGGAGAAAATCTCCCTCAAATGTTCAAATCAACGGCTTTAGGTGTTTCAAACTGATGAAATTGTTGCTCCCTCAAGATAGTTTGCTGCTTCCTTCAGTAATTTCCTCCTTAAAGATTTTTTCTGTCTACAAGGAGATGTTTTGCTGCTTTGAAGGAGATATTTCACTGCTACTTTAGGAGGAAAGTCGCTGTCTATTAGAAGAGAGAAGGTTGCTTGTATTTGATGTTGAAACGAATTCTTATCTCCCTCTTTATATAGGTGGTTTGAAGCTTGAAAGGACATGTCCTCATAAGGGGTCGACTTGTTATCTTTTTAGGCCAATTAAAACATTTTATTTAATCAGTTTTCCTTCACTCTAATGCAGGACTTGGTCTTTTAGTGGGTCGAAGGCATGCTTTTAACTCTTTAATGGTTAATCAAATCGTCACCCCTCTCACCTCCATCGAGCCTCTTGAACTTGCAGGCGGAAATTAAGTGTGAGCGAGGATTATTAATCCTTGGGGGATGGCAGAATCCACCATCCATCAAGGGATTTCTTTCATTTCATTGGAACTTCAACATTGATCTTCGTGTTTTGCCAGCCCTTTGTTATTCCACTTTGCTCCTTTTCTCATCACACATATTTGGAGATTAAAGACAAGTCTTGGTGTTATCTATCTAAGGCGGAAATTAGAGGAGTTTAAGGATTTTAAATCCTTGGAGGATGGCGGAATCCGCCATCCTTCAAGGAATTTCCAATTTTTTTACCTTTCAAACTCATCATTTTCTTCATAGAATTCGGTCAATGCTTCATTTTGATTGTCATTTCCATGTCTTTTGATCTTCATTTTTGTGTTCATCGTGCATATTGGAGTGCCTTGTTCATGTTTCCACCATCATCTATGCAAGGCGAAATTTTGGGGTGTTAGAGGATTTTGAATCCTAGAGGGCAGGCGAATTCTGCCATACCTAGATGATTCTCTCTTATGCATTTTTGTGACCCATACTTAGCCAATTTTGTCTCCTCCTAAGCAATCTCAAGGTGAAATTGCAAGGGGTGTCTTGTCTATTGGTTGCACTTGGTCTAATTGAACACTGACACCTTTACTTATCCATCCCTATCATGCCCATCTTGCTCAAATTCAAACCCAAGAACCTGATTGATTCTAAACTCTCCCCTCCTTGACTTCATCAAACTCTTCCTAAGGCTTGGGGACTTGGAAATCGCCACCAACTAAGACCACCTAAGACCACAACTCCTATTGCCAAAGCAAAAAGAGGGGTCCCCCATTTGCAATGGGGCGATGGTGTGAAAACCTCACAACAAGACTATATCATATACCCAATTCAAAACCTAGGCGTCTAGATTTTGATGTTGGCCAGTAGGGCAAGTCTCTTGTAATTTTGCTGATTGAGTTTATTAGTAATGAAAATCGCCATATCTTGAGAAAGTTGATACTCGGTCCAAGGTCAGATTTTGCGAAATGAAGCAATGGAATTCGTTCTTTCTTAGATTGAAATGAGAAAGATCTTCGTAGAAGGAATGCAATGATCATAGTTTTTAAATTTCATTTTGCGGTAATGGATTTTCAATTTATAGTAAGATTTTCAAATGCAAGTGTTTAATTAAGCGCAATGCTTGGCAGGTTAAATATCGCGTAGGTTCAACTCCTCAAGCAAGATGGAATCAAGGTGAGGTGAAAATGCAGGTGCAATGGCAAGACCACCAATCCTAAGGCTTGGAGGGAGGCATCATCGCAACTACAACGCAACATGTGGAAGGCATCTTTGATATGATGATCAAAGTTGTATATCTAAATTTGTTGAAGCCTCAACCAAGGGTGATAATCGAATTATGAACATACACACCTCTTGGAATGGGGAAGTCAAGATGCCAATCAAGTTCAAGTGTAAGATCAAGGTCAAAGCTGCAAAAGAGACATCAAGATTTCATGTACAAGCAAGTTCAAGGTCATGACAATTAGAAGACTTACAAATTTTGAAGGTGGAGAAGTGGAATTAAAACAAAGATTGCAAGATAAGAATGCTGATGTGGCACCTATCCGTTTCCAACCGATTAGAAAATTCATTTTTGCATCTTTTAAAGATCAATCAATCAAATGATGCCAAGTGTATATGTGGAAGGCATCTAGTGCCTCTACCAAACCTCTTTTTTGATTGGTCAATAAAGGCAATGTAATTTTCTTATTGTCCCCCAAGATGGTGCCCTATTGCAATTGGCCAACATTAAATGCTTGTAGCTAGAAACTCTAATTAGGGTTATGTAGATAAATCTTGGCCGTTGATCTCAAATCAATCTGCCATTCATTGTACTTGGAGCCTCTATAAAAGGCTAACTCAAATCATTTGTAACAAGAGGGAGATTTGGAGAAATTGTTGCCATAATGCTATCAAAGTAATTGCTAATTCATTGTTGGTCTTCATGGTGGATTACTTGTGTTGCTTTGGAGTATTGCATGGTTTCTACATTTCGTTACTTAGAGTAGAATTTCATTTCATGTTGAGTAGAAGTAGTTTAGTTGAATGAAAGCAATTGTGAACCAATCTTTGTGAAACTCGCTTAGACCAAACCAGTAGCTGCTTGCTAATTGTAAGTATGCCTTGCGTGGTCGAATGACATAATTATGAGCTTTACTTCGACTATGGATTGCACATTGATATGCATCATTGAATGGTGTTAATGGAATGGTGATAGTTTGGACATCTTACATTTACCTTAGGAGATCGCACTAGCTTGGTTGATGTCAATGGCTAAACTAAGTCTAGTAGAGTCACAAAGACATCCACAATTCCTTGCATTCTGTGAGTTAGATTAGATTTCTACATCCCTTTCCCTTGCACTTTTGTTGGTTGGAAGAAGTTAAAGTCAAGTTGATATCCATTGAATGGACAACGCAAGTCCCTTTGTGATAACCAACATATCACATCATTACAGTTGAGTTAAGTCCACAAATAAGAAGGAACCTTGAGGTTGTCTCATTTGATCGCACAATCCATATACATTGTTTAGCATATGAGCTTCCTTATTCAAGAGAGAGTTGGAGATTTGGTGTTTCACCCCGGAATACTAAGCATTTGATTCTGCATGTTATAGTGGCATAAAACTCACATCAACATTTTACCCTAATGGATTTTTTTGTCGAAGAATAGTTTTTCTTTCCATGATGAGCTGATTTATAGGTGCTCAAGAAAACCTATTTATAAATCCATAAAAAGGCTAGATCTGGTGACCTTGTAACACTGTTGAGAATAGAAAACCTCAAATACTGAGAAGGGTTTTGCCGTATCCATGCTTTGACACCATGTTGAAGTTTGCGAGACAAGCCTTAAAGATCAAATAACCAATGAAGAATACCTTCCACAAATGAGAGCCCAAGAAAAGAATTGTTATATTCTTAAAAAACAAAGATTACAAAATGAGTAAAACAATGCATAAAGATGCGCTTTATAGAAAGCAAGAGAAGCTCTAATCTAAAATGAGCTTAAAGAAACTAAAATCAGCTCAACTAAGTGAAGTTAAGCTTAAAAACATGCACCCTGAATATAGAATGCATTAACAATACACACACATGTGTGTGTGTTTGTATATAGATACATATGTATGTGTGTGTCACACACACATATATAAATGATACACACACACACATATATGATACACACACATATTGCTGTCCCCAATCTGTCTCTAAAATTATAAAATATGGCCCTGAGATTGCTGTCATCAAAATGCATGCCTCTGTCCCCATCCTCAAAATGTTGTGGAACACATATTGTTTCTTTTATCGAAGGATATATAGAAAGATCTCTTGCATCTGTCATTTTCTCGAGTCTTTCAAACATTGAATCTATTTCTTTATAAATTGCTCCTAAAGATGGCTTGTTCAGATTTGCAAAGTTGAACGCCTCACATATGAGCCTAATAAAGTCTACTATAAATTTAACATTAGCCCAAAACTGGTCATCAAGGACCATATCTCTCACCTCAATTACAATATTTGATGTAGATTGTCTCCAAGCTGCCCATGCATCACTGACTATTGTGGAACACAAAGCTCCATTGATTTCAAATAAGAATGAAACTGTGTATTTGCAGGTTTGAGAAGTACTACCTTAGTAAATTTTTGATAAGTGGCCTGTGAGCTGTGATGGTTATATACAGACATCTGTAGTTTTCAGCCCTTTTCAATGAGATCAAAGATCCACTAGAACTTGCCAGTATCTTTATGTGCAGTATCCAATGAAGGCACACAACATGGTGTCTAAAGTATGTCAATACTTTTTTTGCACCAACATGCCTATTGTTTTACAAATAGGGGCAACATCTATAACAACTTGGATTGTGTGATGGCTGCACCTCGTCAATGTCACCACATGGCTGGTTCAGAAGGAACTATGCATTATTTTCTTGCCTTGAATAATCTATTGCCTTAAAAAAATAAGGCCCTTTGTTGCATGTTACCTTGATATTAAGTAGGGTACGCTTTCTAGCATTTGTTCACCTATATATGACAATATTGTATTCTTTTGTAGACCTCACTCTTTCTCATTGGTGCAGTTTGTTGTTCTAATCAATTTTTTTTTTATCAATTAGAGTATTGCGAAGCTTTTCATACTTAGGTGGTTTATATGTAGCTGGTCCATTGTTGATAGCTCGGACCATCTCCCCATTGAAAGGTGAGTGAGAAACATTAAACATTATTTCATTATCATAAAAGAAATGTACAATCGATGCATCAATTGCTTCTTGACCTTGCACATCAAATAATCTTCCAATGAGCTTTGAACTACCAATGTGTGGTCTTTTGCGACAATATTCTAATGCTACATCTTTTATTCTCACACGAACATCTCTAGAAGGCACATCCACTTCCAACTGTGTATGCTGATCATGAGTTGCAATAATTATCCCTGTCGTTGAAGCACAGGAGCTCAAATTTGACACCTTCCCATCAACTCTTTCTTGATCCCTAACAATGTCATATCGTTCTACCTCATTTAGACAATGATTAACACCTTTTCTAGGTAGGTGAAGGAAATGAGCCCTTACCTCATGTAAGTACCTTACCATGATGTTTCACAAAGCTTAAATGTGATGGTGGCTGTTCCACTTGACCCCTTCAGCCCTGGAATACGATCACAATACTTCCACATTGGTTACAATCCTTGTTTTACCACAGTTGACATTCGAAATGAATAAAATTTTTAATTTAGAAACAATGGTAGCTGCTCATTAAATTTCACTGTTTTATTTTTTTAAATTTAAATTTAATAATATTTTAGTTTTATTGAGTCTGATGATTGATATTCATATTTTATTCAGAGATGGATTTGCCTTGTAAAATGAGGTTCTAGAAAATAAAAAGACATTTCAAGAGTTTAAATTAGAAAGACATGAAAATGCATCAAAGCGTAAAACTATGTTTCTGAATGAAGGGGTTTGTGCTTGATTAAGCATTAATGAGAAGCTTTAACTAAAATTGGAGCACACCATTATGAAATGAAACATGTTTTGAGGCTCACAAAATTTTGTAGTATAGTGCATGAACACACAACCCATAAAAGGCAGACATGTTTTACAAAGTCAAAGTTTGCTATCAAATTGATAAGTGTACATTACAGGGAAGGTGAGCACAAGTTTTAGAGGATTGCAAATCTATTTATTGCCACGCAACTGTAAATAGCACATTTTCTTTTTTATCCTAGGTCAGTGTATTCGAACCTACCTAGGTCAACTTGCTTGCTAGTTGCACAAAGGAATCGTGAAATATTATCACGCGTCTGCTCCTGCATGGCATCAAAACTCGTCTAAACTGGTGATTTGATGAGTAAATCTAAATCCACATTTGCTCTTGCGTGGCATCATAAGTGTAAATGCAAATCACATTTGCGATATTGCTCAGAATGCTGTAAAACAACCTCGCATGCTGTGTTTTAGGGTTTTTGATTCGTTTTTTCCTTTTTCTATTTTCCAACACATAACATAAAGTTCTTTTGTATTTTTTAATTGGAAACTCAAGGAAATGTGGGTAGGACATATCTTGCAAGCAGGATTGTCTTTGCACACATTTTCAGTACAGGAAATTCATCCTAGTCCTTGACATGCATCCTCCTTGCAACACTGGTTATCTGGAGATTGGAAAAGGTTTATTCTCTATGCTGTTCTTTACTATCCACAATTCGAAGGAATTATGAAAAGCAATAGATATGTTAGTGTGCATTTTAGGTAGACCTGGGGCTACTTCTGCTGTTTAATTTTATTTTAGTGCAATTGAACATGGCAGATTGCTCTTTTTGGTTGGGAATCACTTGTTTGCAAGGTTGTAGATCCTTTATGCACTAAATCAAATCATTCTCTCTTTACCTTTTCTTTCTCTTTGCTATGCGTAGGTTGATTAGATAGATTGACTTTGGGGAGTTCATTATTATGGCACTGTAGTGCTTGTTTGTGTCTTTTTGCTTTTCTTTGTGACCCCATTTGTATTAGTAATATGCATATCTACTACTATCTCCTGAATCAACAAGAACAAGAAAATTACTTTAGAGTGCCATATTTGAGAGGCTCCCTGCCCATGAAGGTGGTGAAAGCCAACATCCTTTGCTTAAATCAAGTTGTAGAGAGTCAAACCTATTTTGGGAAAGCCTTAAATCTTGACATAATATGTTAGTCTAAGTTGAATTTTCTCTTAGAAGTATGAACTTGAACATTTTCCAAATTAAAGAACTAGTTTTGCTTCAAATGAGCGTTATATGGGTTCTTATGGTGCTCCCTAGTGTCACTAATATCCTTGTGATCTTTGGTTTAAGAAGGGAGTGAATCACTTCCATTTTCTTGCCTTTGAACAAAGTTGCATGGACATGGATATGGATACGGTATCAGATACAAATACAACCATTTTTCAAGATTCCTAATGTGGATATGACAAGATACGACATTCATTAAAAAATGCCCATATATATAACATAATTGCCTAAGTTATTTGAAGAGATTTTTATTACTTTATAAGCAACGTAGACATATAATTGCTAATTAAAAATATTTACAAGACTTAAAATTTAAACATAAACAATAATAATTTAAACTTAAAATATATATTGTCACTATTAATTTTTTAAAATCTTATTTTTTAATTTTAATTAAAAGTAAAAATTACAATAAGGAAAAATCTATATAAACTATTAATATATTATGAATAATAAAAATAAATAAATATATCCTATCAAATGTAATGTTTCCCCATTATTAATTGTTTTTTGATTGGGCCCCATTATTAATTTTAATAAAAGCTTATAAATAATAATATATATATTTGAAAAAATTACTTATGTATTCCAATGCCTAGTGATAAAATTTTAGGGTAAAATAGTATAAATTTTTTCAAAAGCTGTTACTTGAAAATTCATTCCTAAATTGGCTCAGAAATGCGTAGAAACTCTGAAGGAAAATTGCAAAGAATAAATTTATACAGGATTGTCTTACGATTTGTTAGGATTTAGGTTTTATTTATAATAAAAAATTTAAGCTTTTTCCACTATAAAGAGTTAACAACTGAAGATTCATCATTCATTTTCAGAAATCAGAACCCTGCTAATATGCCACTGGTAAAAGAATGCCATTTTTTGGAAATGTGTGGGTATGATTTCTAAGCCACACAAGTTCCATACCTGTATCAGGTATGACGGTGTGCATACAAAGAGAAGGGCATGCCATATCCTGCAACTTTGCTTTTTAATGATCTCATCAATTCATGGAACTCTTCCAAATGAGATATCATCCATTTCTACTAAAATTTTGTCCCACTCATTTTGTTTTGGTTGTTTCTTGAAGCCATTTATGTCTTAATACATGTTGTAGCTTGAACCCCTTTCCCAGTTATTGTAATTTTGATTTATAACTAAAATGCTTTGCCCTGGCTTGGGGGAGTCATTTTGAAGGCGAAGAGTTAATTGTGCTTTTGAGTTTTATTTTGAAGGCCAAGATTTTGTGCCCCCTCATCCGAGTTTGGCTAGAACATCTTTTATCTTAATGGAGGTTGTTGCTAAGTTGAATGTGCTATTGGTCCATGAGTGGAGAATTCCAGATTATGCCAAGTGGACTAAGGACAGTACTTCGTGAGGACCACAAAAGGCATTAAATTTCATGGTCTCTCAAATAAATATCTAGATGATTATACTGGGTAAATTCTACTTAAACTGTTTCTGCAAAATATGTTACCTAATTCATTTCACATAAACTTCTGAAAAAATGTTGTCTTGAGGATTGTTCTTCAATGGAAGGGTTAAGATAGAATACATGAATCTTAATGATATAATTTTAGTCGGCAGGATGTTAGGTTACAGCAAATTTGTTGTCCCGCAGCACACAATTCTCAATGTTGAATTTTTTTTATTGAGCTTACTCTGCCCTATGCTTTTTATACAGACTTTGTAATTTTATGCCCTAGCAAGAGTCCTTTAAAACATTGAATAAGTAAACATCCTGCTATCAAGTTTTTTAAATTTAAACTTTGAATAGGTGATGAGGCATCCATCACTTATCCTATGTTTAGGCTTGGACAGTTTCACTTCTAACCGATGAGCATGTTGTTTACATTCTTACATTATAATAGAAAGATTCAAGTGTTCCAGAGCTTTTCAGGGAAGAATTTATTCAACGTTATTTTCTCCAAGAAGTTCCATTGTTTGAGAGTGTCAGAGTAATCCAATTTATGAATCGCATGTGATGTAAATTTCATGCTTCAACAATGAGAAAAGGGGATGTCACAAAATAATGTAGCACAGATTGATATGTTATTCCAATTTTCATCTACCTTCAGTTGTGTTCATTGTGAATGGACATGCTCACAATATAACAAATGGTTTTTATTTGTGCTTTTTTGAGCAGGTAGCTGCTGTTCCAGAGGATGTTGGTACGGCAGGTGCCCTTCGAGCAGTGGCACACCACCTTACTGCAGATGATATCTTGGTCTGCTCTATATTTCTCCTTACGCTTTTCACATTTTTTGGTTGCATTATCTTTGTCTGAGTCCTGCAAGCTTATATATTGTTGAGATCTTTAATGAGGGAAATTTTCTCCTTTTTTAAAATTACTATTTAGGTGGTAAGTGGCGATCTTGTTTGTGATGTGCAACCTGGAGCAGTTGCAGCCACCCACAGGAGGCAAGGAGCAAATTTAACTGCCCTTTTGTGCACTCCTCCAGCTGCTGGGCCATCTGAAGCTGGATCTTCTGCAGGTGGAAAGGATAAAGCCAAGAGGTCGGGACTTGTTAATATTATTGGGCTGGACTCAACTCATCAATATTTACTGTTTGTAGCTTCAGGTATGCTACTAAGATTTAACACTGCTGGACTGTTTTGAAGCATGACACTGCATATGGAATTTCTGATTTTGTGTCGCTTGCTTTAGGTGAGAAAGACTTGCGCATACAGCGCTCTGTTCTTCGTACTACAGGCCAGGTGACTACTGCTGTCAATCATATTATTTCATGAAAGTGGATTAAAATTTGTTCAATGTTTTATACTGTGGCTAGGCATGTAGGAAACCTAAATTTCTTTATTGAAATTAATAATATCTGAATGTATCTGGAGAAAGTGTTGTAGTGCTTTAGGACATTGATTCTAAAAAATTTACAATATAAAGATATCAGGTTGGTATTTAGCCGACAGGCTTTTTTATGTGTGCTTCTATGTGCCAAAATTTCAATCCCATTGAATTGTCTCACCCCTTAATGGCATGCAATTTTTAGACTGATGAATTTGTTTTTCTGACGTGGGCACCTCCTAATGCCATACCATTGCCCAGTGAGCCTACTAAACACAATAAATGAATGCCAAAGAGAATATTCTGAGAAAGATTTGTTGTACATTTCTTAATGTGGATATTGCAATGCACAATGTTTTTGGGCAATTTCTATTCCCTCTCCTCTGGCAGCAAGCAAGAGTGATTGAGCAAGTAAGAGTGAGCTTACGCCCAAAGAAGTTAATGAATTGTAGCTTCCATTGGATTACTCCTATCGATGAAATCAAATGCATAAGTGGCCTATCGGCCTTGAGCATCTGATCTCTATCCTTTTTGTATAATGCTCAAATTGATTGCTATGATTATGACTATCAGAATTCATGATTAATAATTAGTAAATTAATGATTATGTATATATATATACATGCATGAGATTAATATAATAATTACTGATCATGCTATTGGTATTAATCATATTGAGCATGGATATTAAGTATTGACATTTTATATATATCAATATTGCTGTGTATCAAAATGAATATCAATATCATAAGTATCGATTATAATATGAATATCGATATCATACTATATCGATATTGAGTATTGAGTATTGAATATAATATGAATACCGATATTATATTATATCGATATCGTTATGAATCGATAATGATTATTGCATTGATCATATTATAGTCAATATTGAATATCGACTTCATACTAATCGATATCATACTACAGTCGATAATGAGTATCGACTTGGCACAAACATTGCTCACGATAATGAGTCGACATTGATTATGAATCGCTATCACAGCAAACATATGGTTTAAGAATTAGTTATGTAGGACAGGTCTCACGTAGAGACATGTCCCTACGTAAACTATGTTTATGTAGAGACATGCCTCCACATAATCATATATATACTGATCGATCTATGTATCATTGGAAGTACAGAAATCAATAAGTGCAAGCAAGGTACAACAGTGAATAATAATATATTGTTCAAGATCGATATTGTCATATCTCAGCATCATAGTAATAAAGATATTAAAGATTATAATATATCAATATTAAATTCATTTTGAATTTTTATTATATACACAAGTTCTAATTGAGTTATATTATTATCAACATATAATATAGAATCTGAATATAGAATTTGGTGATTAGTGATTAAAATTAAAAGAATTCCTATAACGTATAAATCTGATCAAAGTTTAACATGGTATCAGAGCCAGCATAAGAAAGATCCGATCAGATAAATTAGAGAAGAAAACTAACCACCATTAAATTTCCAGAAAACTTATAATTAAGCAAAATGGTGAATGGAGTTAGATTCGAAGATAGACTTGAAGGAGTCACAAATTTCGTTTCATGGAAATTTAGAATAATGAATGGCACTAAGAGAACGTGAATTGAACACATTTGTGGAGAAGGTTGTACCTATACCAGATGACAATGATGAGAAACTTCTATGGACGAAGAACAACAACAAAGCCATGAAGATTCTAGTGGATACAATGAAGGACCACATAGTTCCTATCATATCTAAATTAAATAGTGCATATCAAATGTTCACAACTCTAGAGAACATGTATGAGATAAATAATACTAGCAGGGCCCTTGCCCTAAAAACACAACTCCACCATGTCAAGATGAACAAAGGAGAAACCATAATGTCCTACTTCATAAGAATAAATGAGATAAGGGATTAACTATCTACTATTGGTCACCAAATTGATAATAAAGAATTATCAATGTTGGCTCTCAATGGATTAGCTACATCTTGGGAAGCGTTTATACAAGGATAAGTGCTTGACCCAAATTTCCTAAGTTTGATCGATTAAAGACTGACTGCATTCAAGAAGAGTCAAGATTGATCGCCAGAGGAATCGGGTTAAACACATCTAATGGAGAGATCCAAGTATTGAATGCTAATTCTCACATGAAAGGGAGAAACGGAAATTACAAATGAAAGAAAGGAAAGGACACCCATAACAAACACTCATTCAAAATAAGGAAGGATATGTCTAAAGTACAATGCTTTAGATGTGATAAATATGGACACCTTGCAGTGAAGTGCCTGGACAAACTCAAACATCAAGCCTCCTTAGCAGAAGTTAGTAAGGACAAGGATATAGAAAGACTTGTATTCTACTGAGCCCTATCAAGTGAGGTTTCCACCAGTAGGAATACCTGGGTCATTGATAGTGGAGCATCTCGACATATAACAGGATTCAAAAAACATCTAGATAGTCTAGAGGAAAGTTCAGATGAAAAATTCACCATTGGAGATAATTCCACCTACCCTGCGAAAGGAATTGAAACCTGCACAATTCAGCTAAAATCTGGAGTTTCTCTTCAACTGACAGGAGTACTATTTGTACCAGGCATCAAGCAAAATATGGTTTCGATTTCAGCCCTTGAAGACAGGATATCGAATCACCTTCTTGGATGGAAAAGTTCTAGCATGGCTAAGAACTCAAATATAATTCGAGATGGATGCCTGTACAAACTTTGTGCTACTCCTCAAGCCCTAATCCATGATACCTCTACTACAAATGAAATATGGCATAGAAGGTTAGGACACCTTCACTTTCATGCTCTACCTTCTATAGAGAAAATTGTAACAGGTCTACCTAAATTAAAACAAAATCATGAAGGATTATGTAAGGGGTGTGCTCTAGGTAAGAACAGTAAGGGTACTTTCCATAGTAGTGAGAGTAAATCCACAAATATACTTGAACTCATTCATACAGATTTATGTGGACCAATACCAGTAACCTCCTTAGGGGGATTTTTGTACTATATTATTTTTGTAGATGACTATTCTAGGAAAACTTGGATTTACTTCTTAAAATGTAAAGAGTCAAATGAAGTCCTAATAAGATTTAAAGAATTCAAGGCTTTTGTTGAGAACATGTCAGGGAAAAGAATCAAAACCCTAAGATCATATAATGGGGGGGATTATATCTCTGATAACTTTAAAGAATTTTGTAATACAACTGGGATTAAGAGGGAGTACACTATTCCTTACAACCCTCAACAAAATGGGGTAGCTGAAAGGAAGAATAGGACCATAGTAGAAGTAGCTAAAGCTATGATGCATGATCAAAACCTACACACCTCATTCTGGGCTGAAGCCTCTAGCATCGCTGTTTACATACAAAATAGATGTCCTCACTCTCTCCTAGATAACATAACCCCTGAAAAAGCATTTACTGGGATTAAGCCTGACATAAGTCATTTTAGAATATTTGGTCGTCCTATCTATATCCACATTCCTAAAGAGAAAAGGTCCAAACTAGAACCGTCAGGGAAGAAAGGGATATTTGTTGGATACAATGAATCATCTAAAGCCTACATGATATACATGCCTGGTCAGAACTTAATTGAGCTTAGCAGAGATGTAACTTTTGAAGAAGGCATTGCATTCAAAAGATCCAAAGACATTAATGAAACAGATGATGTGTCTCCTCAAAATATGGAAGAGGATCTTGCCCCTGATATTCAGAGGGAGACACTTGTAGAAGACAATGATGAACCTATAAACTCTACTCTTGAGCCTAGAGATTCTATTGTTGGTCGTAAAAGGCCTCTCTGGGCAAGGGAAATGATTGAAGAGGTAGAAAATCATGCAACTCCAAAGGGTACCTTCAGAGAAAGCAAGAAACCAAATAGATACTCAAACTATGTTGTTCTCATGAGTGAACTCATCAAGTCTGAACCTTCTAGTGTTGAGGAAGCACTCCAATATCAAGTTTGGAGAATGCAATGATCGAAGAATATCAATCCATTCTAAAGAATGATGTCTGGGACATTGTAGGTAGACCTAAAGACAAATCAATTGTCTCATCCAAATGGCTCTTCAAAATCAAACATGTAGCAGATGGGAGCATTGAAAAACACAAAGCAAGATTTGTTGCCAGAGGGTTCTCACAAAAGGAAGGAATTGATTATGAGGAGACATTTGCCCCAGTTGCTCGTTACACCTCCGTCAAGGCTGTGATTGCTATTGCCGCATCAAAAGGATGGAAAATTGACCAGATGGATGTGAAGATTGCTTTTCTTAATGGCATCATAGAAGAGGAAGTATACTTAGAATAACCAGAGGGATTTGTGGTTCATGATAGTGCTTCTCATGTTTGCAAATTGAAGGCTCTATATGGCCTTAAACAGGTTCCTCGAGCCTGGTATGAGAGAATAGACCATTACCTCTCCAAATTAGGATTCTCCAAGAATGATGTAGATCCAACCTTTTACTTCAAGGTAATAAAAGGTGATATGATAATTCTCATTCTTTATGTTGACGATTTGCTAATCACAGGAGAAGATCATCTCATCACCAAGTGTAAACAAGACCTTGCTTCCGAATTTGACATGAAAGATTTGGGTATTGTACACTACTTCCTTGGCTTAGAAGTATGGCAGCAGGATAATTGTATTATCCTAAATCAAGGAAAATATACTTTTGATATTTTGAAGAGGTTCAGAATGATGGAAAGCAAGTCTATGTCTACACCCATGGAGACAAATCTACATAAGCTAAAAGAAGCAACTTCAGATTCAGAATTAGCTGATCCTACTCTCTACTGACAGATAATTGGGTCCTTGATGTATTTGGTTAACACCAGACCAGATATTTGTTATGCAACAAATGCACTCAGTCAGTTCATGTGTGAACCTAGAAAGTTACACTTAGTTGCAGCAAAACACATTTTGAGATATCTACGTGGGACTATTGGATTTGAATTAAAACATGACAATGTAGATCTAAATCTATATGGATATTCAGACTCAGATTGGGCTGGAAGTGTTGTTGATCGGAAAAGTACTTCAGGATGTTTCAGTTTAGAATTAACCATGATATCTTGGTTCAACAGAAAGCAATCCTCATTTGCACAAAGCTCCATCGAAGCCGAGTACATTGCAGCATCTATGGGGGCCCGAGAAGCAGTATGGTTGAGAAAATTGTTGGTAGGGTTGTTTAGACAAACCATATTCCACAATTATACATTGTGATAACCAGAGTTGCATAAAGCTTTCTCCGAATCCTGTATTTCATGATAGGTCTAAACACATTGAGATCCCCTACCATTATGTTAGAGACATGGTGGAGAGAAATGTTATCCAGCTAAGATACATTAGTACAGATGAGCAAACTACTGATATTCTAACCAAGCCTCTCTCAAAGATAAAAGTGGATCACTTTTGAGGTAAGCTTGGTATGGTAAAATTGTAAATTTTATTTGAGGTTGTCTCTATAAATCTATTGTATTTTTTTGAAAGATGTTTTATATATAAACTCTTTTGTCATGTGAGTTGTTACATGATCTTGTGAAAACATCCTGAAAAGGTGACGATTTTTTCAATGATGTTTACTTATGGTTACTACTGTAAAGTGACGACTTTAACATAGTTTAACCTACTATCATGATGGATATCATATGGTTGATATCTGTGTACATGTCATGATTGTTCATATCTCTTACATAATAATAATTGAGTAGTGTGTAATTACAATGAGTTATATTACTGAGATATGTCATGGTGGATGTTATGAGATGTAGCATCCGTGGATATGCCATGAGCAAATATATTCTTTGGTAAGTATCATGAGACTTGATGCTAGTGCACATACCAGAAAAGATACGAGTACGGTGAATATCACGAGACTTGATATTCGTGGACATGCCATTACTTCTAATGTTATCGTGAGGTGACATCATTTATGGTGGATATCAAATTGATATTCGTGGATATACCATAATTTCTAATATCACATTGAGGTGATATTTCTCTTACACAATACATGGATCTATTATGGTTACATAAGGATAGTTATCATCCTCTCTAGCTAAGAGGGAGTGTTAATGAATTGTAGCTTCGATCGGATTACTCCTATCGATGAAATCAAATGCATAAGTGGCGTATCGGCCTTGAGCATTTGATTTCTATCCTTTCTGTATAATGCTCAAATTGATTGTTATGATTATGGTTATCAGAATGCATGATTAATAATTAGTAAATTAATAATTATGTATATATATACACATGATTGAGATTAATATAATTATTACTAATCATGCTATTGATATTAATCATATTGAGCATCGATATTAAGTATCAACATTTTATATATATCAATATTGCTGTGTATCAAAATGGATATCAATATCATAAGCATCGATTATAATATGAATATCGATATCATACTATATCGATATTGAGTATCGAATATAATATGAATACTAATATTATATTATATTGATATCGTTATGAATCAATAATGATTATTGCATTGATCATATTATAGTTGATAATGAGTATCAACTTCATACTAGAGTCGATAATGTGTATCGACTTGGCACGAACATTGCTCACGATAATGAGTCGGCATTGATTATGAATCGGTATCACAACAAACATATGGTTTAAGAATTAGTTACGTAGGACAGGTCTCACGTAGAGACATGTCCCTACGTAAATGATCAAATATATATATATATATATATA
>MU228522.1:1278485-1288664 GCA_018584345.1 Thuja plicata | reverse complement strand
TCTGAAGAGCTGATCAATCGAACCAGGAAGCAATAGAACCAACAGGTGAACCCCCCCATAATGCTGAACTGGGAGAGGTGACAGGAACATTGAAATGCAGTACCAGAAACAGCTGCAGAAGAAGAACTAGGAACACCAACAGTGCAACAGAAGCACACACACAGGATAAAGGGCGGTGTCACAGACACTACATGGGCTAATGTCGTGGAAGGTACGCTCACTTGACAAAGGTGGATGCGCCTAAAGTGGCATAAACATCATAACCCCCCATGGCACTTTATAACAGAGTGCGAGTGCTAAAACTGAACAAGATGTACAAGATCCCAGAAAAGCAGAAGAAGGCACTTTATCTCAGTGCGTTTACAGAACAAAATGCATCAGAAAGAGCATGCAAGCTCAGAAGTCAGAAAGAAGAGTGAGCTATGAACTCAGAAGAAGAGATCCCAGGACCTGTAGAACCAAGCACTCCACCAAAGGGCATAAACTGCCAAACGCGGATGAGTGAAAACCCGGAGCAGAATCTGGAAAAATAACCTCTGCCATTGAATAGCACACTGAACCAGCTTTCCGACGATATCTCGTTTGCCGAAAAAGGAGTCCGGATGAGCCAGATATGACTCCCGGAAGGCAAAAAAAGACATCGGACTTCAACAGCAAAAAACACTGTTGAAACGGTGGAACCAAAAACCCTAACCTCCATCATCGGAAAGTGCTCGGAAAGAGCTTTCCGACGGTATATAGAAGTCAGAAAAAGACCCCCGTATATATATGTCTTTCTTTTCTCTGTTGTAAGGGTTCCGGCTTCTCTGTAAGAATTCAGGGCAGGTTCCAATTGTGGTTCCTCTATAAATATTTCTGCGTTTTCTTTTCTCTGTTGTAAGGGTTCCGGCTTCTCTGTAAGAATTCAGGGCAGGTTCCAATTGTGGTTCCTCTATAAATATTTCTGCCTTTTCTCTGCATATAGGGTGTTCTTGATCTCTTTCTGTTTCCAGAGAAGAACATCATTGTAATATTTAGCTTTATGAATGAAATTCCAGTATGGTTGTTTTGTTATCAAGTTGTCTCCATTATGCTTTCTGAATCACATAGATTAAGGCATCAAGGGTGTTTTGGTCTTGTCTATTGTAGATATGCAATATAGTTATTTAAAGGATAACTGGGATTTAGGATTTGTCTTCAGATGTGTATGAGTTGGGGTATCAAGGATATGTCAAACTTGTCTTTCAGTGGATGCTGATTAATGTATTGTCTATTCCAGGGTCTCTTCCAAGGGGAGGGTTAAATACTTTGAATAGGTAGTTACATATTTGAATACATAGGTGGATTGACAAGTAGAACTTGATCAATGGGGTATGTTTGATGTAAGGCTTTAGACATATTAGACTGTGCTGTCTTCTTTATTCATGATCTTTCTTTTGCATTGTTATGTTTGACTTTGTTGCCCATTGAATAAGGCACTGGTCTAAGTGGGATATGGGGTATTTCAGGAATCCATTAATCCAAAACATAAAAGAAAATCCTTTCCTTTTCATGTTGATAGGAGTTAGAATAGTTCTAGTTTTCAAACATACTTTATGCAAGTGGGATACCGCATAAGATTTGGTAAAACATTGAGGTACATATTACCTAAAGGTTTGAAAGCTATTCCACAGTTATATATCTGCAAGCTATTGTTTGTCACAAAGGGGTTATGTGTGTGCAGATTAGGTATACCTGCCTGAGTGATGTGGAACTCAAAGTGTAGAAGGTCTTTGAACCTTGTCAATTGGAGTTGTTTCTTGTCTCCTTTCTGCTAAGGGTGTTGAGTTTGTGTCCTAGGTTTGTAATCCCACAGCTTGGTCTCAGAATCTCATCTAAGAAAGGGGATTGCAAGAAAAAGAACCAACAATCTGCACCACAAAAACGACTAAGAATCTTTTCGTGAAGGATCTTTCTTCCTTCGACGGGTCTTTTTCATCCAATTTCTGTGTGGCAGACGGATTCATCTTCAATTCGTGGTGATATTTTTTTATTTGCAGACTTCTCTGAGTTTTTTATGGTTGCCTAGGGTTTCTGTAATTTTTGACTAGTATTTTGAGCCTTCAGATCAAGTCGTAATTTTATTTTGTTTTTAGAGTCTGTGGGTTTTTCGAGATCTCAACTGGGTTGCCTTCAGATTTTTCTGGGTGTCTCGTTTTCCATGCCTCAATTTTTGTGCCAGCGGACTCACATTCTGTTCACATTTTCCTTCTGGGTTTTTTCGAGCTCTCTTTTGGGTTGTTCGCAAAATTTTCTGGGTCTTCTGTCAAATCTGTCTCGAAATCCATGCCTATTCGGTTTTGATCGATTTTCTTCCTCAAAAATTGTATTTAGTCATCTGTAATCCGTGATGTTCGCGTGAGATTTTGGGTTTGTTGATTTTATCCTCAAAAATCATTCTTTGGGTTCTGTAATACGCAAAGTTGTGTGGGATTTAGGGTTTTTACCGTTTTTTTCAAAAAAAAAACCCGATGCTTTGTAAGACTTCAGTTTCTGGGTTTTTTCAGTTTTTACCACAAAAAAAAAACCCAATGCTTTGTAAAACTTCAGTTTCTGGGTTTTTTCAGTTTTTACCACAAAAACCGTGGCTCCTTGCAGTCTGTTCTGAGTCGTAGTACTCTTCTGCAAAAGTTCTTGGTCTCTAACATTTTGCAGATCCAAGGAGGGTCTCAGCCGCCGCAGAATGTTCCGACATCCGTACAATGACCATTAAGGGAGGGTATTAGGATCATATCTTCCAAGATAGAATGTTTCTTTAATGGTCATCTAGTCATCTTTTGTCTGTATAGGAAAGTTTCCTATTCTGTCTTTTGTCAACGATTGTTTCTTTTAGAAACATCGTCTTTGTAAATCTATATAAGGAACTTTTGTTCCTCTGTGTAATATAACATCATCCGAACATCTGACATCTCATTATTCTATCATTTGGCTTGTGTAGCATACGTTATTTGGTATTTCAAGTTTCCCCTTTATGAGGAATACATATTTTAAAAAAAATACTTAACCCACAACATGTTAAGTCAATTCTATTATAGTATTATACCGACCTTTGTCAATCCTATAGGCCTTCCGGATTGTTGGTGATATTGTTTTTATACACAAATATTGTCAATACTACCATATGTTTTTGCGTCTGTTGTCATATTCAATTCAATCGTCTTTGGTTTGCATAGCATATTTTTGTTCTTTATCATGTGATGTATTTACTCACATTCTACGTTTCACATGCTTTTGCAAAAGTGAGTTAAGTTCACATGCTGTACACGCCAAGTCATAATTGGATTTTACTATTGAACAGTTAACTCTCTTTTTAAATGTAGTCGTTTTTCAGATACAGCACATTGAGTAATGCACTTATATCAAGATATTTACTCTTTTCTTTAATAATGATACAGATGGAAATTCGGTCTGACCTTGTTGATGCACATTTATATGCTTTTAGAAGGTATGCTCCCTATTTTTGTTGTGTTGGCTCATTACAATGTGTTTCTGACCTTCTATTGCATGCCTTACGTTTCACTAATCTTAAGCTAGACAATTCTAACGTGAGGATATGATTTGTTCTTTGATCTAATTGCTCATTTCTCTTATGAAACTCTTTATTGCTATAGCTGAGGGTTTGAACTTGGCAGAACTGTATTGCAGGAAACATTGGAACAAATGCCTGCAATTCGTAGTATAAAGGATGAGCTAGTACCATATCTTGTCAGATCGCAGCTGGTATGTGAATCCAGGTTTCATTCCTGCAATTTGTTTATAATGTTCTGCTTTATCCATTATATCCAGGAATGCATGATTGCTTGATGGACCATGCTCTCTAACTTTAAACAGGCTATTTGTGTTTAGAGATGCGGATCATCACCAAGCAATAAGATACAGAGAGAGGAAATGAGAAATGAAACCAATGCTTTGCAGAAAAATGAATCATGGCCATTTAATCAACCAGTGGCTGGTGTCCTAGGATCACATCCTTTTTCTTTGGGTGTCATTGGTCAGAAGTCTGATGGAGGTGCCCTAAAATGTTGTGCATATATTGCTAACAAAGATAAATACTGTGCACGACTAAATTCTATTCAGGCCTTTGGGGACATAAATAGAGATGTAAGTGCTTTTTTATTTGATTTAATGTTAACTTTTTATTTAACCAGGGCATAGCTTATTTAAGGACTAAAATAATATTTGGTGTAGAATCAGGTGTTTCAGATAAATTTATTTAAATTAACTACAACTCAACTCCTTGTTCCCAAAAATATTAAGAGTGTAGATGGTTGGTTTAGTTAGAATATGTAATTGTGCACAAGTCACGTAATGTTTTGAGAACCTCTGTTCAAGTAGAATCTGAGAAATTCCTATTCGTCTGTTAGGTCGTGGGAGAGGCCACTCATCTTACAGGTTACACAGTATCTGCGCACAATAACATTGTTCATCCTTCAGCAGAATATGGTGCTAAAACTACAGTGAGCTGATCTTTTCCTGTTTTACCTGTCTTGGGATTTATATTCCACTGCATATTTTAGGTGAAGATTTACCGAACTTGATCAAAATGAATGGAACTCTGATTGTTCAGATTGGGCCACACTGTATGCTTGGAGAAGGATCTCAAATGGGTGACAAATGTAGTGTCAAACGGTCTATTGTTGGGCGCCATTGCAGAATTGGTTCAAATGTAAAGGTATATAATTTGGTTAACAGACTATCATGTTTTACCAAAACTGGTTTATGGATGCTTTTTTGTGGGATGATGCAAGCGTTGTTTTCATGATGAATTAATTAATTTTCCTTCGTTACACACAGATTGTTAATTCAGTTGTAATGAACCATGTAACAATTGAGGATGGGTGCCTTGTTCAAGGATCAGTAGTCTGCAGTAATGTGCACCTTCAAGATCGAGTCACGATAAAGGATTGTCAGGTTTGGAGCGTATGCCAATTTACTCTGTTTTAAGGGAAATTGATAGAATACTATGGTTCTGAAGCTGTGGTGGGTTTCTGCAGATAGGAGCGGGTTATTTCATTGCATCTGGTATGGAGCACCGGTCGGAGGCCTTGGCAAAAAAATAGAGAACATGATGCACTTGAGCTAGTTCATTGCCAGCAATTATCCTGAATGTTGGAGCAATTTAGCCCACGGGGTTCAATTACGTCAGATATGACAATGCTAATCCTGTTGCTTGATGATGGAGAGAAATTGCCGAGATCTAAAAGCTTAAACTTGTTCTGTTTTCAACGATTTATTATTTTAATGCTATACAAATTAGAAAATATGTGAACTGTTCTGAGACGACCGTTTAAGGAAGTACTTTTTTTTGGCAACTTTCAATGTGACCTCCTAGCATATGTGGTACTGGCTATCTGATTCGGGGTGTTCTCCTTGTGCCTACATATATTATTCTACTTTGCATTGTATTTATGCATTTCCGTATTTCCAAGCTCACTCCTCTCTCAACTTAGAAGGCATGCTATTCTATTCTAAGGAGCACGATTGACAACACGACGACATTTAAAAATCATCTCACGTTATAAATGTACAATACAATAATCTGAGGATAATAAGCAGGGTCTAACACTGGTGAGTGTATTGGGCATTGAAGGATCATTTCATTTTTTGAAAAGAAAAACTAAATGAGACTTTAATCAATAATAGTTATTTCTTTAATATTGGAATAAGGTTTACAAATATGGTTCAGAGATCATACGTCAGCACAAAAGACACAAAACTATCAAGTACTCCATGGCCTAACAAACCAACACCCAAACTACAATGCAATGTCCCCTTTTGAAATAGATTTAATAATAAATAATAGTAATAATATTAAAATATAAAAGAAAAAAATAAAATATTAAATAAAAAATATAAAAGAATAAAATTAAAATATAATATAATAACAATGCAATTAAGTTTACTTGACGATCAAAGGGCATGAAATAAAAAGTTGTGATTCCTCAAACATCATATATGAAAAGGAGGAAAAGGTCATTTGAAAGGGAATGTGGAGGAATGTAGAAAAAAATGAAGCATATGAACCAAGGAAGGATTAATGAAAAGGAAAGTGAAATAAATAGAGAAATGACTTTTTCAAAGGGGAAGAATTATGAAGAGCTAGATTCTTTCAAAGTGTGTCAATTGTAAAAGGTTGTGACTCTTTAATTTTATTCTTTCAAAGGGTGCTAAATGTGAAAGGTTGCGACTCTTTTAGATGGTAGAAATGATGAGGTGTGACTTCTCCCTCACATTGGAAGATATAAAGTAAAGAAGGTTTCATTTGGACAAGACATTAAAGGGAAAACAATTTGAAAAAAAGGTTTCATTTGGACAAGGAATTAAAGGGAAAATAATTTATTATTCTCAAAAGGTAGCAATGGAGGGTTGTTAACCCAATTTTTATGAAAGGTGGTGACCCTTTTACAATAAAAAATAAAGGATAAATCATTCCCCACATTCAAGGATCGCTCATCAATCATTTCTTATAAATCCATAAAAAGAAATCATCACTTATTAGATCAAGCAAACAATTAATCGACAAACCACTCTATCAAATTTGCATTTAGTCAATCATCATTCACTAATATTTCAAATTGACATTCATTTCACCATCACCCATCAATCATCTAATCAACAATCACTTAATCATCACTTGCCAATACCTCAAATCATACAATTGAAGGGATTCATTTCATCACAATCGATCATTCAACAAGAATTGAATAATTAAAGTCATATTTGAATTAAAAAATAGTACAACAATCTAAGATATTAAGTGATTGCTACACGATATTGTTATATTTACTATTTAGTTATTTATAAGTTTGTTTGGAAGATGCAACAATACTGATTTTCCCTCATCAAGTACCCCATCCCAAGTTAGTTTGCTAGTGGGCCAAGAGGTTGAATGACTTGGAGCCTCATTCTGAGCCCTTGGACTGGTTGAAGAAGATAGTCTCCAGGCATTTTTTTTGCTGGGTAATATTTTTTTTTATTGCTAAATCTAAAAATTGACACTTTACTTAGTAATTTGAAGTCTCTAGCTAATCATCCAGAAGCATATACCATAACTACCATCTAAGCACCTTACTCCTACCACCATTACAATTCTTTACATGTCATGCCCAAAACTAGGGCAACACACAGACAAATTATTAAAAAAAACAAAAAACAAACAGTACAAACAACTATGATGACACAACTAGTACTAAATATGTTGCGGAAAGGTGACAACAATAGTGAAGTTAGTTTTCAAGTTGCAAGGTCTAGACATAGATAGAGTTTGGATCACAACAAAAGCAGATGCAGAGTCGGTATTCCAACTCGTTACACGAGTTAGAGACCCTACAGTTTAGTGCTACAGGAACACTTGGGTCGGGTTGATTAAACTCTAGTTTCATGTTTAACAAAGTGTGACACTATGACCGTAAATCATTTGTTAAGAATATAAACTAAGTTAGGTTGAATTGATACTCTTATATTTACTTCATTTTACTAGAAGATTCACATGGGTGTACTAAACTGCATTAAAGGTTGACCTAGCAATAATTAAATCTTTAATCCTAATAATAACATGATCCATTTAGAACTAATACATATCCCACTTTTATCATTAAGCCATTTGACATTTAACGTATCTTTTAAACAAGATCCTAGGTCACAACCAAGTTGACTAAATAAACCCTCTTGATAATCTATCAACCTTCGTATTAATAATCAAATTAATTAACCTCACCCGACATCATTATAATCCTTTAAACAAAACCCAATATAATTATTCTTTCCACATTAGATTTCCTAAAACATTTAAAATAAAATCTTCACAAGACAATAGTTTTATCCAATTATAATACGAAAAGACGCATTTAAACTTTTAAAGAACTATCATAATTTTTTAATTAATTGATGACAATAATAATTAAATTCTTCTATTATTTGAAAAGAAAATTCTAAACTACATTTAATCACACATTATTTAAATAAATAATAACTAATTAACTACAAAAAAAAACATTTATCCCATCTCCTAACTATACTTTAAACACTTAATCCTTGACACATATTACATAAACCATTAATCTCCTAATATAAAATTTATTTAAATTCTACCCCTTGAGTACATAAAAAAACATATTACTTTAATCATTAAATAAATTTAAACAAACAAACAGACTAAACTATATAATTAAATTACTAACTAAAATCTATTAAACAAATTCTAAACTAACCTACCCTACTACCTTACCCTACTCCCTAACCTATTTACTATCCAATCAACCCACCTCATATCCCATGGCCCACCTGCCAAGTGGGAAGGGATGACAAGACATAAAGTGAGAGCTGCTTGAAGAGGAATTCGAAATCCAAGGGGAGGTAAATGCAGATTTCTTAAGACTTAAGTTTGGGGCCCACCAAAATGCAATGTTCATAAAGTGCAAGGTAAGTAAGAAATGTTTTAATTTTTTTAGGATGTGAGTAAACCAAGTCAAACATGTACGCAACAAGGAAGAGGAGAGGGGTACGCATGGTAGGGAGCCTTGACAAGGTGGATGACTCTATACCTAAGGAAGATGGCAGCCCACTAAGACAACTTCCCCAAAACATATGCATGGTAATTTATAAATTTTATTTTCTCTCGCTTTTTTTTATACAAGGGCATGTCACTTCGTGCGCCCATAAAAGTAAGGGTAAAATGGGTGTGGGGCCCACGAGGTGTCCCTTCCCCACATTAAAATATTAAAACAACATAATGATGTTAGTATTATTAATTTTAATAATAGAGTCCACACTAACCAGAGTTATTAGAGGGGGGGTTTAGTAATCTAACCCCATACTTAGTAAGGAAATAAAATATGAAATATTCTCTGTGTCATATGAGAATTAAATTATTTTTCCATACGTTTTTCAGAGAGTCATTTTGACTCTCTCATAATCTGGAAAGTTGTATTTTTATTTGCTATTCCTCTGTAACAATGTATTTCATTTTTAGAGTTAAATGTATGTATCATGAATTATTGTTTATGCTTTCAATTAAATGGATTGTTTATAAAGTATAGGTCCTAGGTAGTTTATTATTTAGTGTTAAAATTTGATTAATAATCCATTGCTATCATGATTTTCTCAACAAAAATTGAGGATGCAATATTGAATTTAAGGTATAATGTTTTGATCACGTTGTTATAAAAACCTAGACTTCAAAGAAGGAAATAGAGAGTATTAACTTGAAATTATGCAAGGAAATACATTTGAAGACAAAGATATGATTTGCATCCAATAAAACTTGATTACATAACTTTCTCATTTTCGCAATGACTATATTTCCTTTTACAATATTGGAGTTTACAACATTTGATCCATTCCATTACAAAATCCATCTTCAATATGAAAGCACAATGCAATAGGTGATACTACAATAAAGAATTCTCTAACACAATGACATCAACAACACCTTCCATGCTCCAAATCTAAAATGTCTCCATCGTAAGATCCATCCAAATCTGCAAAAGAACATAAAACTAACCATAGAGAGCTCACCTCCCATCCTAGGTCTCAAGGAGATCACCCCCGAGCTAGAAGGAGATCACCCCCGAGCTAGGAGAACTGGTAACCAACGGGTGACATCCACACCATTCACACAACAAAAAACACAACAAGAAACACCCATCCAAGGCTTGCACAATAGGATTTATCTTGAACTCATAATAAGAGGTGAAGGTGGACTTCTATGTAGGAGATTACCAAATGAATACATATAATAACCATGCCTTTCCAAGGTTAGAATCCACATAAATTTGTGCTAGCTAAATGTGGGCCTCTGATTTAGCAGTACACTTCAACATGGTCATTGCTCTTCAATCACATACAGAAATGAATATAGATTAATTCATCCTGCATGTGTGAATGAATCGACCTGTTGCCTTCTAGAAGGCAAGAGTATGAGCTTGCTCTCAGATCATTGCAAGCTCAGTGACTACACACTAACCTAAACGAAGAATTTAAATCTATATGCTGTGAGTAAACTACTGATTAATCTAAATGCAAATGCAAATACATATTGCTATTAATCCAAGCTAGTTAGGATTCAGTTTTAGAGCACCAAATTGAAAGTATGAGATATTCAGTTTTAAACCCAAAATAAAGTGTGCTCTAAATTAGATTGATTTGCTTGAAAGTAATAAA
>MU228522.1:1232392-1256943 GCA_018584345.1 Thuja plicata | reverse complement strand
ACCATGCAAAATGAGAAAACCAATTGAAAATATAGACTATGAATCAAATCAGGAAGCATGCACATCAAACTATCACTTTGAAGAAGTTCTATTGGTTTATCCAAGGGACTAATTATAAAATGATAATAAAACTATTACACATGTGAAATAAAAATGACTTATCTTTATTGATTTTGAGAAAATAGTACATCCAGGTCCATGTTATACTTGTTGATTAAAAACTATCCAAATATGTGAAATTGTATTACATTGTATTCTCTTCTCTTTACATTTTACATTATGTATATATATGTGTTTGAGTGGATTTCACACCTTTTTAGGGTGAAAAGACACAACTCTTATTACAAATTATTTTGAAAAAACAATAAACTAACTAAAAAATAACTACCTAACTTTCGGATTTGGCTTTGGTCAAAAATCCAAAACACCTCTTGAAAAGATAATATTTCTATTGGAGATAGGAAATTTGATTTCCCAAACTGGGTCATTTTTAGATTTTTAAAATTTGACCATCTATATCCTCTGTCGAAATCATCTTTGTAACAGGTCTAAATTCCAGCATTTTCTGAAGGCTTCGATTAGTTAGTTTTATTTATTTGTGTCATAAAGCTTCCTTCCTTTGATTTTTTTTTATGGAGAAACATGCTTCTTGATAATGGATTGGGACTTCTAAATTATCAAAATTCAAGGTACCACCAGGACCTACGTGATGTCCCTTCCCCACATTAAAATATTAAAACAACATAATGATGTTAGTATTATAATTTTAATAATAGAGTCCACACTAACCAGAGTTATTAGAGGGGGGTTTAGTAATCTAACCCCATACTTAGTAAGGGAATAGAATATGAAATATTCTCCATGTCATATGGGAATTAAATTCCTTTCCCATACATTTTCCAGAGAGTCATTTTGACTCTCTCATAATCTGAAAAGTTGTATTTTTATTTGCTATTCCTCCTTAACAATGTATTTATTTTTTAGAGTTAAATATATGTATCATGAATTATTATTTATGATTTTAATTAAATGGATTGTTTATAAAGTATACATCATAGGTAGTTTATTATTTAGTGTTAAAATTTGATTAATAATCCATTTCTATCATGATTTTGTCAACAAGATTTGAAGATGCAATATTGAATTTAAGGTATAATGTTTTGATCACATTGTTAGAAAAATATAGACTTCAAAGAAGGAAATAGAGAGTATTAAACTTGAAATTATGCAAGGCAATACATTTGAAAACAAGATATGATTTGCAATCTAATAAAACTTGAACACATAAATTTCTCATTTTCACAATGACTACATTTCTTTTTACAATATTGGAGTCTACAACATTTGATCCATTCCATTAAAAAATTCATCTTCAACATCAAAGCACAATGCAATAGGTGATACTAAAATGGAGAAGTCTCCAACACAATGACATCAAGAACACCTTCCATGCTCCAAATCCAAAATGGCTCCATCGAAAGATCCATCCAAAATCTACAAAGAAAATATAAAACTAACCATGGAGAGCTCAACTCCCATCCCAACTCTCAAGGAGAGAACCCCCTAGCTAGGAGAACCGGTAACCAATGGGTGACATCCACACCATTCACACACCTAAAAAGACAACAAGAAACACCCATTCAAGGATTGCACAATAGGATTTATCTTGAACCCATAATAAGGGGTGAAGCTGGACTTCCATATAGGAGATTTCCAAATGAATACATACAATAACTATGCCTTTCCAAGGCTAGAATCCACATACATTTTTCCATACATTCTCCTCCTTATCTCCCCCAAATAAAGATCAACATCATTGGTATGTAAGGGCCCATACACCTTGCATTTTTTTTCCTTTTCTCTCCATGAGAAGAGACTCTACACATTCATGAAATCCAACTAACCCCTTCCCCCATACTTGGCCACTTCAACCCTATCCAAGGGTGAGGAATGCCATTGCACCCTTCACAAAACTCCACCATTCAAACAAAGATAAAAACAATAATCATGGAATCAAACCCAAAATTCCATTCCCTTACATCACAACAACATAAAATACGTAGATCACATATGCAAGAGAATGTAATATATACTAATCTATTTGCAACAAAACAAAGAAACTTCCATGGCAATGGTGGAGACCAACCTTCACAAGTGTTATGGTAAAATGATGCTTGAGAAGAGCCTAATTCCTTTTTTATTCCTTCAATCCAAAACCCTAATGTCTATAAAAGTAGAGAGTGGGTGAACACCCTCTAACTCTACAAAGGGCCTCTAAATTCTACCCACCCACCAACATTAAATTCAAAATTGACCCCTAAGTCCTTTGGCTGTCCTTTATCCCCTATCATAAATGCAAGATTGGAAAGGAGTGTGGGTTTTGGTAAAAGGTCAAGACTCACTCCATTTTCGTAACATGTGAGTATTGGATTATTAAGAGGGTCACTAAGGGCACTAGTGGGTTCTAGAAGTTTTAGAAATGTTCCTAACCCATACCCCTATCACTAAGGTATTTAGATTTTGCTAAAATTGGTCCTTAGGACCACTTTTTGGCCTTGAGAAGTGACTAGAACAAAATTTAAATTTAAATAATCTAATTTGGTTACATTGCCAACCTTTGTAGACATGTCATTAGATAAACACATAAAAAGTGTCAAGTGACACTGTAAAATAACATAATACAACATTAACATGTCACTAATTACATAGTGAAAACAACTAACACATACATACAATTTACAGTCACGAATTAAATCACTTAACAACGAGGTTCAAATCTCTTAATTAGATTCAACCTTGGCTTTACAGTTTGCACATATGGTTGGTTACTGATTCTCTAATAATTTCCATGGTAATTTTCTTACACACTAAATTAAACATCAGTAGCTCAATAAAATCATATATATATATATATATATATATATATATATATATATATATATATATATTGAAATTGCATAATCAATTGACTGAACATTCTACATTTTCATTTAATAACCTTTTTTCCATTTCTGCACTTGATAACCATAACTGATTGCATAATCAAAATAACATAACATGTTTTTCCATTTGATTTCAAAATACTGAAATAATCATCATAATGCATGCGTATACCCAAAACATCATAAACATCATCAAAAAGGTATATTGAAGTAATCATCACGTGACATAAATAATACTATAATGTCTAGTCCATCAAATATAATGTCCCAAAATATCAAATCATAATGTATCAAAATAAGTGTATCAACTGAGCTATGATGGGTCGGGGTGAGGCCTCACATTACACAATTACAGTCTGTTAACAACAAACCCTACCACCTAAATTCAATTCCATTTACAACATTATCGCAGATCAAAGTCCATCAAAAAACTAAACCACTCCATTACATCTGCAAATTTGACCCAATTCATACACCTTTAAAACAAACCCTACAGGATCATAGCATAAATAAAAAAACATAAAAAAAATTGTTACCCAGGCTTTGAGAAGTAATTGTAAGTGTGTCATGCTAGTTGTCACTCCATCCACCCATTTTCTACAACTAGGTTCCTCTAGTTCTTCCAATTTTGTGCCTTGTTCTCATCGAGCGTTTCCTTCTTGGGATTGAAACTTCCACATACCCTTCCGTTCTCTTCGATTCTTCAAGCTCTTCCTCCACTTGCCTCAATTCCAGCTATAAATTTAAAGCCTCCCATCCTGGCTTTGCTTCCTTAACTTGGTATTTCTTAAACCATTCGTCTAGCCTCCAGATAAATGGAATAAAATTATCTTCACCCAATTATTCCTCATTTTCAAAACACTCGTGGTCCATACCATTTCCAGGCACTACCCACTGTAGAATGGATTCCATGCCAACCAATAAATTTGTAGGAACTATGATTTTCATTACTTGCCTCACAACGATTGCTGTTTCACCAAACTGAAGTGTCCAAGCCATTATCATGAGTAGACATAAGTGTTTGTTTTGTGTCGGTTGGTACACTGGTCGAAAATCACACCCAAAATAAGAGCAACACATCTAGTTGACCTTTCATCCCTGAAAAGAAATATTCCATCGAGCCTGGTGCAGAGCACCTCCAATTTTGATGTGTTAGTGTGTTTTAGGGTTGTAATAGGTGTTGTTGTGTGGATTGGAATAAGATCCAATAGGTTGGAAACAAGGTTGAACAAGTTCATGTTTGTAAGAGCCAAGAGTGCTCATTAGGTGTTTTATAATCATTTTGACCTAGAAAGACAAAATGTGTTATTTTTGGGTATCTTGAGTTTATGATGTGTCTTGGGATCCTACATTTCCTATTTTTGGTCATAGAAGTCAATCATGACCATCGAGTTGACAATAGAAGTCAAATTGCTCAAAATGTAAAAGTTGCTCAAGCAACTTTTGCAACTTCTTGACAAGAATTTGCAAAATCAAGTTAGAGCGGTTGTAATTGATCATGATTGGTATATGAGCTTGGATTTGATGTTTTGGAAAGGTTAATGAAGTTTTGAATTGTAGAATTTGTTTTTGGTACTTCTGTACGGATGCTTGTGACTGTATTCTTGTGATTCATAGAGTTTTCTGCATTCTGTACGGTCGTGTACGGATTGGGTAAGGAGATCGGACCCCATGGGGTGTAGAGTTTTGAAATATATTTATTTTTCATAATTTAGGTTGCTTTGAAGTTCTAGGAGTAGAGAGTTACATTAATTTTAAAGTCACTAGTCTGCAGGTGACATTCACAGTGTTGCAGAGTTAGAAATGGCTCTAACCTAAGAACCCACCGGTGGAATTGATTGAAACCATGGGGAAAGTAAGGTTAGAGTATTTAAATAGGATTTTTGTTTCCTTTTTGTTGTTTCAATGGATTTCCTAGACCAAATGAGAATCCCTATGGTTGACTGTTGAATACAGGTGAGCCTGGACAGGGTGAAGAAGGATTTTGTTTGAGCACCCATGATCTTGGGGAAAAGACTTAGAGGCATTTTCAGAATCCCTAGATATTATCCTTGAAGGATTCAAAGGTGGGAGGAGGTTAAATGAAGTTTGGAGATCAATTTTGTGACAATTGTTCAAGACTGGTCTAGAGGCCTTATTAATAGGCTGAAAACTAGGGCCTGCTAGAAACTAGGGTTGTGGGTGCATCCAGGAGATAAGATTTTGGATTTTGATAGGGTTGATAGACACCTTGAATATTTTCAAGGTCTTCTATGGGTCTTTTTGGAGGATTTGGGAGCATTAACCCAAAAACTGTGAAATTAGACCTACTAGGAAATAAATAAATTAGGCCTCCTAGTGAATTTGATGCCAAATGAATTGGTAAAGTGTCCAAAAGTGTGGGAAAGGGTTCTAAAGATCTATGAATGGGCCAAGATCATAGATAAGTGTTTAAGTGAATGTATGGGAAGATACTAAGTAGGGGTTTGGGATTCTAGGAGGAAATCTAGTGAAGAAATCTAGGCAATTGAAGAGCTAGTTGGACTAGTTGTGCTTAGAAGTGTTTGAATCTTCAACAAATAAACTATACCTTGGAGGAGAAGTTGATAGAGAGGATCTTGGAGGTCCAAATTGTAGAAAAACACAAGAAGAACTAATCATTGGATGATTAGGAGAGAGATAGGAGAAACTTGGGGAAAGAATTCACTAGAGCCCTAAACCCTCTGCATCAGAGTGGTATCAGAGCCATAACTTAACGATTTGGTGTATGTCTGAAGAAGTAGGAATCCATGAGGTTGAAAATGTGCCACCTAAGGCAATGAGTAAGGATTCCATAGTGGACTTTGTCCAATAAATATTGGCAAAAGAAAACTTGATAGAGAAAAAGAGTAAAAAGAAGATCACTGAATGGGGAGACGAGAGTGATGAAGATAATGAAAGTCAGATAGAAGAGACATCTAACAAAGGTAAGGAACCTGAGATGGATAAATATCAAAAGGTATTCTTGGGCATCTTTAAGTCCATTAATAAAGACAACATGGAGCATATACCTTACTATTGTGGTAGCCTGAATGGTGAGGAGTTACTGGATTAGCTAGAGGCCATAGATAACTAGTTTCATTATAAGGAGGTATCAGAGGAAAAGAGAGTTATCTATGCCAAGGCTAGAATCAAAGGATCTAAATTGGTGTGGTGGAGCATGATGTAGGATGATAGGGTAACAAGTGGAAAGAAGAAGATAGTTTCTTGGGAGAGGATGAAGATCAGATTGAGGGCACAATTCTTGCCTACTGACTATGAGATTCAGATATACCAAAAGTTGCATAACTTGAGACAAAAGGAGATGACAGTGAGTGCTTATACTGAGGATTTTCAAAAACTAAGCCTAAGGGATAGAAGACAAGAATAATAAATGGAGAAGGTAGCAAGGTATCTCAATGGGTTGAGACAAGGGATACAAGATGAAATTAGTATGATGGCTCCTAACAGTATGCACAAGTGTTTTCAGTTAGCCTTGAGAGAAAAGGATAAGGCTAGAAGGAGGAATGAATTCCATCAAAGAGCAAGAGGTGGTAACAATAACAAAGGATTCAGAGGTAGGAGTAATTTTGGTAGAGGACAAAGCCCAAATAGACTAGAGGAGAATCAGTCAATGGATAACAGTCGAGGTAATCATTTCAGAGGATCTTTTCAAAGAGGGGGATACAAAGGAAGGGGACCACCAAGAGGTAGGTTTTAGTCTCAAGGAAGATCTAATTCAGTCTTCATTGGCAGATGTTATAACTACAATCAAGTGGGTCACACAATGGGTAGATGTACTGAAAAGGCTACCTCATCTTCTATTGGAGATAGAAGGAATCAAGTGGTACAAGAGGATGATACACAAAGTGTTACTTCTCCCATTTCCAAGGAAGGGCCAGTAACGGATGGAGAGAATATAATGTTGAGAAGGAATTTGTTGAAAGTACATAATACCATAGAGCCACCTCAAAGAAATAATTTGTTTAAGACAAATTTTAGGTCTCATGGAAAGATTTTCAAAGTGATAGTGGGCTCTAGATCCACTGAGAACATAGTATCAATAAAGATGGTGGAAAAATTGAAGCTTAGAAGGATACCATATACCACACCGTATAAAGTTTCATGGTTAAACAAGGGTCAACAAATAGTGGTAGATGAACAAACCTTGGTGGAGTTTAAATTAGGTGAGTATAAGGAAAAGGTCCTATGTGACATATTGCCCATGGATGCATGTCATCTTCTTTTAGGGCATCCTTGGAAATATGAAGTTAATGCTATCTATGATGGAGAAAAGAACAACTATGTAATCACCAAGCTAGGGAAGAAGTTTCAAATGGATCCATTGCAAGAACCTAATGAGGAGAAGCATGTGGGGACCAGTGTAATGCTCTTGAGTGGGAAGGAGTTTCTAAAAGCTATGAAGAAGGAGAAAGGAGTATGTTGTGCAGTGATAGCGAAGCCAAAGGAGGAGACCAAAGAGAAAGCCAACATGCCACTAGAGGTGCAAGCATTGTTGGAAAGATGCCATGACATAGTGGATAATGGTTTTCCAAGTGAACTACCACCCATGAGGGATGTGATTCATCAGATAGACCTCATTCCTAGAGAAAGTTTGCCAAACAAAGCAGCATATAAGATGACATTAAGTCAAAATGCAGAGATATCAAAACAGATTCAAGAGTTGTTGGAAAAAGGACTAATAAGGAAGAGTTTGAGTCCTTGTGATGTGCCAACTGTCCTTGCACCTAAGAAGGATGGAAAATGGAGGATGTGTACGGACTCCAGGGCTATCAACAAGATTACAATCAGATATAGATTCCTGATTCCCCGGATTGAGGATTTGATGGACAATTTGGGAGGTTCATGTTATTTTTCAAAGGTGGATTTGAAGTCAGGATATCACCAAATCAGTGTTAGGCCTAGTGATGAGTGGAAAACAGCCTTCAAGACTAATGAAGGGATCTATGAGTGGCTAGTAATACCCTTTGGCCTAACTAATGCACCTAGAACATTCATGAGGCTCATGAATGAAGTGCTAGAATATTTTATTGGTAAGTTTGTAATAGTATATATTGATGACATTTTGATATTTAGCAGGTCCAAGGAGGAGCATATGAAGCATTTGGAGATGGTCTTGAGAAGGCTACATCAAGAGAAGTTGATGATCAATCAAGAAAAGTGTGATTTCCTAAAAATTGAATTAGTTTATCTTGGTTTTGTGGTTGCTAATGGATGCATGAAGATGGACCCTGATAAGGTTAAGTCAATTTTGGAATGGCATACACCTAGGTCCATAGGGGATGTTAAGAGTTTTCATGGATTGGCCTCCTACTATAGGAAATTTTTAAGAAATTTCAGTCATGTATGTGCCGCTATCCTCAACACTATAAAAGGGGGAATCAAATATTAGTTTAAATGGACTATAACAGTAGACCAAGGGTTTGAAATGTTGAAAAAGAGGATAGAAGAGTTACCTACCCTTAGGTTTCGCAATTTCAATCAGATATTTGTGGTGGAGTGTGATGCTAGAAAGCTATCCATTGGAGCAGTGTTAAGCCAAGAGGGACACCCTATGACATTCTTTTTAGAGAAGTTAAATGAGGCCAAAAAAAAATACTCCACCTATGATTTGGAGTTGTATGCTATGGTACAAGCCCTTAAAAAATGGAGACACTATCTCTTACCTAGGGAATTTGTGGTCTACACTGATAACCATGCTCTAAGTTTCTTAAATGGGCAAGAAAAACTGAATCAAAGGCACTTGAAGTGGGTAGAATCATTGCAAGCATACACATTTGTTATTAAACATAAGAAAGGGGTTAGAAACAAGGTTGCAGATGCTCTTAGCAGAAGAGTCTTAACCATACATGAGATACAATTACAAAGTGTAGGGATGGATGATTTGAAAGACCTCTACAAGGAGGACAAAGATTTCAAAGATGCTTATGAGGCATGTGTGAAGTTCCAACAGGGATTTAAAATGGAGTTCACTGAGTTTATGTTGCAGGAAGGACTATTGTTTAAAGGACACCTCATGTGTATACCTTAGTGCTCAATGAGGGAGAATATTGTGAAGGATAAACACCAAGGAAGCTTGGGAGGCCACTTTGGAGTGGATAAAACATTGAAGCAGGTGAATAGGCATTACTATTGGCCTAAGTTACAGTCAGATGTTAGGAAATTTGTAGAGAAATGTCAGATTTGTTAGAGGGAAAAAGGACAAAGTAGTAACATTGGGTTGTACCAACCCCTATCCATACCCCAAAGGCCTTGGGAGTGCCTAAGTATGGACTTTGTTTTGGGGTTTCCAAAGACACCAAGGGGTCATGACAGTGTATTTGTGTTGGTGGACCATTTTAGAAAAATGGCCCACTTCATTCCATGTAAGCAAACCAATGATGCTTCTCAAATTGCAGGTCTATTCTTCAGAGACATTGTAAGGATCCATGGATTGCCATTAAATATAGTAAGTGATAGAGATAGTAAGTTTGTGGGTCACTTTTGGAGGACCCTTTGGAAAATGTTGGGTACAAACTTGTCTTTCTCTTCAGCCTACCATCCCCAGTCAGATGGGAAATTAGAGGTAGTAAACATGTCACTTGGGAACTTGCTAAGATGCTTGACTAAGAAGCACAGACAGTCATGGGATCACATCATAGGGCAGACAAAATTTTCCTATAATGAATCCATTAATAGGAGCACTAGTAAAATCCCCTTTGAAATAGTATATGGGGTAAATCCTAGAGGGATCTTAGAGTTGAGGGATCTTAGTTTGAAGGACAAAAGGAGTGCCCAAGGGAAGTCATTTGCAGAACAGATGAATGAGCTTCATGATCAAGTCAACAAGACTTTACAAAAACAAGTGGAGAAGTATAAGTCCAAGGCTGATCAGACAAGAAGGGATTTGCAGTTCAAGGTGGGGGATCTAGTACTTTCCTATCTCAAGAAGGAAAGGCTACCCAAGGGCCAGCCAACTAAGCTACTCATGAAGAAGATAGGACCATTGAGGATTTTGCATAAGTATGACAAGAATGCCTATGAGGTGGAGTTGCCTCCTGATTTGGGGATTTCACCCATTTTCAATGTTTGTGACCTATATCCCTACAAGGGACCATCTCTAGACATAGGTCATCCCACTCTTGCAGATTTAGGGGATGATGATTGGGTGAAAGACTTGTCTACCCCAATCCCACTAAAATTGGAAAGAACACTGGATTCTAAAGTGATCAAGAAGACAAGGAAGGGTAACTACAAGGAGTACCTCATCAAGTGGCAGGGACTACCAGAAGGTGAGGCCACTTGGATGATAGAGGCAAAAATTCTAAAGCATGGGGTCACCATTGACGACCTCCTAACTCAAGGGACTTGAGTTCTTTGTCCCAGGGGAGTATGGTGCAGAGCACCTCCCATTTTGATGTGTTAGTGTGTTTTAGGGTTGTAATAGGTGTTGTTGTGTGGATTGGAATAAGATCCAATAGGTTGTATACAAGGTTGATCAAGTTCATGTTTGTAAGAGCCAAGAGTTCTCATTAGGTGTTTTATGGTCATTTTGACCTAGAAAGACAAAATTTGTTAGTTTTGGGTATCTTGAGTTTAGGATGTGTCTTGGGATCCTACATGTCCTATTGTTGGTCATAGAAGTAAATCATGACCACCAAGTTGACAATAGAAGTCAAATTGCTCAAAATGTAAAAGTTAACTTTTGCAACTTCTTGACAAGAAGTTGAAAAATCAAGTTAGAGTGGTTGTAACTAATCATGCTCAGTACATGAGCTTGGATTTGATGTTTTGGAAAGGTTAATGAATTTTTGAATAATTTTTTTGGGTACTTCTGTACGGATGCTTGTGATTCACAGAGTTTTCTACATTTTGTACAGTCGTGTACGGATTGGGAAAGGAGATCAGACCCCATGGAGGTGTAGAGTTTTGAAATAGCTTTCTTTTTCATACTTTAGGTTGATTTGAAGTTCTAGGAGTAGAGAGTTACATTAATTTTAAAGTCACTGGTCTGCAGGTGACATTCACAGTGTTGCAGAGTTAGAAATGGCTCTAACCTAAGAACCCACCGGTGGAATAGACTGAAAACATGGGGGAAGTAGGGTTAGAGTCTGTAAATAGGGGTTTTTTTTTTCCTTTTTGTTGTTGCAATGGATTTCCTAGACCAAATGGGAAGCCCTATGGCTGTCTGTTGAATACAGGTGAGCCTGGACAAGGTGAAGAAGGATTTTGTTCGAGCAGACATGATCTTGGGGAAAAGACTTAGAGGCATTTTTAGAAGCCCTAAATAGTCTCCTTGAAGGATTAAAATGTGGGAGGAGGTGAAATGAAGTTTGGAGATCAATTTGGTGACAATTGATCAAGACTGGTCCAGAGGCCTAATTAATAGGCTGAAAACTAGGGCCTGTTAGAAACTAGGGTTGTGGGTGCATCCAGGAGCTAAGATTTTGGATTTTGATAGTGTTGATAGACACCTTGAATATTTTCAAGGTCTTTTGTGGGGTTTTTTATAGGATTTGGGAGCATTAGCCCAAAAACTTTGAAATTAGACCTAATAGGAAACAAGCCAATTAGGCCTCCTAGTGAATTTGATGCCAAATGAATTGGTAAAGTGTCCAGAAGTGTGAGAAAGGGTTCTAAAGACCTATGAATGGGCCAAGATCATATACAATAGTCTAAGTGAATGTATTTTAAGATCCCAAGTAGGGGTTTGGGATTCTAGGAGGAAATATAGGCAATTGAAGAGCTAGTTAGACTAGTTGTGCTTACAAGTGTTTGAATCTTCAACAAATCAACTATTCATTGGAGGAGAAGTTGATAGAGAGGATCTTGAAGGTCCAAATTGGATAAAAAAACAAGGAGAACTAATCATTGGATGATTAAGAGAGAGATAGGAGAAACTTGGGGAAAGAAATCATTGGAGCCCTAAACCCTCTGCATTAGAGCCTCTTCTTCTTCACGGGTCGAAATAAGGGATTCTGTTGTTTTGAAGACTTAATAGTGAAGGATGTCTCCATTCTCCCTGCCACCAAGATTTCTGCAACTTTCCCCAAAACACTTCTCCAAAACTCTTTACTTGAAACAACAATAATGACATTCATTTGACAAGATTTATCAAATTTCTTGTTCCACTTGCACATTTAATGCAATGTTTATTGAAGTACTCTCTATCTTTTAGGCCAAATCAATGCCATTAAAACTCCTCTTTTGTACGCTGCTAGTTTTCTTTCCACCACCTTTGCTAGTTTTTAACATTTACGACTAATTTAAATTTTCAAAAGCTTATAAACTTTTAAAATCTTCAATTCTCATTTCTCCTTTGCTAGGAAAGGATAAAGCCCAGTTTGAAAAATGGTCCACTTCTTTGTTACCTTCTCTTCTTACATGTATGATTTTATAATCATTTATTGATGCTAACTCATCTCCAATAAGGTCCACATATTTCAGAAGAAGCCATGATCCTATTGTTCCTTTGATGATAGTTTGGATAATGATTAGAGAGACCCTTCTAAATGTAGCTTAGTGACCCCACGCTTTTCACCACATTAACTTCCACTAGTGTCGCTGAGGATTTTGCCACATTATTTGTACCATCCTCCAATTTGTTCCACCTATTTTAATAGTGTTACCTAACCAATCCCAAACAATAAAGAATGATCCTGATGGTCTGGGATTACCTTTTGAAGCTCCATCAAAGTTTATTTTCCACCACCCTTCACTTGGGTTTGACCACACCACTAGATCTTCGACAGAAGAAACTCGCTTAACCCAACCTAGCCCATTAATGAGCAGTCTCTAGATATTCTTACAAAAATCATAAGAACAATAATTATTCATTTAATTTTTATACAAGCAATCATATATAGGATTTGTAGGAAATGGGCTAGAGAGATGTAGAAGTACTGGTTCCCTCAATTAAGTAGATCATTCCAAGTTGGTTTTCTTGTGGTCCAAAGAGGCCGAATTGTCTTGGGTGGATGTTCCATACTCTTGAATTTAATTGTGGAGAACAATCGCTTGGAAAGCTATAGTAAGGATGCAAATGCATAGGAATCAATATATGATCATTTATTCGATGTTAAGTGATTATTTTCCTAAATTTTTTACTCTTGTAAATAAATTTTTGGAATTGTTATTTTTGAGTAAAAATTGGGTATTTCTTTGTAGTCCATTACATAGAAGGCCATTGTAATATCAGGTTCCAAAAGATGGATCAAAGCACCAATGCAATGTCACATAAACAATAACATACCATGAAAATCATAACTAAAAATACGATGAACTATAGTCATCAACAACATCCTTATTTTTATCCTCCTTGACCTTTTGACATGAGGAATCAAACTGTTCTTTTGAACCAAGTCCAACACAACATAATTAATTCACTTCTTTACCCACCTATCTAGGAAGACAGTTAAAGGAACACTCTTGTAATCATCAAGAGCATCATTGGCCATAAAATCTTCATAGTCTGAACTAGAATCGATTGCAACATCATTTCTACCTAAACTTTCATTTGTCTAATTAATGAATTTGAATAGCATCCCGATTCTCTTATTCATAAAGGTTCATCTTCTTAGAAACTTTGCATTTAAATAAGATAAACTGTGACATCCTTTGAGAAGTTCCTTGGAAAACATGTAAATTTATATTATTTGAAAGAAACCAAAGGGTGTCTATAGAGGACTAATAAGATTAACTTTGTTTGAGGAATTAATAATACAACACATTAAGACATATCTCAAGACCGAATTGCTAGTATGCTTTTGGATATGATTGTGTGGAAGTTTTTAACATCAAATTTTTAGATCATACTCCATGATCCATCATTAGGATGTGAGAATTCAAGGATGAAAAAATTGACAAGATGTAGACCAAGACTCCTTAAAAATGGGAGAGAGAAGTTATGTTCTTGACTAAAAAAGGTTTATGGGTGCATTTGTATACTGTGGAGTGAAGTTATGTTCTTGGTTGGAAAAAGATTATTTATGAATCTGATTCTCAGGTGGTGGTAACTTTCCTAAATGAACAGTAGCTAGATGATGTCAGTTGGCACTTAGCTTTGGATATTAGACATATTCCAAGGTTGTGAAACTCTTTGGAATATGTTACTTTTATTCACATTCCTAGAGAATAAAATGGAGTAGCAGATTGTCTAACCAAATGGGATTTTGATCAAACACAAGATGGAATATTGTGGATAGGAACAATTATCTAGGGAATTATTTTACATGTTAGATCATTTAGTGGATAAAGATAGGGTTGTGTAGTGTTATTTTATCTACTAGGGGTTTGGCCCTTCTTTCTTTGTAACTCTCTTTATGTTGAATAATTTTTTTCCCCACTTTTAGTTTAACTATAAAGAGGATTATAATACCTTAAGTGGCCCTTTCTCTAGGGTTGCAATCTTTGATCACACATTTGGTCTAACTTATAGTGACATCGACATTCCTTCTTTATTCAACATTCGAAATGGATACATGATGGTTAACAACAATCTTCACTAGATCGATAAATCAAGCTGACAAAATCTAGCAACTATGATGCGACTAATACATCTACGATGTTTTATATTTTACAAGATTTGTAATTTATATTGGATCTTGAGAGTGGATTATTTAAGACTTAAAACTACTTGCTAAATCCTGTCAATCCTCTACGAAAATGAGATTGACCTATTCTCCTATATATTTGAAAGTAAAAACCTAACTAATAAGAGTCATAATTCTAATTACACTCTTATTACAACTGAAGAACAACAAAGATAGACAATGCGAGACACACAAATTCCATTATGAACTATGTTCCATTATCAAAAAATTCCATCATGTTATTCAAATGCATTAATTCTAAATTGACAACATAAATAGAAAGAACCTTCTAACCATGCCTTTCTTGAAAATAATGATCCATTTGGAATCTCTTTGGTCATCATCCTGTAAGCTACGCGGGACACCTTGTTGCAGGTGGTTGGATTTAAGGTTGCAGGTTAGTAGTCAGATTTATTGTTGTAGGTTAGCATCTCATAAATAAACATTGATCCACATTATTGTCATTTATAACATCATAAGATTATATCATCCATGAACATCCAAAAACTATATGCATTTATTACATATCATATATTAAACTTAAAAGGTATTACCAAAGCTTAGGATAAGGTCTTAAAAGCATTGTGAAAGATAAAATAAAATAAGTGAGATGGTATCAACTCTAGATCTCATCACTTAGGATGCTCTGTAGATCTTTCCCTCCAAAATTCAACCTAAAAATGTTGGTCAAGTGAGAAAATCAACATATTCTAGGGGGCTTTACCTGTTTAAAATCTAAAATTTAGTCTTAATCTACTCTTCACAATTATGTGAATTTTCACTATTGGATGTGTAACCTGTACACACAGAAGAGGTAAACATATTGTGTTTTTTAGGGGTTTCCTAAGTCAAAATTTGTGTTGATGTTTCTACCTTAACTACAAAATTGTTGGATGAAAGAGAGCTTACCCCTGATAGGGAATATACTAGAAACCTTAAAGGAAATGTTTGAATTGAATAATGACAACTTTGATATAAATCTCATTTCTTTGAAGCTTCACACTAAGTGTGATATTTGTTGATGGATGTTAATGCATACCTTCATAATGGAGGAATACACAACTCGACCATGATTGCTAAAATTGAATGCTTGTTTGCAGACTTCTCCTCAATTGTCTTTAAGATGCTTGATTGAATGCTCAATTGTAATTGATAGGAATGTAGACTTGTGCGATTAGATTAGATATGAGTTTAAGTGAGAGAGTGAGTCATGTCTATACACAACTTACACTTTTTTGGGTTTAATTTTTAATGAAGGTTGACATTGGGGATTACTTTCCCTCTGTTTGCAAAGCCAATTATTTAAACTGGGAATTTGGGGCCAAAGTGACTGGACTATAGAACTAGACACTATAGTTCAGGAGGTCTATAGTACTAGGCACCATAGTCCTAACATTTTGGGCCAAAAAAGGCCAATAAATATGGGATTACACTTAGATTCTAGAAATGACCATGAATTGAGAGTATTTAGGCATGAGGCACAACTACCAAAGTGATCCTAAAATGAGTGTAAAATTATAGAGGGATATAATTTATAACACTACAATTACCAACAAGATCATGTTATGTTTACAATGTGTGTGTGTGTGTGTGAGAGAGAGAGAGAGAGAGAGAGAGAGAGAGAGAGAGAGAGAGAGAGAGAGAGAGAGAGAGAGAGAGGGAANGAGAGAGAGAGAGAGAGAGAGAGAGAGAGAGAGAGAGAGAGAGAGAGAGAGAGATGGAAGAAGAAATTTTAAGAGATAGTGATAAAGATGCAAAGTGATAGATATAAAGGTTCAATTTTGGGGAGTGTGTGCTATTTTAAGCACGTGTTTGGGATTTTCTGTTGCTACTATTATTTTTCTGCTCTGTGTCATGGTCTGTTGTTGCTGTGAGAGGTGAGTGAAGGTGTGGGCTGTTCACCCTATCTCTTTTTATCCCTTGATTTATCTTCCATGGAGAATAGGGGAAAGTCCTCTACTCCACTGATATCTAAGGATTTAGAGATGGTTGAATGGTCTTCATCGGTGCATGCTAGTGTGAAGGAGCATATAGGTAAACCCCAATTGGGGCAAGGCGATTCTTCTTCAAAAGAGGATTTTTGATTGAAAAAGGTGAATGGTTGTTTGGAGAGGTTCGAACGATCAGTTTTGGTTATTCAACCTGAGAAATTTTTGGAGGATGTTGAATACTGGTCTAATCATGCACTCATATGCATGTTCATGGATCTTTTCCTTTCCTTATCTATTTTACAATCATGGGAACACCGAGTATGGAACCTTGAAGGAGATATGGAGTTACTTCTGGTGGCTAATAACTAGTTTTTGGTAATTTTTTTCCAACATGTGTGACATAACTAGGGATTTTAGTTCGGTTCATATTTTTTCAACCAGGTGGGAATGTTTATCAAGCCTTGACATAGTGGCTTCAACTCTATAGAGGAGATCCCCTCTCTCCTTCCTGTGTGCGTTTGGTTGCAGAGGCTCCCACTAGAATTATGGAGGGAAGACATTCTTCACTCAATCTCCTTGCTTCTTGGTAAACTTGTGAGGTCAACCATGCAGACTCAGGATCAAAAGGTGATTACTTATGCTCACATTTGTGTATAAGTTGTTTTAAATAAACCCTTACCAAATTCTATAAAAAATATTTGGAAACATCTTCTTGGATGCAATAGTTAGATTATGAGACCTTACCATTAGATGTAAAATGTTCCATGAATACGGTCATTTGCTGTAGAGATGTCTGAGAAATAAATCTCCTCCTTTGGCAGATTCTAATCCTCCTCATATTCCTAGAGTGGACAAGGAGAAATCCCCTCTGTTGGATGCTTCTACAGATAAGGAAAGGTTTACTCCTGTTAAGTCTCGGAATAGAGGTAGAGGGAAGAAGAGAACCTGGTTGGATAGACATAATAATGTTACTCTAAATAGGTTTGATGCTCTAGATGGATTGATTCAAGAGGAAGGAATTTCAGTTGAGATGTCTTCAGGTACCCAAGTTCAACAAGTGGTTCAAGAGGTGGTTTCACAAAAAGTAGATTCAGTCCCTCCCTTAGGGGATCAACAGGAGGGGAAAATGGTTATGGACCTGCCTCCTCAAGGTCAGGGACAATAAGGATACCAGTGGGTCACATATTTTAGAGAGTGTAGATGTGATGATTTATTCTCCTCTTTCCACTAAGGTGACCTTAGATCTAGGGAAGAGTAGAAAATCCCCATCGACTTTAGGCCTCCAGCAAAAACCTTTTAAAAAGGGTTCCTTGGATAAACCTCTACAGAGTAGATGAAAAGAAGATCAAGAAAAGTTGAATCTTATTGGTGATACATTGGTTGAGTCAGGTCTGTGAAGCCAATTGATTCCCACTTTTCCCATCCACATAAATGATTGTGCTTTCATGGAATGTAAGGGGTTGAACATTTCTAGACAAAATGTTGTTCGCATATTAATTGAGTCTCAGTCTCTGGATGTTATTTTTATTCAGGAGACCAAGCTTTCAGCGGATGGTTTGGCTGATTGTGCCGTCTGTGTTTGGCCCCATGGAAACTGATAGTGGTTGGTACTCATGGGAGTTAAGGGGGGCTCTCTTATTTCTAGAACCTGAGGAAGATATACCTCTTGTGGTGGATCTCTACTGGGTTTTCTCTTTCTATGGTTGTTTCTAGTTTTGAGATGGGAGAACGATGCCTTCTTTCTAACATCTATGCTCCTATAGATATCTTGGGTAAGTCACATCTTTGAGCACATATCAATTTTATTCAGTCCCTAGATCCTTTTCTTCCTTGGATTTTGGATGGTGACTTTAAAGTTGTTATCAACTTGGATGAGAAACAAGGTGGGCTCTACAGGCTTGACCCCTCTTCAAATTTTCTCAAAGACAACATTGATTCCTTGAATCTCATTGATCAAAAGCTAACTAATAGTGTCTTTACATAGAACAATAGGAGGTGTGGTACTGCAGCCATTTCAGAAAGGCTGGATATATTTCTCGTCTCCTACTATTGGGTTAGCGACAGGTGTTCCATCAATTCTAAAATTCTAGATTGGTGGGGCTATGATCATTAGCCTATCAAGTTCTCTGCCACCTCTTTTAGAACCTCAAACAACCCTTCTTTCAAAATTTAGTTGACATGGTTGCGGGATCAATCCTTAAAGGATCTTATGGTTGATTAGTAGTATGAGGGAAAGCCTTCCCATGGATTAGCTATGTATACCTTTGGGAAGAGGTTATACGTGAAATGTAGGCTAAAGCATTGGAATAAAAATTATTTTGGGAATCTTAAGGTGAAGAAGAAAGAATCTCAGTCTACGCTGGATGATGTCACTCTCCATATTAGAGATAATGGGATGACTGCTAATCTCAATATACATGAGTCTCTGAATCTCAAGGATCTAGAAGAATGGGAGTTGTGAGAGGAAATTTTATGGAAACAGAAGTCTCAGGTTGATTGGCTTCAGGAAGGTGATCGAAACATTGTTTTTTTCCATAATTTTGTTAAGGCCCGGTGATATGGAAATTATATTATGTATATCATATCTGGTGATGCGAGTCTTCTTTCCTCTAATGAGAGAATTTATAGGGAAGCTGTTAGCTATTTTGCAATTTTTTTTACCAAAGAAGATCTTGAAGCCATGGAGGAAGAGCGGCCCATTTTGAATTGTATCCCCCCTCTTGTCTTTGCTGAAATGAATGATTCCCTTTTACACCCTATCTTGTTGTCTGAACTAGAGGAATTTGTATTTCATATGAAAAAGGTAAGGTTCCAGGCTCTGATAGATTTCCTATTGAGTTTTTTCAGGAGGTTTGGGAAATTATAAAATATGATCTATTAGACGTGGTTCAGGAATCTCACAATAATAAGCAAATGCTTAAGTCTATGAATTCTAATTTCTTGGCTCTCATTCCCAAGAAGGAGGGGGTTAATAGTTTGGATCAATTTAGGCCTATTGCATTATGTAATGTGGTTTACAAGATTCTCACTAAATCAATTGCTGAAAGGCTTAAACCCTTTCTTGGTGTTGTGATCTCTAAGGAACAAGGTGGTTTTGTTAATGAAAGACATATTCTAGATGGTGTTGTGATAGAAATGGAGGCTATTCATTTGATGACAACATAAAAGGAGAAAACTATGTTTATTAAGCTTGACCTGGCTAAAGATTATGATAGGGTGAATTGGGACTTTTTAAAGAAAATCCTTTTCACCTTTGGTTTTGCAGAAGAGTGGGTGCTTTGGGTTCTCATCTGTGTGACTACTATCTCCTTCTTAGTTCTTATTAATGGTGAGCCCTTAGAGTTTTTCAGTGCTTCTCGAAGACTTTGAAAAGGGGATCCCTTGTCGCCCTATTTATTCATTATCATGGCTGAGGGGCTGGACATATTTATTACTTCCTAGGTGAGACAGGGTTTGATTCAAGGTTGGAGTTGGAGCAATTCTTTGCCTCCCTATTCCCACCTTCAGTTTGTGGATGATATAGGTTTGATGGACAGGCTTAGAATCAGGGAGGCAATGAATTTTAGGAGAGCCTTGGGCATCTACTTGAAAGCCTCTAGTCAAAAGATTAATGAAGACAAGTATTATATTTACTTCTTTAATACTCCTTGACCTATTCATAATAGGATGGCCAGAATCCTTAGGTTTCAGATTGGTTCTCTTCCTCTATTGTATCTTGGGATTCCCTTGTGTTTGGGGGCTCATAGTAGATATTTTTGGCAGGGAGTTTTGGACAAGTTTAGATGCAGGGTTAATCATTGGACTCATAGGTGGTTATACTTTGCAGGAAGAGTGATTTTTGTGAAAGTGATGGTGCAATCTATTCCCATTTATAGATGTTTTTTGCAGGTTCCCCCCTCCAGCTTTGTGAGAGAGTTTGATGCTCTTTCTCAACAATTTCTCTGGTCTGGCAATTTTTTATCTTCTAAGTGGAGTTTAATTAAGTGGGATTTGGTTTGCAGACTGAAGCATGTTGGTGGCTTGGGTCTCCATTCCTTTTCTCTGGTTAGTCAAGCATTAGTGACCAAGTTGTATTGGAGGTGGTGTAAATGTCAGGATCAAAATTGGGCCAATATTGTAACTCACAAGTATCTTCTTGATGCTGACTGTTATGAGGTGCCACATTTTGATTTAATGGGTAGGGGATCTTGTATTTGGGACACTCTTAAAAAGGGAGTTTAGCTTGTTAAAAATGAACTTTTTTGGATTTGTCATAGAGGTTCTGAAGCTCTATTTTGGCAGGACTCTTGGGATGGCCCCTCCTATTCTCTCTAGCTACTCGAAACTTCAAACTCTTTGTACATTTTCTTTGATGCTAGATGGATTAAGGTAGAAAATTTTAAAACTATTAGGCTTACAGGTCATGTGGAGTTGACTTGTTGGAAAGACCCCAGTGAGTGGCCTATAGGTGGTTTGGAGGAGGACCATGCTATGTTGGATTCTATCTTGGAGGGTAGGTTATGCAACTCCCTTAAAGAGAGATATTTTGGCTTGGGGTCCCACTCCAAAAGATAAATTTATTGTGGCATATGGCTATGCTAAGCTAGATAGGAAATTGCATGGGTTGACAGATGTACCTTGGTGGAAGAAGGTATGGAACAACTTCTCATGGCCTCAATGCAATTTTTTTTGTGGCTGGTTGCACAACGAAAATGTCTGACATGGGATAATCTTCACAAGAGAGGTTTCCAGGGACCCTCTTTTTGCTTCCTTTGTCGACATAGTGAGGAAAGTTGCTCCCACTTATTCTTTCTGTCCCCATTCTCTAGCGAGATTTGGCATAGGTGGTGGGAGGTTTGGCAACATGCTTGTGTTCATGCTACTTCCTTAATTGACTTTTGGGAAAGTTTGGGCAGGCCTCCAACAAAGACTTCTTTTCTTTAGGTGGCCTGGACTATTGGGCTTGCTCTTATTATATGGAACCTATGGCTGGAAAGGAACCATAGGATATTTTGTAATTCTTAACTTGAGGGCTTCCAGTTGTGGAGAAGATTGTCAATAGACTCTAGGATACTATCTTTGCAAAGTGTGATATGTTTGAAAATTTGGTGATTTTTTTTTTGTTCAAAATTTATGGTCGGGGAACAATAATGTTGGAGGGGCTACTGGCAATAGATCTCACAATGCCAAGCAGAGAATTGGTGGAGAGGGTCGGTGAGCACTTCCTCCTTTTATTAAAAATTAACACAGATGGCTCTTCTCGTGGGAATCATGGACATGCAGGTATTGGAAGAGGCAACGATGGGTGTGATGTTTTTTACTTCTCTATCTATAAGGGTCATCATTATAACAATATGATGGAGGCTCTTATTATTTTGGTTTCTGTTGAGCGTGACTATTCTTTAGGATGGAGGAGGATGATTTGTGAATCTGGTTCTCAGATTGTGGTGGATATGTTGAACAATCAGAATTTGGGGGTTGTTAGCTGACGAATTTCCTCTGCGGTTAGACAAATTCTTTATCTGTGTAGTTCCTTAGAATTTGTCTCCTTTTGTCATATTCCCAGAGAGTGGAATATAGTTGATGTTTGCTTGGTGAAGTGGGCATCTGAGAATGTAGAGGGTTGGGATATTGGAAGGAGAGAGCCTTTATTCTGTTTCACTACTTTGATTGAATAAAATTTTACCCCTTTTCTAGGAAAAAAATTTATTAATTGAATCAAAGACCAATTTTCTTTCAATTATCTAAACTAGCATACTCATATTTTAAAAAATCTGTGCAAAATACTCTAGATATCAAATTTGAAAATATCTCATATTTACAAATAGTAATAAATCATCAAATTTATTATAAAAAATAACTAAAAAAAATAAATAAAGAAGAGATAACGTTCATCAAAATTCTCCCTACATTTCGCAATATGAGAAAACACTTTTCAACTAAACACAAATTTAGGTAAAATTCCATGACATGTACAAGCAAATTTAAGAAAACTTCACAAAATTGTTTCCAACTAAATTTTATGATATATGAAAGCAACTTTTGGTAGAATTTCACAACAATAAAGGTAATATTAGTCAAATTCTACTACACTAAAAGAAAAACCCAACTTACACTTACTAAATATGAATGCAAACTTCAACAACATATCAAAACATTGAAAGCAAAGTTCTACCAAGTTTCAACTACATTTGATAAAATTGAAGGCAAAGTGAAATCTAAATAATTTCACGTCATTGAATACAAAATTCACGTCTGTTAAATATTAAAACATTGAAGGCAAAATCTAGCTAAATTTCACAACACTCAACCAAATTTTAGAACATTGACAACAAATATCTAGCAAGGTTCAAGCAAAATCCACTCCGATTTTAAAACAACATAAGCAAACTTTAATTTGATTTCACCATGTAAAAGGGCAATTCTTAGCTAAACTTCACAACTTTGAAAGCACATTTCACCTAAATTTCACCACTCTTAAAGCTGACCATAATGCCACTATACCAAAATCATCTTTTCACATCACTAAAACAAGTCTTAGGTAAATTTGAAAACATTGATAACAAATTACATCTAAAGTTCACAACTTGTAAAGCCAATTTGAAGCCACATAACTAATAGCTCAAAAGCACAAACTACCCAAAACCAAACCTAAAAAGTCTGTTTTATTAACATTGCCAAATAGAAGATTAAGCAAAAGTCCAAAGAATAAAGGAAAGACCATTCTTATTATTTAATATTTTATAGATTTTTAAAAAGAAAAGATTCATATCAAGAATTAGATGTAATTATTTTATATTTGATTCAAATTTATTATTATAAGTTAAAAAATATTTATCAAAAAAATAAAAATAAATTAATAAACAAATTTTTTTATTTAATTGTTTTAATCAAAAATCAAATTTTAAAATATGCAGGGAGCAAAGCGCTGAAAGGACAAAAATTAGTTTACAAAGAGTTGAAAATAACACATCAAAAAAATCATCAAGATTTCAATCACACCCTTTTTGTTCTTCCCTCACTTAGGAAACAAAGAAATAGTGGTTAGTTTTTTACAGGAATTCTGGCCGAAGAACACAAAATTGATGTTAAAATGGAAAAACGGTCGGGAAAACACTAAAGAAAATCTGACGTTAGGAATTATATCAATCATTTTGTATCCTTTTTCTACCATTTTCAGGACTGTGTCTATGTAGTCAGGAATTTGCACCTTAGTAAACAAAATATATTGTTAACACAGTATGTTAACAAAATATATTGTTAACACAGTATGTTAACAACATGTGTGTTGCCCATTTTCAGCTATTGAGTTTAAAAAAAAAATAGGTAGGGGAAAGGGACCAGTAGTGGACATAGCACCAATACCCGTTCACTTTTCGTTAATTAGACCCCCCAATACAAAATAATCTTGCACACCAATAAATGTACATAATTAACCCAAAATATATTCATTCAACCCCCAATACATGTTCACACATGAACAAGTAGTAGATAGATAAAAATAAAAAAATTGACCCACTAGTGGTCCTTATGTGATTGAAATACAATATTCTTTGCACAAATTTAGTGAATAAGTCATTTATTAAAAAATCAAATTGTTTACAATAACCACTTTATGCAAGTGGACCAAAGGTACACAATTAGTCAAATTACAAATACAAGAGAACAGTTATTGGTCCCTCTATGACAATTTTAGAAATCAAAACTGAACTTTATGGGTTCTCATATGCACTTTCTCCCAAACAGGTTTGTACTCTTTCATGCATTTAATCTATCTGTAAATAGTACCTGCATTTTCAACAACTGGTGTAAGGCTCCCATATAGACACAAAATAAACATAAAAAAAAATGTAAGGCTAAATCCACACATGAGAAATAAATTGAATATGCAAACATAAATGACCGATTGGTTGCAAACAATAAGTTTTTAGACATTCAAAATCGACAAGCATTCAATTCGATATGCAGACCTATGAAATGACTATTTGGTTGCAATCAACAAGACCTCAACTTGTAGCGCAAGAATGAATTGACAGGATGTTTCCCACCAGAATTCAAATTCAAAATTCAACAACCACAAATGAATGCATTCAACTTACACATTCGAATTC
>MU228522.1:1203274-1215185 GCA_018584345.1 Thuja plicata | reverse complement strand
TCTCAATTATCTGAATATTAAATTCAATTATTGAAAATGAGGATATTTATTTAATAATTAAATATTATTTAATTCCTTTTTATGTGTCTCAGCTAAAGAGGGTGAATTTAATTTAATTAAAGTGCTAAGACTTTATAATTAAATTAATTCGATCATAAGGTTTGTTTAGCCAAATAGATATTTAAGAATTAAATATGATACATATGATTAATACAGATTTAGGATTTTCTGCATTTGACACTCAGGTCAAGTAGAGTCAGTGAGAACTCAGAATTTCCTAGTACAATAGGACTTTGATGATTCAGAAGAATGACAAATGCAACAAAATTGGTTAGGGTTGCAAGATGCCAATTTTGGGGTGTTACAGGTATATGTATGTCTTTGAGAAGTTTTGAGACATTGTTAAAATAAATTAAATATTAATATGTTAATATTGTTCAAAACTAAAAAGAGTTATATGGTTAGAAAGCTCAGGAGATTTGCAAAATTATGGTTATATTTTTACAAATACCCACTTGCTAATGTGTAGACCACTTGATACACATACATGTTAAAATGTATAATAAATTCTAATTCAAAAATATGCGATCAAGTTTTTTCACGTACAAACCGTAATTAGGTTTTAACCCATATGTGTTTGTTTGACATAAAGTAAATGTGTATGAGGAATTCTCTAACCTATTGGGAACAAACTCAAACATGCAAAGTTAGTGAATTAGCCCATAAAATAGATTCAAGTCATGTACAAGCATTCAAACAATAAAGAAATCCAAATAACATCAGACAATGCCTAAAACAAGTGCACCCAAGAGGCTTGTTTGATTTGGTCTCTTATGGAGGTGTGGATGTGCTCTCTCAATCACAACATATAAATCCCCAAGTGATTTGATGAAGAAGATGAATGCAAATATGATAGTATTTAGATTGTATTAAAAAGGGGGTATTTGAAAATGTATTAAATTAAATACATTAGGATAGTATTTAGATTGTATTTAAATACCAAGGGGGAAACTATTTAATTGATCAAATTAAATAGTTAGATAAATACAAGGGGATTATTAATTAAATAAATATTTTTGGACGTCTACATTTTGCCCCTCTTTGGTGTGGCGCTGCAAGTGGCAATGTGTCAAAGAAAAATAAGTTGTCCCAGAAGAAGTTGGGTTTTTTTAAGGATTCGTGTCGAAGCGACAATGTTACAAGGTTGTGCCCCCTCGAGAAAAGAACACACCAAGAGAAGCGTTGTGGGATTTTCTCAAAAAGGAGACACAAATATGGGAGAGAAGAAAGAGATGGGGTGAGGCAAGGGATGAAGGAGATGAAGGAGGAGTGAATAAATAGAAGCCTTTTCACAATGCAAAATGCATTCATGAATTTTAAATGTAGCTATCAGGTCTGGGGATTAAGTTATGTTAATGTCGGAGAGCACACCCTAGATTGATATTGCAAGAGCGGGTATGCATCAGGTGTAAAGAAACATAGATGTACTAGTTCCTTTGCGTTCATAGGAAAATAAGGTAAAGTTAGGAACATAGATGTGGATGGAACCAATGAAATGATGGTCGAAGGGAGACCGAGTTCACCCAAATATGGTTAGGGACTTGGTAAATGTGTACTATACCTTGCCCCTATGAAGTCAAGCATTATCCAAATGGTGTGATCGACAAAGATGCACTAAAAATACCAACAAATAGATCATATTTAAAAAGACACATGTCACAACACACCAAGTTATAGAAAATTAGGGTGGCAATGAGTAGGTTTCGATTGACACAAAAAGAATAAATCAACAACAAGGCTTCATGACCAAGCGGTCATTCAGTCCAAAGTTCTTGCCAGGAATAGGATTGTGTGATGCAAGATTTGATAAGCTGACGCAAGGAGGATGCACCCTAATGAGCCAAGATTGGATGGTTTGTCAAAGTGGGTATTCGCTGGAAAAAGGCTGTGAATAGAACAAGGAGCTAGGAAAGTTGATCTCAGAACTGATTTGGTGAAGAACATTTTTGCAGTCACTGTGTCTGGGCAAAGCTCAGGATGATGAGGACGAAGGGAAGATGTGAGTGAGAATGGGTGATAGTGGGAAACAGGTTGCGATGGGCACGAGGAAAAGGTGAGCATGGAGCAACGGGTGAAAAGGAGGAATATATTATTACGACATTAATATACATCAATGGTAGCAAAGCTCAAGAATCATGACAGTAGAAGGGTCACAAGAAAAATATGCGAGGAAATGGGGGCTATAAGTGGGGTTAGGGAGGGAATATTAGGTCATTTTTGAATAGTGATTCAGAAGGAAAAGGAGCTATGAGTGAGAAAATGGCTGAGGAGAGGTTGAGGAGTGTTACCCCATAATTCTTGCTGGTGATTAAGTGTTTATTTTTGTGTCTTTCACCTCTAAGTTATGTTTTCAGTCCTTTTGAACCTATCCTTTGAACCTAGTGATTAGAATCTTATTCAGTTCAAAGTTTTTAGTTGAAATCCTGTGTTAAGATTCCGCTTGTGCATCCCTCGCTATCACGACTTCAAATTGGCTAAGTCTTTTTGTAGGTGGTCTTCCTCAATTCGAACTTGAAAATTGAACTTCCAAAGTTCAAATTCAAAGTTCAAAAGTGATCTTTGTAAGCGGAAGTCCTTGCGTCTTAATAATTATAGAAGCCATCAAATTATTTTGGTGGGTCACATGTATGGTCTATTTGTCTCAATTTGAACCTTGCATTTTGAACTTCTTTTGGCTCAAAATTTAAATTTCAAAGTTTGATTTGCATGAAGCAAGGTTGGAGTTTCGATTGTCCATTTCAAGAAATAAATGGAGTAAGGATAAAGAATATTCTGGGAAGTTTAAAGTTTAAAAGCTTTCTTTTGGAAAGGTAATCATTGCACATTGAGTCTGAATGGTTTGAAATGATCGTTATTTAATAACATGTCAAACATGGTGTCAATTCATCATGAATTTACGTAGGGGCTATGAATGTTTAAGCATGCCGAGGATTTAGGAAAATCTCCCACCTTTTTCTAATAAATGATAGCACTTTTCTTCATTTTTGGCTAAATCATTCCAAATCCAGTGGAGCGAAAAATTGATGAAGGTAATCTCAGTGGTGTGACAGAGTGTCAAATTGGATGAATTCTGTCGAGTCTGTTAAAACCTTGTCTTTGTTGATTTTGCAATCTGTTGTAGTATAGTAAGTTGAAATTATTTGCTAAGTTTCCTTGTTTATCTTTTGGAGATTTTATGATTAGAAAAATAAAGTATAATAGGTCTACTATACCCAAGTCAGTGTGTTCCTCTAGTCTTGTTAGTGCAATTCTAGAGATGGGAGATACAAACCTTCTTCAAGTAACTATAGATGAAATTATAGAGAGGCTCAAAGATCCTAAAGAAGGCTCAATGGTAGAAATGGTAAACCAAAGTGGTTTGATAGAAGTGGAAAAATTTCCCACTATGGCCCCTTGCCCTGAGCTAGTTTTGAAATGTATGAACAAGTATGACAGAGATGAAAAATGTATCCGTACTATTTTTGGAGAAAATTGGTGAGAATAGATAAAGGAACTATTACGAGCGCCATGGGAATTCCTGATAAGGAGGCGTACAAATATTGGACTATTGAAAAAACCTATTCATTCTTCTCATAAAAGAACAAGAAGTATAGAAGTTTAATTTCCAAAAGCTGGCTATCTAATACCAAAAAGGGGTGTTCTCGACTTCCTAGTCCCCTCAACCAAGAAAATTTTATTCTGGAGATTAGAGATTTGGTAATTCTATTGAATAGGGTTAGATAGAACCAAAATACTTTTTATTGGGAAGACTAGATATTTTTCTACATTCAAGTATTGTTGAATAGACATAAATTTCTAGACTGGGGTGAGCTGAATGTAGAAAGATTGCAGTAATGCTCTGCAAATTTTGGTGGAATGAAAGGCTTTTACATGTCCTCCTTCCTTTTCTATTTGTTAGCCTATAATAGGGTATGGAATGGTTTAACACATGAACCTTGTGTCCCAGGAATGAAAATACATGATTATTACCCTCTCTTGCAATTACAGAGGTATTCAAAGAATTTTAATAGAGTAAATGATGTGTTTTTTAGCTCGGCTAGTCTTTGAGCTGCAAGGAAACTTGAGCAAGAGGCTTTCTGAAGAAGAAACCTAATTGGTTAATACCTATTGTAGCTATTTTATACAGTTCCCAAGGTTCACATATATAAGAGTAGGAGGATTTAAAGGCGAACCCTTAAGGCTGCCTAGGTATGTATTGGATAATCTAGTACTTACAGAGATATGTAGACAATTGGAACTCATTATAAAAATCTTGAAAGGGAAGAATCTTTCAGCGATAATGTTTCCTATTGAAATCAGACATTATTGTTGTAAAAATAGGTCTGATGCTTTGAATTTGATGACAATGATTAAAAGGTTTAATTTTAAAACTTATGTTAATTTTAAAACTTATGTGGCTCATCCCAAATTTGATAGTAAAATCTTGCACAATTCTACCTTTGGTATTCTTGCAAATTCTATGACCATCATGTATCTAAGGCGATGACCCCATGAAGGGACCTAAGACACTAGCAGTGAAATGGTCCCATGAAACATAAGTAAATTTTACTAGTTAATTCCACATTTAAAAATATCACAATACAAGCCATGAAACATAAGGAAATTTTACTAGTTAATTCTACATTTAGAATATCACAGTACAAGTGGATTCCTCATACCTTATTATTGTCTCATACATAAGTAATTAATTGCTTAACATCTCCTTCTAGAACACCCTTAGCTATTATAGCTACTAATCTAATTGTTGGCTACTTCATGGAAGACATGGAAGATGCATATACACTGCACTAAAAGTTACAATGCATTCTCTTTAATTCCAAGGAAAAGAAGGCATTAGGCCTAAATAATTATAAGAAGATAATGGATCAGAAAAATACCTTTATCTTAAGACAAAGAGGCTTCCAAAAAGGCCTCAAAAACCCTCTCACTTTACCTAGAAAAAAAAAAAATAAGAAACATATTTTAAAGAGAGAAGGGGATGAGACATAAAATTTAGATTCTAAAATGTTGAGGTTCATTCATTTCCTATAAATAATTCTAATCCCCTATAGAAGGAAACATAAATAGTGTAGTCACTTTCATGGGAGGTGGAGGAAAACGATATAGAGATAGGAGCATCTATTGACATAACTAATGCAGAACAAGGAACTGGTTTAAGAGCATGATTTGATGATGAGACATGACATGTATGGTTGAGAAATGATCAGTTATGGTATTGTCATTGATGTCAACTATTAATCTTATAAGATGTTGGTGATGATTGTAGAATACATCACATGATAGTGGTAATATCTTAAGGTGCAGTTCTACAAAAGTGTTTGGGATCATGTTATAATGCTACAGTTGAAGTATTAGCTTGTTATGTTGACCGATGAGACAAATTTAGTGAGTGAACTAGATAACAGTGAAATTGTTAAGACAATAATTAATAGAAATAAGATGATTCTATCATTATGGTTATGATTTTGATTGTTTTTGTGTTTGGTTGTTTTTAGGAGGTTACCTAAAGCCGCTAGATGCTAAGCCTACAAAAATGATTCATTTTGAGAAATATAAGGGATATTTCTAAGGATAATCAGGGATATTTGAGAAAGTATAAAGTTTCTAAATGACTAATAGTTTGATCAGTATCAGTGATTCAAACTGAGGTCATAGTCAAATGTTGTTGGTCAAAATTCATTGGATAATGTGCATAGACAACTGGAAACAATTACTTAATGGTTATATCATCGAGAGGAGAGTATAAAGATTATTTGAGCAAGATGATTGGTCAAGAAAGAAAATACTTGATGAAATAAATTAATTTGTTGATTGAATTCGAGAATGGAAAGGAACGGTAATTAAATTCAAATTGGGCATAGAGATATGAGATATGAAGCCAAGTGTATGGTTAGATTGAAGAGGTATTACATTTTAGGGTTTTCTATGGTAGTGGAAACTAAGAGGAAAGAAGAGCAATATAAACTGAGAACAAGCATGGTGAAGTTGTTGTTGATCGTGTGTCAGTGAAGAAGGGGGAAGAGACAAAGGTTGCGGTCCACCCAAGTGTTAGAGAGGTATGTGAAGAATATTTTATTGAGCTAAAAAGGATCTTATCAAGAAGAGAAGGTTTCTATTACATAGATCATTCTTACCTGTTGTTTCCTGATAGCTACAACAGAGTGTTGGAAATCCTCAAGTGAGGTAGATCCTAATAGATCTATATTGTATTGTAAATCTTGTATGGTGACAATGTAATAAGTATTCAAATTACTCTCACAAGTATACCTCTCACAAGGTACAAGCTTGCAACAAGATTTAGGTAAAGCCTCTCACAAGGTTACATTTTTCCATGTATATGTAAATGCCTTTAACAGGGTAAAGCCTTTCACACGACGTACTTCAGAAGAGTAAAACTTTATGGGTGCCATCCCCACTGTGGTTTTCCCTAATTTTGGTTTCCACGATACTAAAAATATTGTGTCTTTGTATTGAATGTCTTGTGGTTGTACATTTATATTTGATTGTTGAGTTGGTTATTTGATGGTTAAGTGAAAAGTGTTTAAATTTTGAACTCGGTAGATTTGTGATTCACCCCCCCTCTTAGCAATCTCATCATAGTAAGGTTAACAATTGGTATCAAAGCTTTGGTCCTTGAAGAAAAAGGTTAATAGCTTGAGGAAAAGATCGTGACAAGATGAGGAGAAAAGAAGGTCCTAAGTTCAACAAGAATAGTTACACAGTATGGTGTGGATAGATGAAGTTGCATTTGAAAGGAATGGGTGACCAATGTTGGGATCATGTGACTACAAGTTTTGTTCTACTGACTAGAAACCTATTTTCTGATCAGTCAAGGACAAAAAAAAGACCATACTGCAACTATGAAAGCAATAGAAAGTACCTTATTAGATGCAAAATTTATTAATGTGCAAGATATTGACACTGCTTATGATATGTTGGAGAAGTTGAGAACATTCTATGGAGGAGATTCACAATTGTAAAAAGATAAGGTAGATAGCTTAAAGGGCAAGTTTGATGACACAAGGATGTCAGCAGGAGAGAACATTGAGAATTATAGTTAGATAATCAAGGAGGTAGTGAATACAATTAGAGGAGCTGGCGAAGCCATCACTGAAGATGATGTGGTAAGAAAAATCCTGAGAACTTTATTGCCACATTATGCAATTAGAGTTTCTACTATACAAGAAGCAAGGTCTTTAGGGATTGTATTGGTTACTGTTGATTATTTGGTTGGAAAGTTAACTGCATTATGTTGAGCAATCATGATAATAGCATGCCTAGAAATGATGCAACATTTAATGCTCACTTAAACTCTAGAAGGAATTATGATCCTACTAGTCAAACTGATTTAATATCTTATGGAAGTAATATTGATGATATCATATTTGAGGAAAAGGCACAAGAGGAGTTGGAAGCCTTGTTTGCTAAAAGGTTAGCTAGAGGAAAGGGAAACTATAAAGGAGGAAACTATAAAGGAAAATTTCCCTTGAAATGCTTTGCATGTAGTAATATTGGATATATTGCATCTAGGTGCCCTAAGAACAATAGGAAAGAAAAGAACAAGAGATACAAGGATAAATGAAAGAAAGCATGTTATCTAGATGAGGAAGGTGTTACAGAATCAAATGATGATGATACTAAGGAGATTTTCTTTGTTGCTTTGAAGGAAGACAAGATAGAAGGTAGTGAGTCTGCATTGATATCAACTATGAACAAGAGTGAAAAGCGGATTATTGATAGTGGTTGCACACATCACTTGACTAGTGACAAGAGTAAATAAAATGAGCTTGAATAATTTGATGGAGGATCAGTTAAGTTAGGCAATGACATCCCCTGTATGGTAAAAGGTAAAGGCACTATATCACTGAATGATAATACAACTATGATGATGTCTACTGGGAAGCAGAACTAAACTACAACCTGTTAAGTGTTTCTCAACTAAATAAAAAAAATATTTGATCTGGAATTTAGTGAAGGAGCATGCAAGATAAAGAACACACAAGGAAAGTTGATTTCTACTAGAGGATTGACAAGAGGTAATTTATTTTACTTAAATATAGATCTGTTAAGAAATGTTTGATTGGAAAGGTAGATGATAGCTAGTTATGGCATAAGAGGTTCTGTCATGTTAATTTTGATAACCTGATCAAAGTAAGTAAAAAGAAGGTTGTTAGAGGTCTGCCATACCTTGTGAAACCTAATAATGTTGTTTGTGATTATTATCGATTTGAGAAGTTTAGTAGTTCTACATTCAATAACAAAGGATACACATATGAAAATATACTTGATTTGGTGCATACTGATTTATGTAGTCCTATGAGAACTCGAAGATATTATGGAGATAAGTACTTTCTGTTGTTCATTGATGACCATTCAAGGATGATGTGGACTATGTTTCTCAAAGATAAGTCAGAAGATTTTCATATATTCAAGATTTACAAAGCAAGAGTGGAAAAGGAAACCGGTAGGAGCTTAAAATGCCTGAAGTCTGACAAAGGTGGAGAATTTACATCTCATGAATTTATTGCCTATTGTGAAGAAGAAGGAATAAAAAGAAAAATATCTTCTCCTAGGACACCACAACAGAATGGAGTATTTGAGAGAGGAAACAGGTTAGTGGTTGAATGTGCTAGGACTCTGATGATACAAAAAGGCATTGCACAAATGATTTGGAGAGAAGTTGTTAGCACTACCATATATACACCTTGAACAAAGTTTTGATCAAGAAAGGAACATGAAAGACACCTTATGAACTGTGGTATGGACATAATCCCAATATAAGTTATTTCAAAATCTTTGGTAGTAGATGCTTTATTAAGAAGGATGAAAACGTAGGAAAGTTTGAGGCTAAAAGTGATGAAGGAATATTTTTGGGGTATTCATCTAAGAATATAGCATACAATTGTTTAAACAAATAGAAAAACAAGATCATTGAGAGTGCTAATGTAATCTGGATGAGTTTTTTGATGAAAATGATGAATCAAGCAAGAGGAAACTTGAATATTACGATGGGATAACATATATGCAACCCATGATTGAAGATGATATGCTGAACAAAATGAACAAAGAAAAGAGGTACAAGCAAAGGATGATACACTTGTTCAGAATGAAGTCGAGGAACAAGATCTAAGACTACCTTACCAAGGTATGTTAAGTTACATCACTCTTCTATACAAATAATTGGAGATAAGAATGCCGGGGTATTTACTAGAAGGAAAGCTAGAGAGAGTACCTGCTTACTTTCTAAGATTGAGCCTAGAACTGTTAAGGATGCATTGAAAGATGATGATTGGTTGGATACAACAAGAGAAGAGATAGAACAAATAGAGAAGAATGAAACTTGGACTCTAGTACCTCGACTGGTAGATAAGAATGTGCTTGGAAAAAAATGGGTATTTAGAAATAAAATGGATGAAACAGGAGAAGTGGTGAGAAACAAGGCAAGATTTGTTTGCAAAGGATATGCACAAGAGGAAGGATTGGATTATGGTGAGACATTTTCAACCATTGCTAGGTTGTAAAGGAGTAAGGATACTAATTACATATGCATCTCACAAGAAATTCAAGGTTTATCAAATGGATGTGAAATCTTCTTTTCTAAATGGTAAACTAGAAGAGGAGGTTTATATTGAACAAACTAATGGTTTTGAGAAGAATGATGGACATGATTTGGTTTGCAGACTGAAGAAGGAACTATATGGATTGAAACAAGCACCTAGAGCATGGTATGAAAGAATATAATCACACCTTTTAAATATTGGATTTGTTAGAACAAGTGACAACAACAACATCTATCTAAAGGTTGATAAAGAAAACAAGTTACTACTTGCTGAAATATTTGTTGATGATATAATATTTGGAGATAATGATGACTACAGTAAAAAATTTGCTAAACAAATGAGACAAGAATTTTAAATGTCAATGAAGGAGAGATCAAATACTTCATTGTCTTGCAAGTTTCACAACGTGATAATGGTATCTACATAAGTCAGTCTAAGTACATCAAAGTGACGACATTATATTTTGCCATTAGTATATGCAAGGAAAAACATGATAAACACCATCAGTTTATACTACACCGACAGACAGGGCACAACACTACTCGATGCCAAGATTACCCGATACTGCCAAGTACAAAGCAACCCGACAAACACTATTCAGTGTTACCCGACGACAAAAAGGATAAAGGAACTTGACGTGTAACCAAAAGTGAAACCCAACAAAATAGTAAAGAGTGGAACCTGAAAGATGAAGGGAACCCGATGATCAGTTCAATGAAGGAACATTGACAGACTTTCAGTTCAACCCGATGATCAAGAACCAATAGTCAGTTACATCCCACAAAAAGTGGATCTGACTTTCCACGTCAGATAAATCACTAAAGTTTTATATTTAGATTCTTGATTTGTTTTAAATCCATTATGTGCAGAGAAAGAAATGTATTTATTATTGTTTTTATCAGTTTAACTGATTTAAAACATGTAGACTAAATGATCAAGGTCAAGTTGTATACCTTGGATCTAGAGTTAACATTGTAATGCATGATTCTAAAATAGGTCAAATACTTGTATAAATAGATGCTCAATCAATAGTGAACATGTTTTTCAATGATGATTGTAGCCATTGAGAGCATCTAAGGATCAGATAAGAGAATTCATGCAAAAGGACATAAAAGGATCAATCATTTTTCAAGAACAAGAACACAGGCTACCAGCGAGTAGGAAAAGGTAGTAATTAGTCACTATAGGTGATATTCATATATTGTGAGCTTTAATGGATATATAATCAGAAATTAAAGATTGCATATAGTCAGGTCAAATATATTGTACTCATTCTAAAAAGTGTAGTACACTTAAGAATTCCTTTCAAGGAAGGTGGACTTAACAGTCCTATTGTAAATCTCGTAACCGAGTGCACACTTCATTAGTGTTGCTAAAGTTATTAACATAGTAGATCTTAATAAGTCTCCACATTAATACTCCTAACAGGGAAGATCATCAGAAGTGATCAATTGTAAGCCTTTACCAGCTCCATTCCATTTTGTAGATAGTGAAGTTTTGTGGGTGCCACCCCCACCGCAATTTTTAGTTCCTAACAAGAGTTTTTTGCGATATCATATCTTGTGTTATGTGTCTATTACTTTCATGAATGTTTCTATGAATGTTGCATATAATTAAGTTTATGAATTAATACTACATGCATAAGAAAGAACATCAGAAATGGTCTGTAATACAATAAAGATTGATTACTAATGATGAAAGGTGAATTGTGTTAAAATTTCTAGAGGTACTAATTCACCCCTCCCCTCTTAGTACTACTTCCCATTAATCCAAACAATTGGTATCAGAGCTAAGTCTCTTCTTGGAAAGCTTAAAGGCTTAATAGAAAAGATCATACAATGGAGAAGCACAAACTTGATAAAAATATTGAGAATAAAAATCTTGAAATTCAGATGTTCTATGAACAATATAAAGAAGCGAGAATCAAGATGAGAGAACTGTTGGATGAGAGAAAAGGTATGGAAACTCGGAGCAATGAAAAAGATTATTGTTGTCACTGAGGTTTGCACCCTTGCTGAAAGCTTCTCTAACAACAACTTAGTGAAACATGGAATCAACCTCCAAGCTGTGGGACTTGAACTACGAGGTTGAATCTACGGAAAAGGCCGGCTTCCTCTACTATCAGGATGCACCTAAAACTATCTCTTGCAAGGAAAAGGGAGAAGGAGATGCAGGAAACCGAATTACTTGAAAGGGAAGGGTGATACACCAAGATAGGGCCTACTTTCTTCTGCCTTGAAACTACACTACACATCCATATAACTCAACTAACACAACTTCTACCACATGAT
>MU228522.1:1131276-1190089 GCA_018584345.1 Thuja plicata | reverse complement strand
GGACTATAGCCATTTTAATTAAATTAAATAGGCTAGGGGAATGGGTTAATTGCAAGTGGGTATTTGATTTAGGGATTTATTTAATTATTTTATAATTAAATACTATAGCCATGTTTGATTTTGATTTAATTTGATTGGTCAAAATTTGATTTGAATTGTATGGCTATAATAGTTAATATAAATCAGTGATAAAAATCACCTAGGATATTAAATTGATTAAAAGAATTATGCCGAGCAGTAACAAGGTCGTTTGGACATAAATCAAGGGTATGATCACACTTAGGGCAAATAGGGTCCATAGTTGTGACAGACCAAATTTAGGTGGTTACAACACCAAGTCATATTTTGCATCAGTTCCATTATACAAATTGATACATAGTCAAAATCTGCATGAATAAAGATGCATATTATGTTACTTGTTATAATTTTGAGAAATCAACCCTGTTGGTAAACACATACTGAAAATCATCGGTGAATATAAAGGATGTGTTGTTTACACTTACCAAGAATTGTCGGTCAACACATAAAATGGCTAAGTTGCTAATGTAACCTGACACTTGCCGGTAAGGAAGCAAAGTTATAAAGTTGTCATGACACGACACCGATATCCGTCAGTGAAAGCAACAATCTTAACAACCATCCCAAGCAACCTGCCAACACTGAAGATGTTATTTGAGAGTCTTCTCGACAAACTCCATCTTCATGACCCAACAAGTCATTGAGCATTTATGACAGACTTAGGGCAAAATCCTATAAATACTTGATGGAAACACTTAATTCTGCACACGCGATTTGAAGAAGAAAGAGCAGAGAGAAAACAAAGTGATAAGAGAGCATTTAGCAGAGTTACCTCAACTCAATCTGACACACCCCAAACAGATTACTCAACAAGTTTCACGAATCAAAGTAAGTACTGAGCGCACCGAAGAACTCTGTTGTTATTTCCAAGAAAGCCCTAAATTTGAAATACAATGGAAACCACCTCAAGAACCGTAAAGAATAAGAATGATAAGAAGAATGTGGTTAAGCTAATAAAGAACAACACCTGTGTGGAACCTAAATACAAGATATGCCCATAGATTGCATCGCAACCCGATGAATCTGGCACATTTTTGAAAGTTCCACCTAGGGTTTTGCTTATAGAAGATGTAAGATCTTATATTCACTGCAAGATCGCTGAAATTGGTGATCTAGAGATGGATCAAGCTTACAAGAAGTTGTGTGATGCATAAGGGAACCTAAGGGAAGAGCACAAAAATGTAGAGGTAAAAGGGATAACAAATGCCCTACATTTCCTGAGGGTTTTCAAAAATGACTAGATTAGGATAGTTTTCAACAGAATGCATGACCATAAGTTATGGTTGGATGAACCTAAGAAGATCACAAATAATGTGTTACATGCTGTAACTAGTTACCCATAACTAACAAACCTAAGGCACACAAGAATCCCTCTCGGACAGAAGTTGAAAAACTCACCAAAGCTGTGGGATAACATAGGACTTAAGGTGAACACAATAACCGACGAGGAACTAAGGTTCAGTGCATGTGTGATAGGCTACAAGATCTTCCAAGAAAGCATGCGAAACAACATAGCTTCAACAGAAGTAAGCGCAAATTTCAAGATAGTCACTAAGGGAATACAGATGGATCTATGTGAGATCCTATTAAAGCAACTTGATGAGAACATGACAACAATCAAGTTTGCAAAGACTAACACATGTAGGTTTGTTTCACTCAGCATGTGTATATTCTTTTAATTTAAAGAATACTTTCCTTCAGTAGGCAAAGTGAAATGGGATACTACAAAGCCAATCACATTACAGATTAGTGACCTGATTAAGTCACTAGGTGACAATTTTGATTCAGTAATGACTGCATACTTCCTTGAATTCAAGGAAAAGATGATGGAAAGAGTGAGGATCCCTCAACAACTAATTAAAAAATATAGGGATGAGATATGTTTCATGGTAGACACAGAATTCACTCACATTAAACCAGTTGTACCAAGAAAAGCTTGGTTAGCACCTCTTGACTATGAGATTAACATAGATCAAGCAACCAATGCTATTGATGCATTGATCAATGAGCCACTTGACAGTAAACAAACAAGATTTTGCACATATGAAGAGGCCAAATCCAAGATAAAATTAGGCCTAGTAATCAAGAAGATTGTCAACAAGAAGAATAAAATGGTGAAGAATCTTGATAAGATTCTATTGGTCAATGAGGAGGAGAAAGAACAAATAGAGGAAACCAATGAATAGGGTACCATCGGTGAAGAGCAACATGAGCAGAAATCAAATTTTGAGGCAACTGAATTTGATGCACCTCCACCTCCTACAAAGAAACAAAAGGACAAGGAGCCAAACTGCAAGGACCGATACCACACCTCTTAAGAAAGGTCAAGTGAGGATCTATAAGAGGAAGCAACCAACAGAAAAGCAAACTATGAAACAAACACCCACCAAAAGGAGGAAAAGACTGGTCAGAACCAAAGCTGACATAGAAGACACAAAAGATAATGAGCCTGATGTAAATAAGAAAAGTTTTATCACTAGAACAATTGATGAAATTGCTGAGTCAATTGCTACAACAGGTACCATGGCTAATAGGAAAATCAGACAGTGGGATAAGCTGGAGCCAGAGGACCAAAATAAGATACAAGATGCAATAATCAGGGCAATAGTAAGGTACAAATATGTACCAGTAGAATTTGTCAACCAAATACCCAAAGAATTGGGTAACAAAATTTCACAATAATGGTCATATGCTCTTCACACATAAAAAGAAGCAAGGGAGAGGGTACTTGTCACACTTATGCCTCCTGAATCAAAGATGGAAGAAATAAAAGAAATAATGAAAAAGTACTCAATCAAATTTGTAGCAAAGATTAGAGCTTACAAAGTGCTAGAGGATAAGTTTATAGATCTGGACAACATGGTTGAGGCTAAATGGAGACAAATCCTAGATCTGCATGTAGAATCAACAAGTAGTGAGAATCAATTAATTCTCACTGACACACCTCATATAAAAGAAGAAAAAGATAAATCCAGTCCTAAGCACATTGCTTTGAACAGTGTTGAAGATATGGAACCAATTGATTTAGATAATGTCATGGATGATCTTGACATTCAAGACATCACTCACTATGACTCTGATAAGGATCCACAAAAAGAAGATGATGTTATATTCATATCACTTAAGGATCAGGAAATTCAACAAGCATTGAAGACACCAGGGAATAAAGACATGGATGTTGCTAATGAAATATGGCCAGACACTTCAGTCATTGACATCATAGAACAAGACCCTGCAGAGAAAATACAAAAAGATGAAGACGTCACTGCTCAACAAGACCAAACCGATGAGCAGGACACCACTCTAGATGCAACACAAGTGAGCACTCAGGATAATATGCCAGTGTTGATAAAGGAAATAAATCTTCTAGAAGGTAATGAAGAATGAAATGCATTAGATACAAGCATACCTGAAGACAAGGGTGATGCAGAGATAAAAGACACAACAGATGAACCAAAGAAAAAACTACAGAACAAGCTACAACTAATGATCAGAAAGACCAGTCTACTGATCAGATTAAAGAAGAGGATAAACAAGTAGAAGAAGACAAGAAGAAAGAAAATATTGAAGAAGCAAAGAAAGATGAACATGATAAGAAAATAGAAGAGAAATCTGCAGAAACACCCAAGGTTGATGGAGAGACATCTTCACCAAACTGACAGGTGAACCCTGAGTAGAAAACATAAGAAGCTTCATCTAAAAATCCTTCAACGAGCATTTTAGAGAAGACAAATGAAATAACAATGGTAGTTCATACATCTTCCTCTACTCAAATCTCAAGGAAGAAGAACAAGAACAAGAATGCAGTGACTCTGGATGAAATTAATGAGATTCCAATATGTGATCCCAGTACATTAGATCCTGATTAATTGACAAAGTATGCAAGACTTTGTGAAAGGAAGGCCATGGAGGATAAGTTGAGAAAAGCCACAAAGGAAGAAAAGGTACTTGAAGTTGCATGAGGAATACTTCAGCAAATTGTACCTGATATAGATGTTGATCAAACAACCCCCATGCTTGATCAATTAGTGGTTCTCACTAATGCAATCACATCTCAAAACATAGATGATAAGAAGGCCATGGAAGAAAGAATTGAACAGAAGTATGAATTCAAGTTAGTAGAGAAGATAAGCCAAGAAGTGGCACTGCAAAAGGTAAAGCTATCTGAACTGGTTAGCATAGTAGATCCAGTAATTTTAGAAGCTATTTCCTTGATACAAAATTTATGCACGCTAGGTCAAATCACCAAGGAGTATACTAAAAAGATAGCACAGATTGATGCTGATCTTCAAACAAGTGCACAAAGTCTCATAAACAGTGAAGAGGCAATCAAATTGCACAATGAGAAACTCAAGCAAGCTCAAAAAATGAGACAAGACATACAGATTGCAGAAACCAAGTTCAGAGATGAGGTAAATGAGCTTCAAGCTCAACTCTTACCGACACTCTCATTACTGCAAAATCATATGACAGAGGCAAGAGAACATATTGCAACCCCAGAAATGTCTTTCCTAGACAACATTTATGATATGCATGCCAAAATTGAGCTAGAGCACATGGCATTAGAACTCCTCAGAGAAAAATGGGAGAAAATGATATAAGATATCAAGATCACCTATTCACATATTCTTGACACATTGTAAGTTGCACATTTTTGACAACTTATAAGTTGTACATTTTTTACATGAGTATCAAATAAAGGAGGAAATGATATGTACATTTAGTCAGTAAAAGGGGAAATAAGAAGGAGGAAATGATTTGTACAGTCAATCATTTGAAAGAGGAGAGAACAAAAAAATGAATGTAGAGTATACATGTACATATACTTATACTATACCAATGCATACAGTTAGGGGGATTCATATAATGACAAGGATATATACATGGTGTACATACTAAACACTTTAGTATTATGCACATATTAGTTTTTGACACTAATATTAAAGGGGGAGATTGAAGACATTATATTTTTCCATTAGTATATGCAAGGAAAAATAGAATAAACACCATCGGCTTATACTACACCGAAAGACAAGGCACAACACTACTTGATGCCAAGGTTACCTGATATTGTCAAGGACAAAGCATCCCAACAAATACTATTTAGTGTTACCCGATGACAAAAAGGACAAAGGAACCCGACGAGTAACCAACAGTGCAACCTAAAAAAATAGTAAAGAGTGGAACCTGAAAAATGAAGGGAACCTGACAATCAGTTCAATGAAGGAACACCGACAGACTTTCTGTTCAACTTGACGATCAAGAACTGACAGTTAGTTACATCTCGCAAAAAGTGGATCTGACTTTCCACGTCAGATAAATAACTGAAGTTTTATATTTAGCTTCTTGATTTGTTCTAAACCCATTATGTGTAGAGAAAAAAATTTATTTATGATTGTTTCTATCAGTTTAACTCATTTAAAACATGCAGACTAAAAGATTAAGGTCAAGTTGTATACCTTGGATCTAGAGTTAACATTGTAATGTGTGATTCTAAAATAGGTCAAATAATTTTATAAATAGATGCTCAATCAATTGTGAACATGTTGTTTGATGATGATTGTAGCCACTGAGAGCATCTAAGGATCAAATAAGAGAATTCATGCAGAAGGACAGAAAAGGATCAATCAGTTTTCAAGAACAAGAGCACAAGCTACTGACTAGCAGGATGGTATTAATTAGTCACTATAGGTGATATTCATATCCTGTGAGCTTTAATGGATATGTAATCAGAAATTATAGATTGCATACAGTCAGGTCAAACATATTTTACTCATTCTAACAAGTGTAGTACACTTAAGAAATCCTTTCAAGGAAGGTGGACTTAACAGTCCTATTTTAAATCTCTTAACTGAGTGCACACTTCATTAGTGTTGCTAAAGCTCTTAATAGAGTAGATCTTAATAGGTATCCACATTAACAGTCCTAACAAGGTAGATCATTAGAAGTGATCAATTGTAAGCCTTTACTGACTCCCTTCCATTCTGCAGATAGTGAAGTTTTGTGGGTTCCATCTCCACCACAGTTTTTACTTCCTAACAAGAGTTTTCTGCGATATCATATCTTGTGTTATATGTCTATTACTTTCATGAATGTTTCTATGAATATTGCATATAATTAAGTTTATGAATTAATACTACATGCATAAGAAAGAACATTAGATATGGTTTGTAATATAATAAAGATTGATTACTAATGATGAAAGGTGAAATGTGTTAAAATTTTTAGAGGTACTGATTCACCCCTCCCCTCTCAGTACTACTTCCCATTAATCCCAACACAAAGATATATTAAATACCTTTGAACTTGAAGAATCTAAACTTGTTGGAACCCCAATGGTTAAAGGTTGTAAATTGTCTAAGGATGTTGAATTTGATGAAGTTGATTAGACTATGTACCAATCTATGATTAGAAAGCTACAATATGTTTTGCATGGTATACTGGATATTGCACAAGAAGTTGGTTTGGTTGCAAGATTTTCGGAAAATCCTAAGGATACACATTTGACTGCAATAAAAAGGATATTAAGATATCTAAGAGGAAAAGCAAATTATGGACTTTGGTATGGTTACAATGGAGATTTTTCACTAAGTGTGTATAGTGATGGTGATTGGGTTGGAAATGTGGATGATAGGAAACATAAAAGCGGTGGAGTATTTTCTTGGGTAAAAGAATTGTTTGTATTTCACAATCTACTGCTGAAGCTGAATATGTTTTTGCTGCCATCAATTGCACTTAGGTGGTATGGATTAAGAAACTACTTGAAGGTATACAAGAAAAGGTGACTTAATCTATTGTTATTCACTATGATAATACTAGTGCTATAAACATTTCTAAGAATCCAGTGATGCACTCTAAGACAAAACACATTGCTATAAAGTATCATTTTCTTAGAGAACAAGTTGAGGAGAAAGGGGTAAGGCTAGAATATATTCCAATTGGGGAACAAATTTATGATATCTTTACTAAGCCTCTACCTAAGGATAGGTTTGAATACTTGAGAGGTAAGTTAGGAGCCACTCCCGTATCTGCACTTAATTGAGAAGATGTTATATTGCATCAATCCTGGAACGTTATTGTTGTATCTTAATCTGGATTGATGTATTAGTAACAACTCCTATAGTTGGAGTAGTTAAGTTGTAAGAATATGTTACACAGAAAATCAGAGAGAGATTGTTGTTGATTGGCCACTTTGGCATTGTTGTCAAAGGGGGAGTATTTTCCATCAATACACTAGTACACATCGGTACTGATATTTGGTACATACAATGAGCTGAACAAAGTTTATATCTCAGGGGGATAAACTACACAGATTGGACACTGAGAAGTTTAAGATAATGCTGAAGATGAATAATCTATGGACGTGATCAGTTGGTTAGTTAGAATGCTTTGGCACACACAGGTAGAGAGACAAGGAGGTATGTATTTATTTGTTGTATTTCCATCAATGCCAAAGGGGGAGATTGTTGACATAACTGATGCAGAACAAGGAACTAGTTTAAGATCATGATTCGATGATGAGACATGACATGTATGGTTGAGAAATGACCAGTCATGGTATTTTCATTGATGTCAACTATTAATCTTATAAGATGATGACGATGATTGTAGAATACATCATACTAATGGTAATATCTTAAGGTGTGATTCTACAGAAGTGTTTGGGATCATGTTATAATGCTACAGTTGAAATATTAGCTTGTTATGTTGACCAGTGAGATAGATTCAATGAGTGAACTAGATAACAATGAAATTGTTAAGACAACAATTAACAAAAATAAGATGATTCTATCATTATGGTTATGAGTTTGATTTTTTTTTTGTGTTGGGTTATTTTTAGGAGGTTACCTAAAGCTACTAGATGCTAATCCTACACCAATTATTCCTTTTGAGAAAAGATAAGGTATATTTCTAAGGACAATCAATGATATTTGACATAGTATAAAGTTTCTTAATAGCTTATGGTTTGATCGGTATCGGTGATTCAAATTGATGTCATAGTCAAATATTATTAGTCAAAATTTATTGGATAATGTGCATGGACAACTGGAAACAATTAATTAATGGTTATATCATTGAGATGTGAGTATAAAGATGATCCGAGCTTGATGATTGGTCAAGAAAGAAAATACTTGATGAAAAAAATTATTTTCTTGATTGAATCCGAGAATGGAAAGGCGCGGTGGTGCAAGAGCACCTATTCATTGGATGTCTCATTGAGAATTTCATATTTTATATTTTTTGTAATACGGTTTCATTATTATGTAATGTCCTAAATAATATTTGGATTCCATTCAAACCATTTTGTAAGGCTATTAAAGCCATTAAAATCATAGTGACCTATAAGGTTATGATAGAGTCAAACACGGTAAAAACACTCAAATGTATCCAAATAGAATGGAATTGATGTAATTAGAATATTTAAAATATTTTCAGAATATTTTAAATTTTTAGGAAAGGTTTGAGGATATTTGAACAATAATTGTAAAAGTTGTTCAAAAGTGTTCAAAATTGTATTGCCAACTTTTACAACTTGGTGACAACTTTTTAAAAGTTTGTTAAAAGTTGTTAATGGGTAGTTGTAGGTTGGTTGGATGGATTATTATGATTCCAAATTATATAAATTTGGTCTCCAAAAAATGAAAGGTAATTTGGAGGAGTTTTGAAGAAGGATTTGGAATGGAAGAAAACATATTTTTGATGTTACATATCTCAATTTTCTGGTTATTTTTCCTGCAAATCCTATGATGTTTTTATTGGTGCAAACTCATTTTAAATGAAAAAGACCTTAAAATTATATTTTCAGAAGGGTATATGAGTTATATTTCATTTGGTTTTTGTTTGGTTGATTTTTATTACGTTTTGAATAAGTTATAGCCAATTTGGTACAGACTGGTTGAATTCTATCATAGTATGAGCAATTTTGACAAAAATGCAATAACTTTTATTTCATTGCTTTGATTTGGCTACAACTTGGGAAAAATTATTTTAATTCACTTTTATTGAATCCCACCAATGGGATTGGCTTCATTATTTCATTTATGAATGTTATTAATAAATGTTTGAGGGTTTCAGATTCTGCCCTAGTTTGAGAAATTGTTTTAAGTTTGCAAAATTTTTGCATTTATTGGAATAATTGAAGGAAGGTTGTAAATGTGAATCCTAACTTTGCATAAAATTGGTATCAGATCCCAAAAGGTCTAGGAAAAATGGTATTTTGTGGGTGTGTGTTTATCTTTTATAGGTTGAAAAGGGAGCCTAGATACCAAGAGAGTAGGCCAAGAGATCAAAGAGGAGAAAGGCCTAAGGAGAGGTATCAAAGACAAGAGGAAGCATTGTAAAATGATACTTTCTTGAGAATGAATTTATTTATGAAAAGGATGCATGGTGATTTTCAGGGTATGGATTCACAAAATAAAAAGAGGAAAGAAAAAAATAAAAGAGAAGAGGAAATGATAGAAAGATTAGAAAGAAAACTAGAGACATATGAAAAGAAGTGAGAGAAAGATATAAAGATGTTTATTAAAATCATAGAGTAGAGAGGACTTGATTATGATGATGTTCAAGATCTTAAAGTAGTGGAAAATGGTGAAGAAAATTTAAACCCTCATGCTGAAGAGATTCAAGAAATTAGGGAAGAACAAAGAGAAACAAGGATAGAAGAGACAAAAGGGGAAGAGTTGATTGAATATAATGAGAAAGTTCAACCAATTGGAGACTCCATAAAGATGGACATTGTTGAAAAATATTATATTAAAGTATTTACAAAAATAAAGGATGATAATGAACAAATAATAGAGATGGATCAGATTTATGATGATAAAGATAGTAACAGGGAAGAGTTTCCAAGAATATTTGAGGAGAAAGACTCAGATTTTGTGATTGATTTTGATACTAATCAAATGCTTTTTGCCAATGGATTTGTTATTGTTTTCATTTAAATGCAGGTGATGAATAAATTATATTGTAAAGGACATTATTTTGTTCTTAATATAGGGTCACATTCTTGAGGAAAATGATTCAGAGACCAAAAGTGAAGATGAAGAGAAGATCTGTGAAAACATACTTCCAAGAGACTTGAAAAAATTTCAAAGTCGGGAGTATGGTGCATGAGCACCTATTCATTGGATGTCTCATGGAGAATTTCATATTTTAAATTTTATCTAATATGGTTTCATTATTATGTAATATCCTAAAGAATATTTGGAATCCATTCAAACCATTTTGTAAGGCTATTAAAGCCATTAAAATCATAGTGACCTATAAGGTTATGATAAAGTAAAACATGGTAAAACCACTCAAATGTATCCAAATAGAGTGGAATTGATGTAATTAGAATCTTTAAAATACTATCAGCATATTTTAAAGTTTAGGAAAGGTTTGAGGATATTTGAACAATAATTGTAAAAGTTGTTCAAAAGTTGTCAAAATTGTAATGCCAACTTTTACAACTTGGTGACAACTTTTTAAAAGTTTGTTAAAAGTTGTTAATGGGTAGTTTTAGGTTGGTTGGATTATTATAATTCCAAATTATATAAATTTTGTCTCCAAAACATGAAATGTAAGTTGGAGGAGTTTTGAAGAAGGATTTGGAATGGAAGAAAACTTATTTTTGATGTTACATATCATAGTTTTCTAGTTATTTTTCCTGCAACTCCTCTGATGTTTTTATTGGTGTGAACTCATTTTAAATGATACAGACCTTAAAATTATATTTTCAGAAAGGTATATGAGTTATATTTCATTTGTTTTATTTTTATTATGTTTTGAAGAAGTTATAGCCATTTTGGTACAAACTGGTTGAATTTTGTCATAGTATGAGCAGTTTTGACAAAAATGCAGTAACTTTTGTTTCATTGCTTAGATTTGGCTATAACTTGGGGAAAATGATTTTAGTTCATTTTTATTGGATCCCACCAATGGGTTTGGCTTCATTATTTCATTTGTGAATGTTATTAATAGATATTTTAGGGTTTCAGATTCTGCCCTAGTTTGAGAAATTGTTTTAAGTTTGTGAAATATTTGTATTTATTGGAATAATTGATGGAAGGTTGTAAATGTAACACCCCAAAATTGGCATCTTGAAACCCTAACCAATTTTGTTTCATTTGTCATTCTTTTGAATCATCAAAGTCCTATTATACTAGGCAATTCTGAGTTTTAACTGACTCTACTCGACCTGAGTGTCAAATGCAGAAAATCCTAAATCTGTATTGATCATACATCATATTTAATTCCTAAATATCTATTGGCTAAATAAACCCTATGATTGAATTAATTTAATTATAAATTTCTAGCACTGTAATTAAATTAAATTCACCCTCTTTAGCTAAGACACATGAAAAGGGATTAAATAATATTTAATTATTAAATAAATATCCTCATTTCAATAATTGAATATAATTATTCAGATAATTGAGAAAAAGCAATTATGAGGTCATATTTATTTAATTAATTGAATATTCTCTCAAAAATCTTATCTCTGTTCAAAAATAGAATCTTTGAATTAATTGTGCTTTAAAGAGAAAGAAAATAATTAAAATCAAATAAAACAGAATTAAATCAAAGAAAGAAAACAATTAAAGCAAAGGGAAAATAATTTATTGTTTTCTTTCAAATAAAGCTTTCTAATTTAAATTGGCATTTCTATCTGTTTTATTTCAAAGAGGTAAGTTTCTATTCTGATCATCTATGAGTCTATAAAAGAACTCTCATCCCTCATTCAAAAACCCTAGAGAAAATATGCATTGTTAGAATACTGAATTATTGTCATGTCTCATATAGAATAATATCATTTTGCAATATAATAGCTTCAATTTCTAGAATTTGCATTTATCATCATGTCTTAGATTATCTTACACCTTTCAATTCTTAGTATAATCTTGCACTGTATTGCATTCATCGAGATAAATCCTTCGTTCCTAGATTGGTCCATGGTTGTGAGACTCTTGTTCTGAGAGCAATTTCAAAAATCCTGTTTGGATAGAAGGAAATAGGTCGAATCATGTAGGTAGACAGGATGAATAATCTCATATTCAATCTTGTGTGTACCTGGTGAAGAAGGACTATGTTGAAGTGTATGGTGAGTTAACAAGGCAAAAAATAGTTATCTGAGCATTAGTACGTTGCAATTGATCAAGAATGCTGTAATTGGTAGCATTAGATGAGGAACCCACTTTGGGATTCTTATTAGCAAAATCAACCTTAGCTTTGTCTAAAGGTTGAGTTGATGTAGATATAGAAGGCTCAGGGCCTTTGAGAATGATTTTAGCGCGAGATAAAGTAATAACATTAGTGCTCACTTGAGACTATCCTTGTTCAGAAGATTGAGGTGTAGACCCTCACAAAATGAAAGGTGATTTAGACTTGGAAGTATCTTCCTTTCCCTTGAGAATGATGACATTACAATATTCAGTGTCAACAGGTTCAACCATATTAATGACATTGTCCTTATTGGTGTAAGTATAGTTGACCTTAGCATCAGTATTTTTTCCTTTAGATGATTCACCTTTTCCATGAGGAGGAAATGGGTCTTTGAAATCTTGGTGATCAAAAATTTTGTTGTGACCTCCCACAGTGATAACCTCACTATCGATGAGATCCTAGATTATATGCCACAATTTAAGACAAGTAACTATTTTATGACCTTTGTTTTGGTGAAAATCACAATAAGCGGATTCATTCCACCAACAGGGTCTTGGTTGTGGATCATAAGGTCATGAATTATTCAATGGAGTAAGTAAATTTTTGTCTACAAGAGTCTTGCAAACCACCTCAATAGGTTCTCCTAAAGGAGTGAATTCACGCTTGGGTCTAGGAGCCCAAGGTTTAGGTCCAAAAAATTGTGAAGTACTTGGTTTAGAATCTTCCATAGCCTTTTCAGTGGCTTTGGCCGCTTGCATCGTGGTAGTGAGATTAAAGGCAGCCTTGGAAGGCTTGGGAGTCACATTTTCTGCAAAACCATCATTCACAACATTTTAGTTCTTGGTGGGAAATTTAGACTTATCTTTGCTTGAGGAAGAAGACCCTTGTTTGTTTTCCTTGTGTAAGGTCAATTCTCCTTTCTTGATCATGAATGTCTTGATTCTTACAGCTTGTTTAATCATATCATCAAAGGTTAGAGGATCTTGTAGCTGTACTTGATACCCAAATTTGGGGAGAAGATTATCGAGATAGATGTCCAACTTTTTAGATTTGGGTATTTTGTGAGAATATCATGTATAGAGTTGTCTCCATCTTTGGAGAAATGCCAAGAAGGATTCCCCATTATTTTGTTTCAAGTTGCAAAGATCTCAGATATGAACCAGATGTTGGATGTTTTGAGAATTGGGTTGTAGAAATAAATTGGAAATTTCGTCAAATTTTTTGATGCCAGTTGGTAGTCTAGAGAACCATTCCATAGCTGATCCTCCCAAACTATGTGGGAAAAGATGCATAAGATAGGTCATGTCATGTATGAACTCCATGGAGAGAGCACCAAATTCTCTCAAATGGTCTTGAGGGTCAGATGTACCTAGGTATTTGTCATACTTAGGAAGTTCAACTCCTTTGGGAAAAGGAGGCACGTGAAGATCTTTATCAAATGGGAAAGGATAGATGCTTTCCAGCATGAACTATGTGACAGGTTTTTCCTTCTCTTTCAAGAGTTGAGAAAGTTTCTCTTGCATGGTTTCAAGAGTATTATCAGTACCAATGTGTACTAGTGTGTTGATGGAAAACAATCCCCCTTTAACAACAATGCCAAAGTGGCCAATCAACAATAATCTCTCACTAATTTTTTGTGCAACATATTCTTACAACTTAACTACTCCAACTCTAGGAGTTGTCACTAATACATCAATCTAGGTTAAGATACAACAATAAAGTTCTAGGATTGATGCAATATAGCATCTTCTCAATTAAGTGTAGAGAGGGGAGTGACCCCTAACTTATCTCTCAAGTATTCAAACCTATCCTTAGGTAGAGGCTTAGTAAAGATATCAACAATTTGTTCCCCAGTTGGAATGTATTCTAGTCTTACCTCTTTCTCCTAAAAACTTGTTCTCTAAGAAAATGATGCTTTATGGAAATGTATTTTGTCTTAGAGTGCATCACTGGATTCTTAGAAATGTTTATAGCACTAGTATTATCATAGTGAATAACAATAGATTCAGTCTCCTATTCTTGCATACCTTTAAGTAGTTACTTAATCCATACCACCTAAGTGCAATTGATGGTAGTAGCAACATATTCAGCTTCAGTAGTAGCTTTTGAAATACAATTTTGTTTCTTACTTTTCCAAGAAACAAGTCTTTGACCCAAGAAAAAATCTCCACCACTTGTACTTTTCCTATCATCCACATTTCCAGCCCAATTAACATCACTATACACACTTAGTGAAAAATCTCCTTTGTAACCATACCAAAGTCCATAGTGTGTTGTTCCTCTTAGATATCTGAATATCTTTTGTACTGCAGTCAAATGTATATCCTTACGATTTGCTAAAAATCTTGCAACCAAACCAACTTCTTGTGCAATATCCAGTCTACTATGCACAAAATATTGTATCTTTCCAATCATAGATCGGTACATAGTCTAATCAAATTCATTAGATTGATCATCCTTAGAGAATTTACAACATGTAACCATTGGGGTTCCAATAGGTTTAGATTCTTCAAGTCCAAACGTCTTCAATATCTCTTTGATGTATTTAGCCTGGTTGATGTAGATACCATTATCACGTTGTGGAACTTGCAAGCCAATCAAGTATTTGACCTCTACTATCACTGACATTTTAAATTCCTGCCTCATTTTTTCAGCAAATTTTTTACTTCGGTCATCTTTACCTACAAATATTATATCATCAACAAATATTTCAGCAAGTAGTAACTTGTTTTCTTTATAAACCTTTAGATAGATGTTGTTGTCACTTGTTCTAACAAATCCAATATTTCTAAGATATGCGTGTAGTCTTTCATACCATTCTCTAGGCACTTGTTTTAGTCCATACAGTTCCTTCTTCAGTCTGCAAACCAAATCATGTCCATCATTCTTCTCAAAACCATAAGTTTTCTCAATATAAACCTCCTCTTCTAGTATACCATTTAGAAAAGTAGATTTCACATCCATTTGATAAACCTTGAATTTCTTGTGAGATGCATATGTAATTAGTACCCCTATTCCTTTTCAATATAGAGACACATGAAAAGGTCTCACCATAATCCAATCCTTCCTCTTGTGCATATCCTTTACAAATAAATCTTGCCTTGTTTCTTACCACTTCTCTTGTTTCATCCATTTTATTTCTAAGTACCCATCTTGTTCCAATCACATTATTATCTACCAGTTAGGGTACTAGATTACAAGTTTCATTCTTCTCTATTTGTTCTATATCTTCTCTCATTGCATCCAGCCAATCATCATCTTTCAGTGCATCCTTAACAGTTCTAGGCTCAAACTTAGAAAGTAAGCAGGTGCTCTCTCTAGCTTTCCTTCTAGTTAATACTCCAACATTCTTATCTCCAATTATTTGTGCAGAAGAGTGATTTAACTTAACATACCTTGGTAAGGTAGTCTTATATCTTTGTTCCTCATCTTCATTTTGAATAGGTGTATAATGATTTTCTTAGCCCTCTTATCTTTGTTCATTCTATTTAGTAGTTTCATCTTCAATCATGAGTTGCATATATGTTATCTCATTGTAATATTCACTTTTCCTCTTGCATGCTTCATCATTTTTATCAGAAAACTCATCCACTTTTACATTATAACTCTCAATGATCTTGTTTGTATATTTTTTTAAACAATTGTATGCTTCACTCTTAGATGAATACCCCAGAAATATTCCTTTGTCACTTTTAGCCTCAAACTTTCCTATGTTTTCATCCTTCTTAAAAAGCATCTACTACCAAAGATTTTGAAATAACTTACATTGGGAGTATGTCCATACCACAGTTCATAAGGTGTCTTTCTTGTTCCTTTCGTAATCAAAACTTTGTTCAAGGTGTATATGGTAGTGCTAACAACTTCTCTCCAAAACATTTATGCAACACCTTTTTGTATCATCGGAGTCCTGGCACATTCAACCACTAACTTGTTTCCTCTCTCAGCTATTCCATTTTTTTGTGGTGTTGTAGGAGCAGACATTTGTCTTTTGATTCCTTCTTCTTCACAATAGGCAATAAATTCATGAGACGTAAATTATCCACCTCTGTTAGACCTCAGGCATTTTAAGCTTCTACCGGTTTCCTCTTCTACTCTTGCTTTGTAAATATTGAACATATGAAAAGATTTTGACTTATCTTTGCTAAACATAGTCCACATCATCCTTGAATGGTCATAAATGAACAACATAAAGTGTTTATATCCATAATAGCTATGAGTTCTCATAGGACTACATAAATCAGTCATACAGGGGGTGTCATTACAGAACTTAACTGATCCTCCATCAAATTATTCAAGATCAATTAATTTACTCTTATCACCAGTCATGTGATGTGTGCAGCCATTGTCAATAATCCACTTCTCACTCTTGTTCATAGTTGATATCAATGAATTATGACTCCCTTCTATCTTGTCTTCCTTCACAGCAATAAAGACAATCTCCTTAGTTTCATCACCATTTGATTCATCATCTATAACACCTTCCTCGGCTAGATAACATGCTTTCTTTCATTTATCCTTGTATCTCTTGTTCTTTTCTTTCTTATTATTCTCAGGGCACCTAGATGTAATATGTCTAATCTTACTACATGCAAAGCATTTCAAGGGTAGTTTTCCTTTATAATTTTTCTCTCCTCTAGTGAACCTTTTAGAAAACAAGGCTTCTAACTCCTCTTGTTAATTTTCCTTGAATATGATATCATTGTATCATCGAAAAATGGAAGCATTTCCATTTTGTACTGTTTTAGCCCTCCGAGTAAGTGGTTTTGGGTCATGTCAAGTGCCTTTAATGGGTCTTTGACTTGGATCTGGATTTTCCCCCTATTCTACCCCATTTTCCACTTCTCTCTGGCCTATTTCTGGCATCCTAATTTGTAGATTTGAATTTCTTGACCTTAGGGTCAAGGTCAACCTTGACCCTGACCCAGGGTCCAAATTTCAAGTTTCTAGGGTTTCCAGATGTCAGGCTTCAGAAAGATTTAATTCTCGCTTCCAAGTTGGCTATTTCGGTCATCGAGGAAATGAATCTTGAAATTATATTTAATATAGGTCCACTTCTATGGGCATAGGTCTAATTGGAATTTAATTCTCCTATGTAGGCCTCTCTAGAAGATTGTGCCCTAGATTGGTATATAAAGAAGCTTTCTCCTCTCATTTCCTCTAACCATAAGACTTGAAATCACAAGCACTAAGACATACACATGAAAGAACATGATCACTTATGCACATGATGGATAATCTATTGAATAAATCATCTACTCTCAAGAATTCAAGAACCTTCAATAATTTAATTCATCAAGGAGATTTATTGGTAGCCATTGAAGGATTCAAGCTCTGTGGAGCCCTCTTGCTGAAGATTTCTTCATCCACATCCTTGCAAGCCTTTTCCTATTCCAAGATCCATTAAAGATTGGTGTTGAAGATCTAAAAGAAATTGATTTAAGATATCCTACATCCTACATTCTATCTTCTACATTCATTTGGTGCATACATAATTGTGGATCTAAGGATTTGAATCCTCCACAAGGGTTTCTATACAAGCAAGGTGAATTCATTTATTTACTTTGTTTATTTATGAAATTTAAATTATATTATAAGGTTAATTCCAAAATTGGGGTTTGACCAAGGAAAAATCCTCCCCCCCCCCAAAAAAAACCATTTTTCTTGTAGGTACAGGTACAAGACAGTGAATTTTAGATTAGATTTAGATACCCTTTTCAGCCAACTTTCGAGATCTGCGAACAGATTTTCCATCAGAGTAGTAGAGGTCAAGGTCAACATTTTGGGGTAAAATTTCACCCCCACAAAGAGGTCAAGGTCAACCTAACTCAGCAAATAAAAATTATTTATGGGTTTTGTCCGTCTTTGCATTTCTGTTCCAGATCCGGTTGTAGAATTTCCCGAAACTCAACACAAAAACTAGAAAATAGGATTTTCCAGATCTACTATATTTTGAGGTTAGTACTTGTATTTAATTAATTTCAATTAAGGTTTTAATCAATTCTAATCTATCATATACTCTTCATCTATTATTAGGTAATGTAAGGCTTTCTTCTTTCTTCTTATTTTTGATCGATTGATGCATTTGTGCATTAACCATTTTCTTATGGTTGATCAAAGTGGATCTTCCCTTTGTGAAATTTGGGGCTAGGAGGACAATATTATCTTCCCTCAATATCATATCTCATCATCACATCTCCATATTTACCCATACACATCTTCCATTCATTATCCATTATCCAACCACACCAATATATCTTTTTATCCATTACATTTTGGTGAACCCGCGATAGACAACTCTTTCTTTTTGGTGTTAGATTTACATTTCATGTTAGATCTTGCATGCATATTAGATTATTATTATTTTATGTTCTTGCATTTGAATTTTCTTAGTTTAGTTCATTTAGATTGCATTGGTGTATGAGCTTTAGTACCTCTAGTCCTACCTATAATATCTCGGTTAGAAGAAGTCGCAGACTCATGGGTTCCTTTGATCTTGGGTCTTCCTCTCCTTTACTTAGTATCCCGGATGATAATTTGATCACTCATGATTCCAATCCTTCTATAGAGCATAACTCTTCTCACTTGTCTCATGATGAGGATGATGCTTTAAGAGTTCCTCCTGAATAAGTCCAAAAACATTCAACCGAACTTGATAAAATGGGAAATTGGATTATTTAAGTAAACCATAATCAAGATTCTATTCAAGCTATAGAGGCTCTTAAGAAAGTCCTTCATGATAGTGATCAAGGTGTTAATCTATTGTATGGTATTACTCATCTTGTGCATTTAAATGTTAAACCTTTAGCTCAAGAAGCTCAAGATTTAAGATTCAATCCTCTTGTCACTAGTGTAGAACATTCTTTTGTTCCTTTACCTAGTAATCCTACTTATACTCCTCCTTTAGTGACTACATCTCTTACATTTTCCAATCCTCTAGCTTCAACTCTTCCACTTCCATGCATTCATGTGAGTTTTCCACTGGTGTTTTTACCTACCTCACAACCTTCTTACCATAGTATTCCTTTTACCTATTCCAACCCTATTCCAACTGTTGTTCCAAGTGTTTGACTAGTTTTGTCTTCTATTCCCACCACTTCCTACACTTTTCCTAGTGTTCCTAATGTTTCTATGCCTGCTATTTCTTCTAATGATTCCACAATCATTAGTCTTGCTCAAAGTGTGTCCTCTTTACAACAACAACTTGCATCCTTAACTCATTCCAATTTTAGTATTCCTACATGTGACATGGGTAGTCCTTTATCCTTGGACATTATTCATGCTCCTATCCCTCAGCAAGAAAATATGCCTCATCTTGAGAATTACAATGGTAAGGGAGATCATTTCACTCATGTCAAAACATTTCAAATCCTTTGTAGTGACTATGCTCATGACCATATGATTTTAGCCGAGTTTTTTTCTAGAACCTTTCTTGATAAAGCCTTGCAATGGTATTGTTCCTTGCCTCCTTATTCTATTGATTCTTTTCCAAAACTTTCCAATACCTTTATTCAATAGTTCCAAAATAATATTGGTCTGCAAGTGTCTTTAACGGATTTGATGCATTGTAAACATAATACTAAAGAAAAATTGACTTAATTTATTGGTAAATTTAAGCATTTGTATGCTCATATTTCTTATCCTGTTACTAATATTGATATTTAGCATATGTTTATTTCAAATTTGAAAAAGGATATTAGAGATAAGATTCTGCTTATTGAATTTACCTCTTTTCAACTGCTTTGTGCAACGCTTCATCATTATCAATTACAAGTGAGTCGATTTGAGAGCAACACTCCAATGGCTACTATTCCAGTTAATAAGAGTGATGCTTCTCCTAATCCCAACAAGTTTTAGAAGCCTAACAACTATGTCAAAATGAATAAACAAGAAAATGCAATTGTTGATCAAGTTGTTGTTGCATCCCACAATGCCACTTCTGCATCCACTTCTTTTCATTTAAATCATACTTTTAATCATCTTTCTGAATCTTTACATTCTATTATGAGTAAATTTTTGACTGCTAATATGATAAATTTTCCTCCTATTCGACCTCTTCTTCCTACTACAATGGAATCAAAATCCTTTTATCCCAAAGCCTTTTGTCAACACCATCCTCCGAATGGCCATGATACCGAGAAGTGTTATTCTCTAAAACATAAGGTTCAAGACTTAATTGATTCTAATGCTTTATCTGTTGATAATTTTGATGGTAGTGAGGACAAATATTTCTCTCCTCTTAATCAAAACCTTCAAATCTATACAAATCCTTTTCCTACACATGATGCTAATACAATTATTCAGCCATCTTCTGTGGATATTGTTTATGATTCAAAGATGGATGATCTCAATAATATTGTTAACCATGTGGAGCATGTTGTTTTGCCTCAACCTGTCTCTCCACCCCAGCCTCAATCTCAACCTCCTATTCAAATTCCTCTATATCAACCTCAACTTCAAGTTCCACCTCAACCTAAACCGAAGCCTCAAACTAAACCTTCAAAACAACCTAAGGATAAAAGACCTAGGGAACTATCGATCATGTTTGATGATTCTAAGACTATTAAAGCTCCTGATGGTCCACTCTACATTTATTCTGGATTGCTAATATACCTACGTGTGCTTGTCTTGTTGATTCTACTTCCTTAGTCAATGTCATCAATGAAGAAAACCTTTTTATAAAAAACTTACAACGTGATTATTATGATACATCTGATGTATGGATTCAAACTTGTAATGGTTTTCTCTATCCATCATTTGGTTCTATTAACTTACCTATTGAACTTTGTGGGAAAGTTGTGGACACTACCTTTTTTGTTGTCCCTACTTCTGATCAATTTAAGGTTAAGCTTGGTTTTCCTTGGTTGACTTCCATGTGTGTTGTTGCTCCTCCTATCCACAAGTGTATTAAGTTTATTCATGATGAAGAGGTGAAAATGATTAATCATAGTTTATATCAACCTTCTAGGCCTAGGCATCATGATACCAAGATAAACTATCTTTTGAATCAATGGAGAGCGGAGGGGAGCAAAGAGCGGGTGGGAGTCCAAATTACAATTTGAATCTTGGTGGGAGCGGGACTGGTGCGAATGTTGCAGATGCTGCAGGGCATAGTAAGCTGGAGGATGCTGTTGACAATGTGAAGCAAGGGAAGGATCTTGATGCTGGAATCACACCTAGGGACCTAGGGGGCCAGTTCAAAAATGTCAACAGATAGGCCGGAGTGTAGAAAAAAGTGGTCCTCCCTCTTTGGGGTTAAGCCTGGTAAGTCTTCTTTACCACCGGTCAATAACATATCAAGTCCTTCACAGGGTAGTTTTGCTTTGGATATCCTGGACCAGATTATTGATCACACCATTGCCAGAATGAATAATTCCCTGGTTGGAAGATTCATGGGGATGAGACCCAACATTGAAGTGGTTAGAGCATATGCTAGTAGAAAATGGGATCTGAAAGGGTAAGTTGATGTGGTTGCTATGTTAAAAGGGTGTCTGTCCTTCTTCTTCTCTTGTGAAGAGGGTAGGATGAAAAATCTGTGTAATGGGCCTTGGATGTTTGGAAAAAATACTCTGATACTCCAAAAATGGAGCCCTAATCTGGTTTTTGAGGAGGATGAGGTCAAACAGGTTCTGATCTGGATAAAGCTCCATGGCCTACCTCTCGAATACTAGACGGAGGAAATTTTTGTGGGGATAGCTAATACCTTTAGGGAGCTCTTGTCAATAGATAATGTCACTACTTTAAGGAGAAGGCTAACATATGCTAGGATATGTGTGGGTATTATAAAGAATATTGATATGCCAGAAAAAATTAACTTTCTCTCTAAACTGGGGTCATGGGAACATAAAATAGAATATGAGTTAGTCCCTTTTGCATGTTTTCATTGCAAAAAGGCAGGGCATTGGGCTAAGAAGTGTCCTTTAAAGATTGTCCAAAAAATGACTAAGCAATGAATCCCAGTGGGAAGAGTGAAGAAAGTTGGAGAGGAACCATCTTTGGGAACCCCTAGTAAAATCATCACTACTAATGCTTCAAACCTTGAAATAAATCATGATGGTAGCAAAAAGATATTAAGTGGGGACTCTGAAAGGAAGGAATCTAATGAAAGCCCTAAGACCAATGCAGAAGAATAGAGGGAAGAAGGGGAGATTCAGGAAGAAAACTAGCAAGAGACTATTGATATAGTGGATATAATAGTAGAAGAAGAAAAAGAACAACCTACGACCCAAAATGATTAGAATGAACAAAGATCAGAGGGAAGAAATCAAAAAATGGAGGAGGAAAAATCCTAGAAGGATGATTTCTAGGGGTTAACTGGTCAAAGATCATCAAATATTCTACATAAATCTCCTTAAGGGATTAGAAAGATATATTTTGAAGTTAAGAATCTGAAATGGGGTGATGCTGAAGGTATAGGTCATGCTCTGTCATGTATCCAGAGTGATGCAGAAAGTCATGGGGATAAGAAAAAATCTAAGAAGGATAAAGTAAAGCAAAATAGATCTATGGAAATAAGGAGTAAAAAATAAGGGGATGTGGGAGGAATGTTGTCTTCCCCTGGATGCCCTTCAAATCAAAGACTTAGAGTCAAGGAGACCAAGAAGGATATTGCAGATGGAAGCCAGCCCACTATAATGGAGGTGGGATCCTTTACTAAGGTATGAAGATCATTTCTTGGAACATAAGGGGATTGAATAATCCCCATAAACAGGATATTGTTAGGAATATGATAAGAGATAATAAACCAGATATTTTCTTAATTCAAGAAACCAAAATGTTGAAATAGAAAGTGGAAAAGCTTAGATTCTTTAAAAATGGAAATATTTTTGGAGGTGACTCAGAGGGTGCTTCTTGGGGTATTGCTACTGTCTGGAATTGTGATGTTATTAAAGGGGATATTAATTATCGAGGGAATAATGTAGCATGTATAAGATTTAAGCATCTAAAAGATAATACTTCTTGGGTTTTAACTAATATTTATGCCCCTAATTCCAAAAAGGGTAGAGAGGCTTTTTGGAATAAGCTATCCTCCCTGAGAAATAGTTTTAATGATGAGGAGTGGCTTGTTATGGGAGATTTCAATACTCCCTTAAAAGAAGATGAAAAAAAATGAGGAAGCCAAATTAATCTCGACAGTAGACTTGATCGGATGGATTTTATTGACAGCCATTCTCTCCATGATATTGAGTTGCAAGGTGTTAACTAGACCTGGACTAATAGAAGAAGTGGGCAGGATATTATCTAGGTTCAACTTGATAGAGCCTTGATCACTAATGATTGGTTTTCAAATTACTACTTCTCTTTATCTTCTCACTTGAGGGTTGGATCAGATCATAACCCTATCACTTTCCTAGCGGATTTTATTTCCAAGAAAAAGAACTTTCCTTTCAGATTTGAGAAAATGTTGACTATGCACCCTCAACTCCAGCATAAGATTCAGGATTGGTGGAGTATTAAAATCTGTGGTACTGCAATGTTTATCCTAGAAAAAAAACTTAAACATGTTAGGGATAAAATTAAGGATTAGAATAAAGATACTTTTGGTAACATCTTTTCTTCAAAGGCCAATATCAATATGGATCTGAAGGAAATTCAAGATAGCATTCAGAAGGAAGGTTATGTGAGGGTTACTAGAGAATAGGAGAATGAGAAGTTGGTAGAGCTCCATGATGTTATTGCTAAGGAGGAAACCTTCTGGAGACAAAGGTCTAGGAAGGTCTTCCTTAATGAAGGGGACATAAATACCAAGTATTTCTTCATGACTACTCTTAAGCATAGACATGTAAATAGAATCTTTCATTTGAACATCAATGGTACTGTTTTGGAGGATGAAGAGGTTATTAGGATGGAAGCTAAAAATTATTTTCAATTTATTCTAACTAAAAATAGAGATTTGAACAGGAAGGATCAAAGAGAACTACTGGGATGCATTCCCCATATGCTAAATGAGAACCAGAATTCAGATCTTAATGCTAACCCCTCTAACTATGAAATCAAAAAGGTTGTCTTCTCCTTTAAAGGAGATAAAGCGTCAGGACCGGATGGATACCCTATGTTCTTCTTTCAGATGTATTGGCACATAATTGAAAAATATGTGACGAATGTTGTCAAGGAATGTTTTGGTTCTAGAAATCTGCTGAAGGAGCTAAATGGATCTTTTTTTTCCCTTAATCCCTAAAAAATAGGGAGATGATAGAATGGATCAGTTTAGGACTATAAGCTTATGCAATTTGGCCTACAAGATCATTTCTAAAGTCCTTTACTCTAGGATTTTATCTATTCTCCCCTCTCTAATTTCTTGGCAACAAAATGGTTTTGTGCTAGGAAGACAAATATTGGATTCAATAATTTTTGTCCATGAGAATGTGCATTCTCTGGTGATATCTAGAAAGGAAGGCCTTACGCTTAAACTAGATCTTTCTAAAGCCTATGATAGGTTGGATTGGGAGTTTCTTCTGAAAGTCTCGAGTGCTTTTGGTTTTAACAAGAAGAGTACTGATCTTATCTCTCAACTTGTGTCTTCAGCTACCTTCTCTATTTTGGTCAATGGGTTTCCTACCCCTTTCTTCAAATCTTCTCGAGGGTTGAGGCAGGGGAATCCCCTTTCTCCTGTCCTATTCATTTTTATGGAAGAATGTTTGGGTAGGTTCATGGAAAATTGTGTGAGGGTTGGGGAAATTAAGGGATTATGTCCCTCTTATGCTAACCAAGTGTGTTCTCATCAATAGTTTGTTGATGATTTGGTTATTATGGGAGAGGCCTCGGTTAAAAATTCTACTTACATTAAGAAAGCTCTGACTAAATATAGGAATGCTTCTGGTAAAACTATTAATTGGGAAAAAATCTTTGTGTTCCTCTTTAATGTTCCTAAGAAGAGGAAGATCAGAATCATGAGGATTCTGGGGTGTGATTTGGGGACCCTCCTTTGCACTTACCTCGGGCTTCCTCTCTATTTGGAACCCCCTGACACTTTCTGGATCTCTCTTGTTGACAGATATCACAGTAAACTTGCTGGATGGAAAGGACTTATGTTGAGCCAAGCAGACAAGGTTTAGATTCTAGGAGCTACCCTTCAAGGTCTTTCACTTTATGCTTTAAGCATCTTCAAAATTTCCAAAAAGTTTGGGGATGCTATTGAAAAGATTCAAAAAACTTTCTTATGGACAGGTATGAAGAAAAAGAAGAGGTTAGCTCTCTTAGCTTGGGAAAAAGTTGGTAGACCTATTATTAAAAGGGGACTTGGTCTTTGAAGAATAAAAAATCTCAACAATCATCTCTTGGCTAAACTAATCTGGAGATATTACAATTCCAGGGGAGAATGGACCCTAATTTGGGACAACAAGTACAATAAGGACCACCCTAACTTTATTTCTTTTCTTGATTATGATAGGATTTTTGAAGCATCTTTTATATGGAGGAATGCTATGAAAAACAAGGATATCATTAGAAAAGGAATAAGATGGAAAGTTGGAAATGGAAGGAATGTTCTCTTCTGGGAAGATGAGTGGATTTTACAGGCTCCCCTTAAGGACTGTCCCAGATGGAAGAACTTTGAAAACCTTAGTAAAGTTAGATTTGGAAGGAAATTGGAGGATTATTGGGAAGGAGATCACTGGGAAGATCTAACTGTTATTGACATTTTGATGGGACAGCTTAACCAAATTCTGGAAACTACCACCCTGATTGAGGAGGAGGATAAGATTATCTGAAAGTATACTTCGAGTGGTATTTTTTCTACTTCTTCTTTGTATAATAAGGAGTTTGAAGATCTGATTGAGCCTTTTTGGGCTAAGGCCTAGATAAAAGATCTTACTCCTAAGATCAACATTTTTTTGTGGTTCCTTTTACAAAATAAAGTCCTCACTATTGACAACCTTATGAGAAGAGGGATGACTGTTGTGAATTGATGCTACCTTTGCAATCAGAATGAAGAGAGTGTTGATCATATGATTACTCATTTTCCTTTTGTTAGGGTGATATGGGACAACTTTCTTATTATTTTTAATTTAGAATGGGTTTTCCCTCAAAATTTGAAGGGTCTTTTTAATTGCTGGATACATCATTCAAAAAATATTGTTAGTCAAGTATGGAAATTTGCTCTTCCCTATATTTTTTGGGGAATCTAGAGAGAAAGGAATGAAAGAGTTTTTAGGAATAAAGAGGAAAATGCCACAGAGGTTTTTTACAAGATTAAGAGAGCTATTAAAGAAAATGTTGTTTTAAAAGATAGAATTATGGAACCAATCTTGGAGGATATTGACTTACTTCAAAAATGGAAGATAAAAGGGAATTTTAGGAAGTAGGATAAAAAAATTAAGAGAGCTGATGCCAGGTGGGATTTCCCACCTAGGGGGTGGATTAAATTTAACTTTGATGGGGCCTTGAAAGGCAACCCAGGGGTGGCAGGTTGTGGGATTGTCATTAGGGATGAGAACAGGGTTTGTAAGGGTATAAAAGTTGTCCCTATTGGTTTCCAGACCAACCACCTTACTGAGGCCACTGCTGCCCTTCATGGTCTCAACATGGCTAAGGAAAAAGGATGCAAGAAAGTTTGGATTGAAGATGACTCTCTCAACATTGTAAATTTATTGAATTGCCTTACCCCTGCTTTGTGGTCTATCTACAATATTATGCAAAAGGCTAAAGCCTTAATTCATTCTTTTGATAATTGTATGGTGACACATAACTACCGGGAAACCAATGGGGTGGCTGATTGGGCTGCCAACATGGCTTGTAAAATGGAGGTGGTGACTCAATGGGGAGGTGATGTTGACACACCAGCTCAAGTGTACTTATTGATGAATAATGACCATTTGCGAAGTAATAAAAAAAGTGATCATAAATGGTAAGTTTTAATTATTTGTTTATGGCGAAAGTGACTTGTCATCATTACCATCTAAGGAGAACATACTTAGTGGAAATTATTAGCTGGAAGTGACACATTTTCTAGGTGCACTTATTTTTTATGAAAGAGAGGCAGGATATTTCAAAAAGCATTCACAAAGTCACCTACAGAGAGAGAAATCTAAACTAGAGAGCAGATATGGGAGGTAACAAGAAGTGAGTAGAACCTGCAAATTGTGATGAATGGCATGAAAGGGAAGATGTGTGGAATATTTTGGTGGAGGGTGGTTTGGCGGTTTTCCTAGAGAGGCTTCATGGGTGCAACTTCACTATCAAAAGAATCTTCTTGAAGACCTATAAAAATGGGAAGGTCATGGTCGGAAACCAGTATATGGAAGTCATTGAGGAGGTTATTGTGGAGGTGACTAGTATGGGATGAAAGGGCTTAAATTTTACAGAGATAGGCTTATCTTGAACATGACATGGGAGAACTTTCCTGAGGAAGAAAAGGAAAGGGCTAGGCTGGTGAAGATGGGAACCTCTTATCATGACCCTATGCGTATATCCAAACCTTGGTGATATGTTTTATTCATGCTCATCAGCTACATCACTCTGGATGGTAGGTACACTAGGGCCTATGGCCACCACTTCATGCTTCTCAACCACTTCAGACACAATATGAAGGTCAGTTTTCCTTTCTACTTGCTCAGCTCGCTTGATTTCACCATTAATAGTATGCAGAGGAAACCTAAGGAGGATCACACCTCACACCAGGGGCTTATGGTGTTAGTTTATGAAGTTCTTAAGTCCAAAAAGGTGGAGAGATCTCTGGTAAAAACACTTAGAAAGATGAGGAAGACATAGAAGGAGATGAGGAGGAAAGTATATATGAAGAAGACACTGAGGATGAGGAAGAGGAGAAAAAAGGGTATAAAACCTCTAAGAAGGGAGTAAAAAAGGGATCTTCTTCCTCAAAAATCCTGAAGAAAATCCACATCAAAATCTCTGATACTGAGAAGGATACGGAGGATGAGAGCTCTGAGGATAGTGACAGAAAAAATAAAAAGGGAAAAATTAATACTAAGGCTAAGAAGATGACTCAAGCGGAGGAAACAGAGACTGAAAAGGATATAGATGATGAAGATAAGTGGACCAAACCCAAATTTGTTGTCAAGAAAAGAAAGAGGGGAGATATGAAAACCCGCAAAGGGAAAAATCCCAGCAAATGGAAAATCATGCTTTCCTCAGATGAGGAGGATGACAAGGAGAAGGATGAGGGAAAGGATGATACTAAGCCTACTGAGAGCATGGAGAATAAAAAGTAGAAGGAAGAAGAAATGGTGAAGGAGGATTATGGGAAGGTTCTTGAAAATAAGAACATTGGGAAGGAGGAAACCCATCACAATGATGACACAAGTAATACTTTTGAACCTGATGATTTAGACCATGATAAAGCTTGAATTACATATTTTGTTGGTTTAATTAGCAAAATTTTAGGTGATCTAAAGAATAAAATTGAGGGTATGATGGGGGAAATGAATATATTAAAATGTGTTGGTATTGGGGAGAAATATTTTGCTGAGTGTCTGGGGGAAATGAAAGAGTCCGTCGGGAATTCAGAAGCACTGGTTGATTTGGTGAGCATAGTCAGCAATCTAGAAAAGAAGTTAAAGGAATTTGAGGACATAGCTATTGAAGAAGATACTATGAGGTAGATCAATAACCTAAAGGCTAAGGTGGACAAGCTGGAGGACACGGTTCGTAATATTGGGGACCAATATCTGAAGAGTCTCAAAGCTTATACAAGGTAGGCAAAGAGTTTAATGGAGAAGCTGGAGTAGGATATTGGTGATAAGGATAGCCAAGCTGTTAGGGAGCTGGCTCGTCCAGGAACCCGCACTAGGGCTAGTACCAAAAAGATGAGCCCAAGGGAGGAAAAAGAGGACAAAGGTGACCTCAAAAATACTATCAATCAGATGGTGGTTATGCTAATTTAGGCCCAGGAAATGGTTGATGGCATGTAGCTGTCTTTTCCCTGGGCCCTCCCCTTTTTTATGTTGTCCCTATTTATTATTTTTATCTTTGGGACTATTGCTAGCTAGTCTGTCTGCTAGCTTTTTTTTTCAGCTGTCTTTTTTGGTGCCTTGGCACAGATGTTGTTGTAATTTCATTGAATATTTGTATAACTCTGTTTAAAGGTGTTGGGTCCTTGTAAAACCTATTTTTACTTAATCAGAACCTTCTAGGCCTAGGGATTTTCCTACCCTTGACTTATTTTGGCCTTCATTACCTAATTCATGTTCTTCTCGACCTGATAACCTTTTTCTCTCATATCAAGCCTATAAACATTGTAAGATTCTTGAGTTAAGCATGCCTCAGATGGATCTTAACTATGGAATTTTGCCCACGCCTTCCATAACTCCTTTATCCATTGCTTCTATTTCTTAATCAAGCTCCTAGTATCACTTTTCAACCTACTAGGAATCCTACTAATCCTCCTATAGAACTTGTGAAGGAACTTGTTGCTATTCCTATTAGTAATAATTGAGAGGGGGGTGAATCAGTGGTCTCAAAATATAATCCTTAAATCAACCCTTCAAACTTAGTACCACTTTTAAGCCTCTAGTTATACTCAGTCCTACAAGATAAATGCCTTGAAATACTTTTAACAAATTTCTACTTATCAGAATGCTTTGTAAAACCTTCTTTTGTATGTTTACTAATAAGTAGTCTTTCTATTTACTGAAACACAATAAATAAATAGTGTATACCGATCAATCCGGAATAGCTTATGTAAAATGTAAAATAGTAAAGTAATGAAACATAAACACATAACACATGGATTTTTAACATAGAAACCCTGTTAAGGGAAAAACCACTGGGACTGGTACCCCAAATTTTCACTCTTCTAAAGTTAGTTCGGTTAAGAGCCAACCCTGTTAAAGGTTACAAACACACTATTAGGTGTGACCTTGTCAGAGGATTTAAAAGATATTTTTTCACTTAGTATCTGACATCTAATGCTACCATCCTTGATCAAACACTCAATTGGCCTGTTAATAGGTATCGTGCATATCCGATGCTACTTTGTATGATCAAACTTTTTGATACTTCTTGGGATGTATCTCAATTAAAAAAGGCTTTTAAGTCCTCCTCAGTTAAGAGACTTGATGCTTCAATGGTTAAACTGAAAAAATAAAGCGATCTGTCCACTCATACAACTTCAATTGCATATTTTCACATCTATTGTAAATGCATTACCTCTCTGATCAATATAATCAATTCAATACCTTTTCTCCACACTGTTCTTCTTTGTGATGTTTTTTCACTGTTCGTCTGTGTTAGCAGAATCTAGCTCTTTCCTCAGCTTGTTGATCAGGTCTAAATGAAGACTTTCTTCTCCTTCAGAATCTCTTTAGCATGTATTTTCTTTTCACTTCTTTTCTTCCCCCAAATTCATAATGAATTAGGTAGTCTCTTTATAGACATGATTTCACCATTTATTGGCTTTCTTGATCTTGGCGTGATCCATAATTATCGCCAATTAGATTTAAAGAAAAACTCTAGTTTTATCTCATAGAGATCTCCTTGCCAACTGGACAAAGCAGATTTAAATCCTTTACTTATTCTCAGATTTATCTTGTTAATTAAAAAAATGATAAGTATCAGTTAAGTCTATTTTTAGTTCTTGACAGCTAAGCATTTTTTTATTTCTGAACTCTTTGTTCTGTCAGTCAATACTTTAGTTAGTCATTAGTGATAACTAACTATTTTGTCAGTGTGACTTCAGTTATCTTTGGGATCTCCGTCCGTCGGGAAACACTGTAATTCTATCCGTCAGGTTACTCTCTACTTTTCTCTTCGGGCAACACTTGACTTTGCTCTTCGGTAATGCTGTGCATTTTCTCATCGAGTAACACTATGACTTTGCTCTTTTACTCTGACCGTCGGTGTGCACTCCCTCAGTGTATATAGTCACTTTGTGAATACTTGACTCTTATGCATTACCGATAGCATAGCCTTTGATTCATCAGTTCTTTGAAGTCTTTAGCAGTATGTCCATGACCATACATATTATATCAAGTTGACATCAATGAAAATACAATACATTAACTGATTTAATGCCTTGCATGATCATCAACTTAACATCTTCAAACATTCAATTAGTTATAGTTCATCAATCTCTCCCTTTGGAATTGATGGCAACACACTACATTATCACACTATATTATTACTAATATAATATGAAATATAACAGTTGAAGTTCATCAAACTACCAATCTCATTTACTATAACCAAAATAAATATCGTGTCCTCGGTAAGCTCTTATACCTTAGATTTAATTCTTGCAGCTTTCTATCTTTCTTCAATCCCTTCACTGGATAGATGTAGAATATTTATTTCTCTGATGTGATGTGTTCTCCTTTTGTGTCAAACTCTCTCCCTTTGACTGTTCTCTTTTCTTTTGATGTCTCTTGTCAGAAATTCTCTCCCTTTGTATGTACTCTCCCTTTCTTGTTACATCTCTCCCTCTAGATAATGTGATGGATATAATCTCTCCTTGATGTATAATCTCTCCTATGGATATAATTTCTCCCTGAAGTGATAATGTATATAATCTCTGCCCTTGACAGCAATGTTAAACAAATATTTTTGACAGTAATGCCAATCAAATCATTTCTATCCATAATATACTACTTGAATTTTCCAATCCATTGCCAATACAATAAATCTGGTGCTCGGAGTAGATAAATACCTTGTTGTGTATAGATTTATCTTTGAATTCCATCTCTGTGCTTGCATCAACATAAATGATATTATGATAATATATAGGTTGATGCAGCCTTCTAGTCATTTTATTGACCAGTAGACAAGTGTCTGACCCCTAGTCTCTTTCTCAAGTACTCAAATGCATCCTTGGGTAGTGGCTTGGTGAAGATATCAGCTAATTGTTCCTTTGATTGCACATACTCAAGTATCACCTCCTTTGCTTGAGCTTGTTCTCTCAAATAATGATACTTGATGGCAATGTGCTTTGTTTTAGCATGCATGACTGGATTCTTGGAAATGTTTATTGCACTAGTATTGTCACAATATATAATTACTGGTTCAAGGATTTTCATATGCATACCTTCCATTAATTGTTTGATCCATGCAATATTTGAGTAGTTTGCAGCAGCAACATACTCTACTTCTGCAGTGGATTGAGAGATGCATCCTTGCTTCTTGCTGATCCATGTGACAAGTTTGTCACCCATAAAGAATGCTCCTCTAGTTGTGCTCTTTTGGTCATCAATATTTACAGCCTAATCAGCATCGGTAAAGACCTTCAGTTTAAGTTTTTCTTCTCTTCTATACCATAATCCAAATTCCTTGGCATTCTTCAGATATCTTAGGATTCGTTTCACAACAGTCATATGTGATTCCCTAGGATTAGCAAAAAATATCGCAACTATTCCTACTACATGTGCAATATTTGGTCTAGTATATACAACATACATGAGTTGATCTGTACAAAGTTTGATTTACCTCTGATGACTTGTCCTCCTTTGTCATCTTACATCTAGTTTCCATCAGTGTTCCAACTAGTTTGGAATCTTCCATATTAATATTTTCAGCACTTCTTTGATGTATTTGGATTGTGTAATGAAAATACCTTCATCTTGTTGCATGATCTGTAGACCAAGAAAGAAATTGATCTCTCCAAATATATACATCTCAAACTCTTTGCTCATTTCATTTGCAAATGATTTGCATAGCATATCATTGCTTCCAAATATGATGTCATCAACAAATATCTCAACAATTAAAATGTTAGCATCGGTATCTTCCTTCAAATAAAGATTATTGTTTTCACTAGTTCTTACAAATCCAATACTTATAAGATAGGAAGAAGCCTTTCATACCAGGCTCGGGGTGCTTGTTTCAATCCATATCAGGATTTTTGTAGTCTACATACCATGTCCCTCTTATTTGGATCAACAAACCCTTCTGTTTGTTCAATGTATACCTCTTCTGCAAGTATTCCATTTAGGAATGCAAATTTGACATCCATTTGGTATACCTTGAATCCTTTACATGCAGCATAAGAAAGTAATATTCTTACACCTTCTAGCCTAGCAATGGGTGCAAAGGTCTCTCCATAGTAAATCCCATCTTCTTATGCATACCCCTTGCATACTAGTCTTTCTTTATTTCTGGTGACTTCTCCATTCTCATTCAGCTTATTCCTGAATATCCATTTTCTATCGATGACATTCTTGTCATCTAGTCTCGGTACAAGTGTCCATGTCTTGTTTTTCTTAATCTACTCAATCTCCTTATTCATAGAACTAATCCATTCATTATTATCAAGTGCAACATTGACAGATTTTGGCTCAAAGTCAAAAATAAGACATCTTGTGTTTAGAGACGTACTTCTGGTTCTCATACCAGCCTTTTTGTCTCCAATGAGCTAGTTCTGTGGATGGTTCCTTCTGACATATCTAGCAAGTACAAGTTCAACTCTTTGTCTATCATCTTGATCATCATTTTTTCCTTCATTCTCTTCTCCATCACTTTGTACATCATCTTGAGCAATATCCTGATTTTTGGTATTTGCAGCATAATGCTCAGATGTAATGATCTGTTGTTCAGGAGCTATACATTGTTGCTCGGGTAGAGTGTTAGGTTCTTCATTGTAAACAAACCTGTTGTAGTCCTCTGGTTCTTTTGTTCTTTTCTTTTCATTCTTCTCTACAAATTCATCTATCTTTACCTTTGCACTTTCAACAATTTTTTAGAGGCTTTATTGAGACATTTATAAGCCTTTCTCATGGTGGAATACCCTAGAAAGATTCCTTCATCACTCTTGGAGTCAAGCTTTCCATTTCTATCATCTTTTAAGATATAACATTGACTACCAAAAATTTTGAAGTAACTTGCATTGGGTGTGTAACCATACCATAGCTCAAAAGGTGTCTTCTTGGTGTCTTTCTTCAATTGTACTTTGTTCAATGTGTAAACAACAGTACTGAAAACTTCCCTCTAGAAGTTTTGGGTGATGCATTTCTCTATCATCAGTGTCCTTGCACAATCAACTATGGGTATGTTCCTTCTTTCAACAATTACATTTTGTTGTGGTGTTCTCGGTGCAGAGACCTGTCTTTTAATTCCATGCTCATTACAAAAGTTAGTGAATTCATCTGAAATAAATTCCCCTCCTCTATCTGACCTTAAGCATTTCAATTCTTTGCCACTTTTTTTTTCAACCATTTCTTTGTACCATTTAAACATCTTGAATGCTTCAGATTTATCTTTTAAAAACATTACTATCATCATTCTAGAGTAATCATCAACAAAGAGAATAAAATATCTATCACCATAATAACTCTTTGTCCTCATGGGTCCACATAGATCAGTATGGACTAATTCTAGAATGGCATCAGATGTATGGGTTTTGCTTTTGAAACTAGACATTGTCATGTTACCTTTTTGACAATTCTTACACATGATATTGTCAGGCTTGGTCATCATCGGTAAGCCTCTTACATTTCTTTTTCTACTTATTTTTATCATGTTGTCAAAGTTCACATGACACAATGTTTTGTGCCATAACCATATGTCTTCGCTTCTAGCCATTAAGAAAGTGGTGTCAATATCATTCAGATAAAATAAGTTACCTTTTGTTTGCTCACAGGTACCAATCAGATTTCCTTATTCATTAAAGATCTTTGCCTTCTTATTTTCAAATGCTACTCTATGACCTAAATTATTCAACTGAGAAACACTCAATAGATTATAATTCAATCCTTTCACCCAGTAATATTTTTCACATTTTATCAGGTTATTCAACATTATAGTTCCTCTACCTTCAACTGGACAAGGTGTGAAATTACCCATTCTTACTGAACCACCATTATAGTATTCAAAAGTCTCAAAATTTTGTTTGTCACCAGTCATGTGGTGAGTGTAGTCACTATCTATGATCTAGACATCATTTTTACTAATTTTTGATATGAGTGCAGTTTCTACATACCTTTCTTCATCTTCATCTGAATCATCTTTTACTGCCACAAACACCATCTTGATGTCTTCATTAGATTCAGTGTTAGTATCTTCATCTTTGCATTTAGCTAGGTAACTGGCCTTCTTTCCTTTTTCCTTGTAGTCTCGAGTATCTCTTCTTTCTGATTTTCGGTTGCTTCTATAATCACCTCTGTCATCCTTCTTTTCAAATGACCTATCATTACTTCTATCATATTTTATTTTTTTAGGACATCTTGCAGTAAAGTGTCCATTCTTTTTACAATTAAAACAAACAAGTGGTAATTTACCTTTGTATTTACCTTTGCCTCTATGCATTCTTCTAGCCATAAGAACTTCAATTTCATCAAGATCTTCTTCTTCACTTTCACTATCACTATCTTTTCTCATAGTGTGTTTATGACTTGATTTACTTATTCTCAAGGAATATTTGAATGCAGACTCTATGTTTGGTAAGACACTATTATCAAAATTATTCATCTCAAATGAAATTAGTCTTCCAATCAAACTGTCTAGAGTAACATTGCTCTTTGCTACTGCTCTCATTTCTTGTATGGAAGATACTCTAATAGCATAAGTAGGCAGTAAGGTTCTTAGAATTTTACTTACCACTGTATCTTCATCTAGTACACCTCCAACTCCTTAGATAGCATTTACTACCTCTTTGATTCTTGTGTTGTACTGTGTGATGTTTTCACCTTATTTCATTTTGAGATCATCAAACTTTCCTCTAAGGCTTTCTACCTTGGCTCTTGGAACATTTTTATCACTGCCATGTACAAGCTTCAATTTGTCCCACATATGCTATGCAGTTGTGCATGCTTTGACATCTTCAAATTCAGCATCAGAGAGTGAGGAAGCAAGCTCTATCATCATGCAGTTGATCTCATACTTTTATCTCATTTATTCAACTTTGGGTGCTCCATGGGAAACACATATTCAGTATCTAAGTATTGAGTAACATTGTTTCCAATACCTGATAAGTGGAGTCTTATTCTTCTTTTCCATGAAGCAAAGTTGTCTTTGTTCAACTTGGGCACATCTCATCTATTCATCTTGTGATCTTTGGCTTAGGTCTTGAAACCTACCTTCTAAGCACATAAACTCTGATATCAATTGTTAGTAATAACTGAGAGGAGGGGTGAATCAGTGGCCAGGAAATTGAATCCTTAAATCAACCCTTCAAACTTAGTACCACTTTTAAGCCTCTAGTTATACTCATTCCTACAAGATGAATGCCTTGAAATAATTTTAACAAATTTCTTCTTGTCAGAATGCTTTGTAAAACCTTCTTCTGTATGTTTACCGATAAGTAGTCTTTCTATTTACCAAAACACAATAAATAACTAGTGTATAATGATCAATCTAGAATAGCTTATGTGAAATGCAACATAAACACATAACACAAGGATTTTTAACATGGAAACCCTGTTAAGGGAAAAACCACTGGGACCGGTACCCAAAATTTTCACTCTTCTGAAGTGAGCTCAGTTAATAGCCAACCCTATTAAAGGTTACAAACACAATGTTAGGTGTGACCTTGTTAGAGGATTTAAAAGATAGTTTGTCACTTAGTATCTGACATCTAATGCTACCATCCTTGATCAAACACTCACTTGGCTTGTCAATAGGTATCGGGCATATCCAATGCTACTTTGTATGATCAAAATTTTTGATACTCCTTGGGATGTATCTCAATTACAAAATACTTTTAAGTCCTACTCGATTAAGAGACTTGATGCTTCAATGGTTAAATTGAAACAATAAAGTGATATGTTCACACATACAACTTGAATTGCAGATTTTCAGATCTATTATAAGTGCATTACCTCTCTAATCAATATAATCAATTCAATACCTTTTCTCCACACTATCCTTCTCTGTGATGATGTTTCATTATTCGTTGGTGTCAGCAAAATCTATCTCTTTCCTTAGCTTGTTGATCAGGTCTGAATGAAGAATTTCTTCTCCTTCAGAATCTCTTCAGCATCTATTTTCTTTTCACTTCTTTTTTTCCCCCAAATTTGTAATGAATTAGGTTGTCTCTTTATAGACATGAATTCACCGATTCTTGGCTTTCTTGATCTTGGCGTGATCCACAATTCTCACCAATTAGATTTAAAGAAAAACACAAGTTTTATCTCGTAGAGATCTCCTTGCCAACTGGACAAAGCAGCTTTAAATCCTTTACTTATCCTTGGCTTTATCTTGTTGATTAAAACAATGATAAGTATCAGTTAAGTCTATTTTTAGTTCTTGATAGCTAAGCATTTTGTTATTTCTGAACTCTCTATTCTGTTGGTCAATACTTTAGTTAGTCATTGAAGATAACTGACTATTCCATCGGTGTGACTTCAGTTGTCTTCAGGATCTCTGTCCGTCGGGCAACATTGTAATTCTATCCGTTGGGTTACTTTGTGCTTTTCTCGTCGGGAAACACTGTGACTTTGCTTGTCAGAAATGCTGTGCATTTTCTCATCGGGTAACACTATGACTTTGTTCTTTTACTCTGACCATCGGTGTATATAGTCACTTTGTGAATACTTGACTCTTATGCATTAATGATAGAATAGCCTTTGATTCATCAGTTATTTGAAGTCTTTAGCAATATGTCCATGACCATACAGATTATATCAAGTTGACATCAATGAAAATACAATACATTAACTGATTTAATGCCTTGCATGATCATCAACTTAACATCTTCAAACATTCAATCAGTTATAGTTCATCAATTCCTCCTAGTTCTCAACATATTTCAAACAAGACAAAACATAAAAAAATCTACCAATGAATGTTGTAAGAAGCATCGAGCTCATGCTAGGGTCCGTGCTTCTGTTCTTTTAAATTCTTAACCTTCTCTTGACCAGCCTATGCCTGATGTGTTGGAGGAAGTTAATGTTAATAATAATGTTAAGATGAATGATTTTGATGATTCCATTCGCATCTTAGATTGTATTTCAATTAATCTTGATGAATAAGATACTCTTGGTGATCCTATTGATGCTAATGATGAATATGAGACTATTAATCTTGATACTGATTTACCTCATATGCTTCCCACACAATTGATAATTACACCTAGTATCAAATATCGTGATTCTTAAGAGGATCCTTGTTTGGAACTGGCTATTATTCCTACTGTGTTGGATATAGTCCCTCTTGTGAGTTTCCCGCCTTACCTAAATGATATAGACCAAGATGGGGAGAGTAGGTGATGCACTTGAATGGCTTATCCTCCATGGTATCCTTTTATGTGTTTTCATTTGTATTGTGCTTCTCCTGTAATGTGTTTGCTAAATGTTTGTTAGATTCTTTTATACGACCCTTGTTACTTTGTTTGTGCAAGATGATAAAGGAATCAAACCTGTTGTACAATTCCTCTATATGTATCTCTATTCTTCTATATGTTGTGTCATGTTATGTTGTACCTATGCTATTGTTCATAAATTTTTTCCTTGTTTAGTCCGCTTGAATTTGCGACATGGTAGCACTGATTCTTTTTGGTCTCCATGTTGTGGTCCGAAAAGACGCTTCTTCGTAACTCTTACATTTTCTTTCCTCCATTGTGATTTTAGTTCTACTTTATTTTGGGAATGATGTAAATTCATTTACAATAATATTATATATACATATTATCTTATGATCATACTGACCCCACGGTAGGTAGATCCCTTATGTGCTCTCTGTATGTTTATGTGGTATTTCCCTTGATTTTTCTTTGCTTGGGGGCATCTCATAGTGGAAACTAATCAGTGGAATTGTTTATGTTTTCATAAAATCCATTGCTCCAATTGAAGTTTTATTAATGAATTTAATGTGGGGGCATACACTCTGCTCACTTTTTAGCTCAAAACAATATTCTTCGCATACCTCTCTAACACTTGGATGGACCACACCCTCTATCTCTTCTTCCTTCTTCACCGACACATGATGAACAACAACTTCACCATCTGTATTCTTAGTTTATATTTCTCTTCTTTCCTCTTAGGTTTCCACCACCATGGAAAATGATAACACTTAATACCTCTTCAATCTAACCATACACTTGGCTTCATATCTCATATACCTATGCCCAATTTGAAATTTACTCACCACGCCTTTCCATTCTTGAATTCAATCAAGAAGACAATTTATTTCATCAAGTATTTTATTTCTTGAGCAATCATCTTACTCAAATCATCTTTATACTGACATCTCGATGATATTACCATTAAATAATTGTTTCTAGTTGTCCATGCACATTCTCCAATGAATTTTAACCAATAACAATTGACTATGACATCAACTTGAATCACCGATACCGATCAAACCGTTAGTCATTTTGCAACTTTATACTTTCTCAAATATCACTAATTATCCTTAGAAATATCCCTTATCTTTTCTCAAAATAAATCGTTGCTGTTGGATTAGCATCTAGTAGCTTCAGGTAACCTCCTAAAAAAAACTGAACACAAAAACAATCAAACTCATAACCATAATGATAGAATCATCTTATTTTTGTTAATTGTTTTCTTAACAATTTCATTGATATCTAGTCACTCACTGAATCTATTTCATCAGTCAATATAACAATCTTATATTTCAACTGTAGCATTATAACATGATCCCAAACACTTCTGTAGAATCATACCTTAAGATATCAGTTATGTCAACAATCTCCCCCTTTGGAATTGATGGTAACATAAAAAATTAACACATACCTATTTGTCTCTCTACCTGTGTGTGCCAAAGCAATTTGACTAACCAACTCATCACAGCCATAGATTATTCATCTTCATCTCTATCTTAAAGTTCTCACCGTCCAATCTATGTAGTATCTCCCCTGAGATATAAACTTTGTTCAGCTCACTGTATGTACCAAATATCAGTACCAATGTGTACCAGTGTGTTGATGGAAAACACTCCCCCTTTGAAAATAATTCCAAAGTGGCCAATCAACAACAATCTCTCTCTAATTTTCTATGCAACATATTCTTACAACTTAACTACTCCAACTCCAAGAGTTGTCACTAATACATCAATCCAGGTTAAGATACAACAATAAAGTTCTAGGATATATGCAATATTGCATCTTCTCAATTAAGTGTAGAGAGGGGAGTCACCCCTAACTTAACTCTCAAGTATTCAAACCTATCCTTAGGTAGAGTCTTATTAAAGATATCAGCAATTTGTTCTCCAGTTGGAATGTATTCTAGCCTTACCTCTTTCTCCTGAAAACTTTTTCTCTAAGAAAATCATACTTTATAGCAATGTGTTTTGTCTTAGAGTGCAACACTAGATTCTTAGAAATGTTTATAGCACTAGTATTATCATAGTGAATAACAACAGATTCAGTCACCTTTTCTTGCATACCTTCAAGTAGTTGCTTAATCCATACCACCTAAGTGCAATTGATGGAAGCAACAACATATTCAATTTCAGCAATAGCTTTTGAAATACAATTTTGTTTCTTACTTGTCCAAGAAACAAGTCTTTCACCCAAGAAAAATGTTCCACCACTTGGACTTTTCCTATCATCGACATTTCCAGCCCAATCAACATCACTATACATGCTTAGTAAAAAATCTCCTTTGTAACCATACCTTAGTCCATAATTTTTTGTTCCTCTGATATATATGAATGTCCTTTTTACTATAGTCAAATGTGTATCCTTAGGATTTGCTAAATATCTTGCAACCAAACCAAATTCTTGTGCAATATCCGGTCTACTATGCACAACATACTATAGTTTTCCAATCATAGAGAAGTACATAGTCTGATCAACTTCATTAGATTCATCATCCTTAGAGAATTTACAACATGTAACCATTGGGGCTCCAATAGGTTTAGATTCTTCAAGTCCAAAGGTCTTCAATATCTCTTTGATGTATTTAGACTGGCTGATGTAGATTCCATTATCAAGTTGTTAAACTTGCAAGCCAATAAAGTATTTGATCTCTCCTATCATTGACATTTCAAATTCCTATCTCATTTTTTCAGCAAATGTTTTACTTCGGTCATCTTTACCTACAAATATTATATCGTCAACAAAGATTTCAGCAAGTAGTAATTTGTTTTCTTTACAAACCTTTAGATAGATGTTGTTTTTTTCACTTGTTCTAACAAATCTAATATTTATAAGATATGAGTTTAGTATTTCATACCATGCTCTAGGTGCTTGTTCCAGTTCATAAAGTTCCTTCTTTAGTCTGCAAACCAAATCATGTCCATCATTCTTCTCAAAACCATCAGATTTCTCAATATAAACCTCCTCTTCTAGTATACCATTTAGAAAAGTATATTTCACATCCATTTGATAAACCTTGAATTTCTTGTAAGATGCATACGTAATTAGTACCTTTACTCCTTTTCAATATAGAAACACGTGAAAAGATCTCACCATTATCCAATCCTTCCTCTTGTACATATCCTTTTGCAAATAAATCTTGCCTTGTTTCTCACCACTTCTCCTATTTCATCCATTTTATTTCTAAGTACCCATTTTGTTCCAATCACATTCTTATCTACCAGTCGGGGTACTAGATTCCAAGTTTCATTCTTCTCTATTTGTTCTATCTCTTCTCTCATTGCATCTAACCAATCATCATATTTTAGTGCATCCTTAACAGTTCTAGGCTCAAACTTAGAAAGTAAGAAGGTACTCTCTCTAGCTTTCCTTCTAGTTAATACTCCAACATTCTTATCTCCAATTATTTATGCAGAAGAGTGATTTAATTTACCATACCTTGGTAAGGTAGTCTTAGATATTTGTTCCTCAACTTCATTCTGAATAGGTGTATCATCCTTTTCTTGTTCCTCTTGTCTTTGTTCATTCTATTCAGCAGTTTCATCTTCAATCACAGGTTGCATATATGTTATCTCATTGTAATATTCAATTTTCCTCTTTCTTGCTTCATCATTTTTACCAAAAATCTCATCCACTTTTACATTAGCACTCTCAATGATCTTGTTTTTCTATTTGTTTAAACAATTGTATGCTTTACTCTTAGATAAATACCCCAAAAATATTCCTTTGTCACTTTTAGCCTCAAACTTTCCTATGTTTTCGTTCTTCTTAAAAAGAATCTACTACCAAAGATTTTGAAATAACTTACATTGGGAGTATGTCCATACCATGGTTCATGAGGTGTCTTTCCTGTTCCTTTCTTAATCAAAATTTTGTTCAAGGTGTATATGGAAGTGCTAACAACTTCTCTCCAAAACACTTGTGCAACACCTTTTTGTATCATCGGAGTCTTAGCCCATTCAACCACTGACTTGTTTCCTCTCTCAGCTATTCCATTTTGTTGTGGTGACCTAGGAGCATACATTTGTCTTTTGATTTCTTCTTCTTCAAAATAGGCAATAAATTCAAGAGATATAAATTCTCCACCTCTATTAGACCTCAGGCATTTTAAGCTTCTACCGGTTTCCTCTTCCACTCTTTCTTTGTAAATCTTGAACATATGAAAAGCTTCTGACTTATCTCTGAGAAACATAGTCCACATCATCCTTGAATGGTCATCAATGAACAACATAAAGTACTTATCTCCATAATATCTCCGAGTTCTCATAGGACTACATAAATCAGTATGCACCAAATCAAGTTTATTTTTAGATGTGTATCCTTTACTATTGAGTGTAGAACTAGTAAACTTCCTGAATCAAAAATCCTCACAAACATCATTATCAGGTTTAACAAGGTAGGGAAGACCTCTAACAACCTTCTTTTTACTTACTTTGATCAGGTTATCAAAATTAACATGACAAACCCTCTTATGCCATAACCAACTGTCCTCTACCCAGTAGACATCATCCCAGTTTTATTATCATTCGGTGTTATAGTTCCTTTACCTTTTACCATAAAGGGGATTTCATTACCAAACTTAACTGATAGTCCATCAAATTATTCAAGCTCAATTAATTTACTCTTTTCACCAGTCATGTGATGTGTGCAGCCATTGTCAATAATCCACTTCGCAATCTTGTTCATAGTGTTGGAAAGTTGAATCCTAAGGATTATATGGCTTATTTTGTGTTGTCATTATGGCAACAAAGTCATATGAAGTTTTTGATAGTTAACTATGAAGTGAAAATTGACTAAGTGTAGAAGACAGAACAAAACAGTGACTTACAGTCGATTAGGGCATCAGCACACGTGTGTACAATCACATCAGGTTATGCACATTAAGACTTAAGCTCTATGGTATGTTATTATGCTTACTCTATACACGCATTGTACAGAATGGTAGTACAGACAAGTTACAGAAAGAACAAGTTCGTCAACAGTCTAGAATATATAGTATGAAGCTGACTTCATTGTTTTGATTAGCGTGTAATATTTTGTTATGTAAAGGCTAAGAACCTATTGTAATAAGTTTTTAAGCATGTATTAAACATTTTTTTAAACATGCTTAAGCTAATTTTTTTGGAAGCGTTGTGTATTATGTTTTTGGGCCGACTAAGGTCTTGTTTATAGTCACGTCTATTCAGGCATAAAGATATATATATGTAATGCAAAGATACAATTGAAGTGTCATCAAATTAATAAGAGAAGATGTATAGTAGAGAATTATGAAGAGATAAATATGAGATAGAGCCCTTAAAGAAGTTAAGAGCATAAGTGCATAACTGGAACTGATCAGACATCTGTGTCACATACAGTAGTTCATCTTTGGATATAGTGTATATCTATTCTCAGGAGGTTGTAGCCTTATTTCTCTTTCAGTAGTGAGCTCTTGGATAGTGAGTCCCCATACCTAACAGGGTTATTTGTAAAAGACTCCTAACAGGTTCAGACCCTTAACTAGGTCATTGTACTCGCATTGTAAAGACTGCTTCTAATAGGGCAAAGGAACTTTAACAGGTTCATTATACTAGTACAATATTTGTGGGTACTAATTCCCACCGGGGTTTTCCTCTAATCAAGGTTTCCCCATAATCATATCAAGTGTTATGTGTTCTTGTGTTAAGCTTCATTGGATGTATATTTGATTTATGTTTAAGTTTCTGAATTAGAATAATTAGCTAAACATTGATTCACCCCCCCCTCTTAGTGTTTCTAACCATTGGTATCAGAGCTTGGTCCTCAGAGAGAAAAGTTTAACCACTTGAGGAGATCATGGATTCAACAGAAGTCAAACATCTAAAAAATAATCTTGAAGCAACCCTTGAACATCTAGATAGATTTGAGAAAGAAAATGAAGAACTCAAACTAAAATTTGATGGCTCACAAATGTTTATCAAGAAACTAAGGAAAGAAATAAAAGATTGCTCCACCAATGATTTAAAATTGAATGAAGAGAACAAGTCTCTGAAAGATAAGATGGAAGAATTGAATGATCAGTTAATTGATAGCTTAATAGCTATTGAAGAGAAGAACAAAGAAAAAAAATAGTTAGATGAAGAACTCATGCAAGCCAATATGAAAATCTTGGAATTGGAAAATATCAAGAACAAAATTGAATTTGAATTATCAGGAGCAAAAGACAAGATTGATAAACTACACACAAGCTCTAATCTGATTAAATCATAGCTCTATGCACAAAATCTAAAAGGTGACACCACTGGTATGGGATACAGTTTAGCTCAAATTTAAATCAACTCATCACAAGAAAGAAAGAAAGAAATCTCTAACCGAATCTTCAGAAGAAAAGAAGACTGAAAATCATGATGAGACTAAATAAGAAGATATGCACAAGGCATTCAATCATAATTTCTATGCCTGTAACAAGAATGGACACTTGGAAAGAGATTGTAAGAATGTAAGACCCTTCAATTGTTACTTTTACTCCTATAATAAGTTTGGTCATAGGGCTATTTATTGCAGAACAAATCAAAGAAATCAGCCACAACTGAACCAAAGGAATCAAACTCAATTCAATCAGAGAAATCAACCTCAAAGAAACTTGTAGAAAATTACATGTCAGATATGTAACTACAATAGACACATAGCTAATTAATGCAGCAAGATGAATAACACCACCAAACCTCCTATCATCTGTCACTCATGTGGGAAAGCTGGACATATCTCAAGGTTTTGCAGATCAAAAGGACAAGAGAATCCCAACAAGTCCATGTTTGAAGAATCAAGAGAATTCAATTTTGTGGAAGCCAAAGCTAATTCAAATAAAATATGGGTTGAAGTAAAGAAGGAAATTGAAGAGAACAAGGTAGAAAATGTATCCTCAGTGGACGCACCTTCTACTTCTAAATAGTTGACCCTCATGGTCTTGGGGGGAACTATTCTAGCTCTGAACCCCTGTGTGGCTGGTATACTCACCTCTGAGTATGTGCCTATGGATTCATGCATGAAATCAATAATTAAGGTTGTATGCACTCATGCATAACCTTTACTTCATTCAGATCAAAGTTTGAAATTCTCTATGTAAACCACTTTACAGCAACGTGCATTAAATGCAATTGATCTTTATATAAATTGGCAAAAGATCTTAAAAACCTCACTTTGCACTTGAGATTGAAGCATTCAGAAAGCAGATAGGCATCGAGCATCAAAGCACTATAGCTTGAAGGATTAGTTGGTTTATGAACAGATTGCATTTGGAATAAAACCCTAGTAATCACATCATTTCAGAATCATTGTGACACCCTACTTAACTTAGTCACAAGTAAGTATGGCAACTCCTATTGTATTTGACATTGCTAAGAGGAAGAGATTTGTTTTTAAGAAGCATCCATTCAAGTCCATACTGGATGATGTCAAAGGAGAATTCTCTAGGACTCTGCTTGGATTTGTACATGTAGAAGACATCCATGCATATGTTTACTGCAAAAAGGAAATAGTTGGAGACAACAACATTGCATCTCTCATGGGTTCTATGATGAAACTAGATTATATATTCAAGAATGAATACACGCATCTCACTGATAACCCTATCTTTGAGTATTCCAATGCGCATGAGTTCTATGAGCTAGAATGAGTGAAGATATTACTGAGTAGGATACATGATGATCTATACTGGATAGGTGAGGTTCCTATCTGCATCACTATTGATCTAATTCATGAGATTACTAGACTACCCAAGACTGGACCAGTTCTTCCAACTGGTAAAGATGTTAAGAAACAAGTTGAGAAAGCATGCTTATCCAGGAGTGATAGGCATGGTATGATAGTTGCTCCCATCAAGGAAGATGACATTAAGCTAGTTAGCATGATACTAGGTTATAAATTCCAGCATGCAAGCAGACTAAACAGTGTATCTGCAGCTACTGTCTTAGCAACAATAAAAATGGTGAATGGCAATGCTTAGTACAACCTATGTGAGATATTGTGCGCTTAATTGATTGACAATATCTAAGCTATCAAGCATGACAAGAGAAATATATTTAGGTTTGGCTCACTGATCATATATCTCTACTTCCACATAGTAGGAAAGGTTGCAAATCTCTACCTAGATAGAAGCAAACCCACTATGTCACAGATTTCACTAAAAGCCACATCAGAGAATAGTGTGAAGGATTCTATGGACATGGACATCAAGACATTCAAGATCAAGATGCAGAAGAGGTTAAGGATACCTGAGAAAATAGTTGAGAAGTACAAAGACACCATATGCTTCATGGTGGAGACTGACTGTACTTGCATGGAGGTAGTTGAGCCTAGGATGAAATGGATTCACCCTCTTGGTTATGAAGTTGAAGATCATGTTTTGGAAGGTTATACACAAGTTCTCTTATCTACACCCAAGGATCCCAATGAACCTAGATGGGGCACTTATAGAGAAAAGACAAATCAAGTTGATTCTATCTTATAAAGTGCTAAGAACAAAAGGAAGGAATCTAGGATTACCTCAAATATCCTAAAAGTTCATGGTGTTACACAAGAAGATCTTGACAAAGCTAGAGAAGCTAAGATAGCCAAAGAACTTGAGAAGACTCCCATAGAAGTAAAAATAGAAAAGGCTGATGATATTCCCAAGAAGAAGAAATCAAATGAAGATACATCTGTGCCATCAACCACCATTGATCTAGATGCATTTCCACCATCAGTGCCTAGCAAGAAGACTATAGGAAGAAAGCAAGCGCCCACTAGTCATCCATCATCAAGAACTACAAGGAGCAAGGTAAAGAACACTCAATCTCCTCCTGAGGTAGGTTTCAGACCTAGTCTTAATGTCTTAAGGAAAAAAATTGTCAATGAAGGAAGACTAGAGTCTCTCAAGAATATATATGACAAATATCAAGAGATAGATAAATCAAAGATTCATTCTATGATCATCTCTCATATGATTAAGTTCAAAAGGACTGTATTGGAGCTTGAAACTGTCATACCAGACAAGGTATGGAACATACTTGATATGTTGAAGAGGCAAGCAATTGAAGAGAATATGAGGATAAGAGAAGAAACATTGGATAGTCTTCTCCCAGTGTGCTCGCATGATGAGAAAGTCATTTTGTTGGATTTAGTAAAGACGCACCTAAGAACCAAAATAAGAATTCTTCATATCATGAACAAGGAGTATGATCTGGTCGGTGAAGAGACTCATAAGACATTTGAGCAGGTATTTCTAGATAGACATATGTATCCATCAATGGTGCCTATAGCTAAGGTAATTCCAGTTCCTCCTAAACAGGTTGCAGAACTAGTAATTGAAAATGCACCTAAGACAGGTCCATAGGTTTCAGCGCCCTTAGCTTCAATAGCCTCTGATACAAAAAAAAATTCATGGGATACTATAGTGATTGATGATATCAAGATATTTATGACCGCTTCTGATAATGATATGTATAAAGTTGAAAAAACATTTGTAAACTCGGAAGACACAGAGAAGGCATGTAGTGATGATACATCTTTGCAACAAGATAAAGTTCCCTCTATAGATTCAATAGACTTGAACAAAGAGGAAGACAATCAAAAAAATGAGACACCAATCATGGAGATCCTAGTTAAAAGTGAATGCATGGATACTAGTTAGAATATCATATTCACAACATCCATTCAACCATCCACCTCATTGTTGTCAAGTTTAACTCCTTACTCAGCAAGTCTGGATGCTTGGGGAGAAGAAGACCTGGTCAAGATTAGTGTCCTAGACATGGAAAAGGCCAAAGAGAAATGGGTTATGAGGAATCCTCTCTTCTTGGAATCAGTAAACATTCTTAATGACCTTGTACCTATGGACAAGAGAGTAGTAAAAATTTAGTTAGTTGATGATGTAGACAATATACTAACAAGCTTCAAAGTACATTTTACAAGCTTAGTAGACTCAGTTACTAGAATTGCAGAAGATGAGTAAAAAAAGGAAAGGTTGAATGAACTAGTAAAGAACTTTACCTTAGACTTAAAATCATTGAAGATTGGTCAGTCTATGCTAAAAGAGTTGGCAGCTAAAGGCAAAAATGTAATAGCTAAATGCATGGATAGGGTGAAATTAAACTCTGAACATATCAAGAAGATAGAGGAGGAAGATATCTTGGTTGACAGTGTCAGGAAATCAGTCGAGCCATCCACACAAGACATGAACATCTACAACTATATCTATCAAGGTCAGCTTGACAAGATAGAAAAAGCCAAAATGGAGATCAATAAGATAAGGACCCAACAGACTCAGTTGAGAAATGCACTTGCGCCCTCCTTAGTAGTTCTGGATGAGAACATCAAATAGATTGATTCCACTATTGTCACATATGATCAAGGTCCCTGCATGGACCTGATAAAAATGGAGAAGCTCACTTATTCTCTATGCACCCATCTCCAGACAGTTGATGCAATGAAGGCATTCTGGCAGCAGCAGATAAAGAATCTTCAGGTTGTATATCTAGATGTATATATGGAGTAAGTATATATTAAAATTTTTACACCTTTGTCATTAATGTCAAAGGGGGAGTAATATACAAGGAATATGTGTAATATAAATTATAAAGTATAATGATATACAGTTTTTGGGTGTTAGTCAATTTTGAGTAACTTGGCCACATTCCTTTGTTGCCATTAATGACAAAGGGGGAGATTGTTGGAAATTTGACTCCCAGGGAGTATATGGCTCATTTTGTGTTTTCATTATGGCAACAAATTCATATGAAGTTTTTGATAGTTAACTATGAAGTGAAAATTGACTTAGTGCAGAAGACAGAACAGAACAGTGACTTACAGTCGATCAGGGCATTAGCGCACGTGCGTATGATCACATCAGGTTATGCACATTTAGAATTAAGCTCTATGATATGTTATTATGCTTACCCTATACATGCATTTTACGGAATGGCAGTACAGACAAGTTACAAAAAGAACAATTTCACCAGCAGTCCAGAATACAGAGTATGAAGCCGACTTCATTGTTTTGATTAGCGTGTAATATTTTGTTATGTAAAGGCTAAGCACCTATTGTAATATGTTTTTAAGCATGTATTAAACATTTTTTTAAACATGCTTAAGCCAATTGTTGGAAGTTTTGTGTATTATGTTTTTGGGCCGACTAAGGTCTTGTTTATAGTCACGTCTATTCAGGCATAAATATATATATATGTAATGCAAAGATACATTTGAAGTGTCATCAAATTAATAAGAGAATATGTATAGCAGAGAAGTATGAAGAAATCAATATGAGATAGAGCCCTTAGAGAAGTTAAGAGCATAAGCGCATAACTAGAACTGATCAGACATCTGTGTCACATACAGTAGTTCATCTTTGGATATAGTGTATATCTATTCTCAGGAGGTTGTAGCCTTCTTTCTCTTTGAGCAGTGAGCTCTTGGATAGTGAGTCCTCACCCCTAACTAGGTTATTTGTAAAATAATCCTAATAGGTTCAAACCCTTAACCAGGTCATTGTACTCGCATTGTAAAGACTACTTCTAACAGGGCAAAGGAACTTTAACAGGTTCATTATACTAGTACAATATTTGTGGGTACTAATTCCCACCGGGGTTTTCCTCTAATCAAGGTTTCCCCGTAATCATATCAAGTGTTATGTTTTCTTGTGTTAAGATTCATTGGATGTATATTTGATTTATGTTTAATTTTCTGAATTTGAAAAATTAGCTAAACACTGATTCACCCCCCCCTCTCAGTGTTTCCAACACATAGTTGATATCAATGTCGTCTCACTCCCTTCTATCTTGTCTTCCTTCACAGAAACAAAGAAAATTTCCTCAGTATCATCATCATTTGATTCATCATCTGTAACACCATCCTTAGCTAGATAACATGCTTTCTTTCATTTATCCTTGTATCTCTTATTCTTTTCTTTCTTATTATTCTCAGGGAACCTAGATGCAATATGTCCAATCTTACTACATGCAAAGAATTTCAAGGGTAGTTTTCCTTTATACTTTCCCTTTCCTCTAGATAACCTTTTAGAAAACAAGGCTTCCAACTCTTTTTGTATTTTCCCTTGAATATGATATCATTGTATCATCAGAAAATGGAAGCACTTCAATTTTGGACTGGTTTAGCCCTCCGAGTAAGTGATTTGGGGTCATGTCAAGTGCCTTGAATGGGTCTCTGACTTGGATCTATATTTTCCCACTTCTAGGGTTATAGGTCTAATTTGAATTTAGTTCTCCTATGTAGGCCTCTTTAGAAGACTGTTCCCTAGATTGGTATATAAGGAAGCTTTATGCTCTCATTTTCTCTAACCATAAGAATTGAAATCACAAGCACTAAGACATACACATGAAATAACATGATCACTTATGCACATGAAAAATAATCTATTGAAGCAATCATCTACTCTCAAGGATTCAATCATTCAAGCACCTTCAAGCATTCAATTCATCAAGGAGTTCCATTGGTATCCATTGAAGGATTCAAGCTCTATGGAGCCCTCTTGTTGAAGATTTCTCTATCCACATCCTTGCAAGCCTTTTCCTATTCCAAGATATATTCAATATTGGTGTTGAAGATCTACAAGCAATTGATTTAAGACATCCTAAATCCTACATTCTATCTTCTACATTCATTTGGTGCATACATACTTATGGATCCAAGGATTCGAATCCTCCACAAGGGTTTCTATACAAGCAAGGTAAATTCATTTATTTACTTTGTTTATTTATGCAATTTCAATTATATTAGAAGGTTAATTCCAAAACTAGGGTTTGACCAAGGAAAATCCTTCCGCCAACAAACAAAACCACTTTTCTTGTAGGTACAGGTACAAGACAATGAATTTCATATTAGATTTGGATACCCTTTTCGGCCAACTTTCGGGATCCATGAATAGATTTTTTGTCAGAGTAGTGAAGGTCAAGGTCAACATTTTGGGGTACAATTGTGCCCCCATAAAGAGGTCAAGGTCAACCTGACTCAGAAAAGAAAATTATTTATGGGTTTTGTCCGTCTCTGCATTTCTGTTCCAGATCTGGTTGCAGAATTTCCCAAAACTCAACATAGACACCAGAAAATAGGCTTTTCCAAATCTGCTATATTTTGAGGTTAGTACTTGTATTTAATTCATTTCAATTAAGGTTTTAATCAATTCCAATCTATCATATACTCTTCATCTATTATTAGGGAATGTAAGGCTTTCTTCTTTCTTCTTATTTCCAATTGATTGATGCATTTGTGCATTAACCATTTTTTTATGGTTGATCAAAGTGGATCTTTCCTTTGTGAAATATGGGGCTAGGAGGACAATATTATCTTCCCTCAATAGCATATCTCATCATCACATCTCCATATTTACCCACACACATCTTCCATTCATTATCCATTATCCAACAACACCAATATATCTTGTTATCCATTACATTTTGGTGAACCCGCGATAGACAACTCTTTCTTTTTGGTGTTAGATTTATGTTTCATGTTAGATCTTGCATGCATATTAGATTATCCTTCTTTTATGTTCTTGCATTTACATTTTCTTAGTTTAGTTCATTTACATTGCATTGTTGTATGAGCTTTACTACCTCTAGTCCTACCTATAATATCTCGGTTAGAAGAAATCATGGACGCAAGGGTTCCTTTGATCTTGAGTCTTCCTCTCCTTTACTTAGGATCTCAGATGATAATTTGATCACTCATGATTCCAATCCCTCTACGGAGCATAACATTTTCTCACTCATCTCATGATGAGGATGATGCTTTAAGAGTTTCTCCTGAATATTTCCAAAAACTTTCAATCAAATTTGATAAAATGGGAAATTGTCTTATTCAAGAAAACCATAATCAAGATTCTATTCAAGATATAGAGGCTCTTAAGAAATTCCTTTGTTATAGTGATCAAGGTGTCAATCTCTTACGTGGTATTACACATCTTGTGCATTTAAATGTAAAACATTTAGCTCAAGAACCTCAAGATTTAAGATTCACTCCTCCATTAGTGTCTTTACCTACCTCACAACCTTCTTACCATAGTGTTCCTTTTACCTATTCCAACCCTCTTCCAACTATGGTTCCAAGTGTTCCACCAGTTGTGTCTTCTATTCCCGCCGCTTCGTATACTTTTCCTAGTGTTCCTAATGTTTTTATGCCTCCTATTTCTTCTAATGATCCCACAGTCATTAGTCTGGCTCAAACTATGTCCTCTTTACAAAAACTTGTGTCCTTAACTCAATCCAAGTTTAGTATTCCTACATGTGACATGGGTAGTCCTTTAACCCTAGGCATTATTCATGTTCATGTCCCTCAAAAAGCCGATATGCCTCGTCTTGAGAATTACAATGGTAAGGGAGAATCTGTCACTCATGTTAAAACATTTCAAATCCTTTGTAGTGACTATGCTCATGACCATATGATTTTAGCCAAGTTGTTTTCTAGAACCTTTCATGATAAACCTTGCAATGGTAATGTTCCTTGCCTCGTTATTCTATTGATTCTTTTCCAAAACTTGACAATACCTTTATTCAACAGTTCTGAAATAATATTGGTCCACAAGTGTATTTAATTGATTTGATGCATTGTAAACAGAATACTAAAGAAAATTTGACTAAATTTATTGGTAAATTTAAGAATTTGTATGCTCATATTTCTTATCTTGTTCCTAATATTGATATTTAGCATATGTTTATTTCAAATTTGCAAAAGGATATTAGAGATAGGATTCTGCTTACTGAATTTACCTCTTTTCAACAACTTTATACAGTGCTTCATCATTATCAATTAAAAGTGACTCAATTTGAGAGAAACACTCCAATGGCTCATGTTCTAGTTGATAAGAGTGATGCTACTCCTAATCCCAACAAGTTTCAAAGGCCTAACAACTATGTCAAAATCAATAAACAAGAAAATGCATTTGCTGATCAAGTTGTTGCATCCCACAATGCCACTTCTGCATCCACTTCTTTTCATTTAAATCGTATGTTTACTCCTCTTTCTAAATCTTTACATTCTATTATGACTAAATTGTTGACTACTAATATGATAACTTTGCCTCCTATTCGACCTCTTCTTCCTACTACGTTGGCATCAAAATCCTTTGATCCCAAAGCCATTTTGTCAATACCATCGTCAGAATGGCCATGATACCAAGAATTGTTATTCTCTAAAACATAAGGTTCAAGACTTAATTAATTCTAATGCTTTATCTATTGATAATTTTGATGGTAGTGAGAACAAATTTTTCTCTCCTCTTAATCAAAACCTTCAAATCTATATGAATCCTTTTCCTACACATGATACTAATACCATTATTCAGTCATCTTTTGTGGATATTTTTTATGATTCAAAGATGGATGATCTCAATCATATTTTAAACCATGTGGAGCATGTTTCTTTTCCTCAACCTGTCTCTCCACCCCAACCTCAATCTCAACCTCCTATTAAATTTCATCTATCTCAAGCTCAACTTCAAGTTCCACCTCAACCTAAAATGAAACCTCAATCTTAACCTTCAAAACAACCTAAGGATAAAAGACCTAGGGTACTCTCGATCACCTTTGATGATTCTAAGACTATTAGAGCTCTTTATGGTCCCCTCTACATTTATGCTTGGATTTATAAGATACCTACATGTGCTTGTCTTGTTGGTCCTACTTCCTTAGTCAATGTCATCACTAAAGAAACCCTTTTTATGAAGAACTTACAATGTGATTATTATGATACATCTGATGTATGGATTCAAACTTGTAAAGGTTTTCTCTATCCATCATTTGGTTCTATTAACATACATATTTAACCTTTTGGGAAATTTGTGGACACTACCTTCATTTTTGTGCCTAATTATGATCAATTTCAAGTTAAGCTTGGTTTGGCTTGGTTGACTGTCATGTGTGTCATTTCTTCTCCTATCCACAAGTGTATTAAGTTCATTCATGATGAAGAGGTTAAAAATATTAATCATAGTTTATATCAACATTCTAGGCCTAGGGATTTTGCTACCCTTAACTTCTTTTGGCCTTCATAACCTAATTCATTTTCTTCTCGACCTGATAACCTTTTTCGCTCATATCAAGCCTATAAACATCGCAAGATTCTTTAGTTAAGCATGCCTCAGATGGATCTTAACCATGGAATTTTTCCTATGTCTTCCATACCTCCTTTATACATTTCTTCTAGTTCTATTAATCAAGCTCCTAGTATCACTTTTCAACCTACTAGGAATCCTACTTATCCTCTTGTAGAACCTGTGAAGGAACCGGTTGTTATTCCTCCTAGTTCTCGACATATTTCAAACAAGAAAAAACATAAAAAATCTGCAAATAAACATTTTAAGAAGCTTCGAGCTCACGCTAGGGCCCATGCTTCTGTTCATCGAGATTCTTTACCTTCTTTTGACGATCCTATGCCTGATGTGTTGGAGGAAGTTAATGTTAATAATTATGTTAAGATGAATGATTATGATGATTCCATTCGCATCTTAGATTCTATTTTGATTAATCTTGATGAAGAAGATACTCTTGATGATCCTATTGATGTTAATGATGAATATGAGACTATTGATCTTGATACTAATTTACCTCATACGATTTCCACACAACTAATAATTACACCTAGTATCAAACATTGTGATTCTCAACAGGATCCTTGTTTGGTACTGGATATTATTCCTACTGTGTTGGATATAGTCCCTCTTGCAATTTTCTCACCTTCCCTAAATGATATAGACCAAGATGGGGAGATTAGGTGATGCGCTTGATTGGCTTATCCTCAATGGTAGCCTTTTATGTGTTTGCATGTTGTATTATGCTTCTGTCATAATGTGTTTTCTAAATGTTTGTTAGATTCTTTTATACGACCCTTGTTACTTTGTTGGTGCAAGATGATAAAGGAATAAAACCTATTGTAAAATTCCTCTATATGTATCTCTATTCTTCTATATTTTATTTCATGTTATGTTGTACCTATGCTATTGTTCGTAAAATTTTTCCTTGTGTAGTCCACTTGGATTTGTGACATGGTAGCACTGATTCTTTTTGGTCTCCATGTTGTGGTCCAAAAAGACTCTTCTTCACAACTCTTATGTTTTATTTCCTCTATTATGATTGTATTTCTAATTTCTTTGGGGAATGATGTCAATTAATTTGCAATAATATTATATATACATATTATCTTATTATCATACTGACCCTATGGTAGGTAGATCCCTTCTGTGTTCTCTATATGTTTATGTGGTATTTCCCTTGATTTTTCTTTGTTTGGGGGAATCTCAGTGTAAATGTAATCAGTGGAGTTGTTAATGTTTTAGTTAAATCCATTGCTCATGTTAAAGTGTTAGTAATGACTTTAACATGGGGGCATACACTCTGCTCACTTTTTGCACACACGCACTTTTAAAATATTTTCAAACTTACAACTTTTAAATCTTTTTCTCCCTTTATGGATTAGAGACTAAACCTTAAAGCATGGATTTTTACCTTATAGGATCTCTTGATTCCTCCAATTTCAAATTACAAGGATCTCTTGATCCCCCCAGTTTTAATTTACAATGTTTTGATCCCTTAAGGTCGGAAGGTGTCCATAAGACTGGATCTCTCTATGTTTTGACTTTGCTCTTTTGGTGTAGAATATTCCTAAGAGTAAAAGCTTGATGGGTTGACTAGTGAGTAGCCATATTCACTAGGTGGTTCAACTCCATCTTTCTAGTTGCACTTTTTCCATGTGTGATTCACAATGGGACATAGGTTCTCATTGGGCGAGGTAATCACACCCTCTCTCTTTCTCTTTGACTGGTGTTGTCTCTCTTATTGTAATCTTGGGGTTGATAAAGACTTGATTCCCTAGGGGTTTAAGGATTATTTTGTACCTTTGATTTTAATAAGATTATCTTTTCTTTATGATCTCCTTTACCAAGAGTTTGCATTGAGTCCATACTCTTGCTAAAGTGGGGGCTAAGTGTATCGTTAGAAAATTGAAGCACTTCCATTTTGGACTGGTTTAGCCCTCTGAGTAAGTGTTTTGGGACCATGTCAATCTCCTTGAATGGGTCTCTAACTTTGATTTGTCTTTTCCCTCTGTTCTGACCCATTTTCCACTTCTCTCTGGCTTGTATCTGGCATCCTGATCTGCAGATTTGAATTTCTTGACCTCATGTTCAAGGTTGACCTTCTGCGTCAAGGCCGTACTCAACCCTAACCTAGGTAAGAGTGGACCTTGACCCTCACCTAGGGTCCAAATTTCAAGTTTCTGGGGTTTTCAGATGTCGGGCTTTGGAAATATTTAATTCCCACTTTTGGGTCAGCTATTTCAGTCTTTGAGGAAATGACTCTTGAAATTATATTTAATATAGCTCCACTTCTAGAGATAAAGGTCTAATTGGAATTTAATTCTCCTATGTAGGCCTCTCTAGAAGATTGCACCCTAAATTGGTATATAAGGAAGCTTTCTCCTTTCATTTTCTCTAACCATAAGACTTGAAATCACAAGCACTAAGACATACACATGAAAGAACATGATCACTTATGCACATGAAGGATAATCTATTGAAGAAATTATCTACTCTTAAGAATTCAATAATTCAAGCACCTTCGAGAATTCAATTCATCAAGGAGATCCATTGGTAGCCATTGAAGGATTCAAGCTCTATGGAGCCTTCTTGTTGAAGATTTCTCCATCCACATCCTTGAAAGCATTTTCCTATTCCAAGATCCATTCAAGATTGGTGATGAAGATCTACAATAAATTGATTTAAGAAATCCTACATTCTATCTTGTACATTCATTTTGTGCATACATACTTGTGGATCCAAGGATTCAAATCCTCCACAAGGGTTTCTATACAAGCAAGGTGAATTCATTTATTTACTTCATTTATTTATGCAATTTCAATTATATTATAAGGTTAATTCCAAAATTAGGGTTTGACCAAGGCAAACCCCTCCCCCAAAACAAACAAAACCATTTTTCTTGCAGGTACATGTTAGTAATAACTGAGAGGGGCAGGTGAATCAGTGGCCTCAAAAATTTATCCTTTAAACTTTAATCCACCAATCAATACACCTTAGATTATTAAGTCCCTGTAAGATGCATGCCATGAAATACTTGAAATAACAAACTGTCTGTCGGTTTACCTTGTCTATCCTTATTTTCCTTGATTACCGATAAGCAGTAAAACTTATTTACCAATACTCAGTAAATATGTAGAGTATACCAATCAATCCAAAAATTCATATGTGAAATGTAAAACAATAAAGTAATAAACCATACTCACATAACACATGAATTTTAACGTGGAAACCCTATTAAGGGAAAAAAACCACTAGGACCGGTACCCCAAATTTTCACTCTTCTGAAGTGAGTCCTGTTAGGAGCCAACCATGTTAAAGGTTACAAACACACTATTACGTGCAACCTTGTTAGAGGATTTTATACATATAGGTTGTCACTTAGTATCTGGCATCTATTTTGATACCATCCTTGAATTAGATTCCTTCTTAGACTGTCAATAGGCTTTAGGCAAATCTTGCTACCATCCTTGAATCAACCTTTTTCTTTGGCTGTCAATAGGCTTTAGGAAATTTTAATGCTATTTTCATGAATCAACCTTTTTGGCAATCTGTTAGGATATACCTCAATTATAGAAGATGGTTAAGTCCTACTCTGTTAAGAGACTTGATGCTTCAATGGTTAAACTGAAACACTATGACCTATTTCTAATGCAACTTTGAATTGTAGATTTTTAGATCTATTTAAGTACAATACCTCTCTGATCAATGTATCAATTCAATTCCTTGTGCTCCAAACTTTCTACTTTATGATGTTGTGCTTCACTGTTCGTCGGTGTTTGCAGAATTCCTTAGCTCTCCTTCAACTTGATTGATCAGGACTGTCTGAAGTTATCCTTCATTAGGTTCTCTTCAGCATCCTCTTTCTATTCACTCTCCTTCGGTGTATGTGATTTCTCATGATTAGTGATTATGGAAATGAATTATACTTGTCTCTTATATAGACATGATATTCCTTAATTCTTGATTCATCCAGTCAATTTGATTTACAATCCAGCCAATTTGATTTACGGATTTAACTCCTGATTTATCTCGTAGTTATCTTCTTGCCAAATGTATAAATCTTCTTTAAATCAATTACTTAACTATGTTTGAATAAAAAAAATCAAACAACTAGTTAAGTCTATCCTTATGCTCTACCAGCTAGATATTTTGTCAATTTCTAAACTCTCTATTTTGTTGGTCAATTCTGCAGTTTGTCGTCGGTGACAACTACCAGTTTTGTCGGTGTAACTCCAGTTAGCTTCAGGATCTCCGTCCATCGGGCACCATTGGATTTTTCTCATCAGGAAACTTTGTTTTCAGCTCATCGGACATCCTATGATTCTTCTTTGTCAGGCAATACTGTCTTCTGCTTGTCGGTTATCACTGTGACTTTTTCTTTTCCTTTATCGATGGTG